>OY776288.1:35564693-35995850 GCA_963675345.1 Trididemnum clinides
TTTAATCACTACTAAATATTGTTAAACCAAGAACATTGAACTTTTATTGTGTGCAGATTGTGTTTGGAGACCACTTCAATAATTGTTCAACTTTTACTTGTAAACATTCACCACGCATCTAATTTTCAATATCTTTTTATACGACAACTAGAAAACAAAAATTGTATCCTAATATAACACTGTTTTAGGTAAAAACTATCAAATTCTAAAGCCACCAACATAAAATTCATATTTTTCAAAGTCATGAAATCAGCTAAGCTTACTATCAACAAAAATCTGATGCAAACGGAAGCACAAACATCACGTCAGCAAACCTTTAACCAATCACAATCGATGTAGAACTTCAAAAATAGTAGTTTCCTCCAACCCCACCATATTCATCTGTTCTTCAGTCTTTTGTCAACAATTTTCTGACCACACATGGCTCTCGCCATAACTCTCTTCGTTTTCCTTAAAATTGCTTTTTCATTTTCTTTTAAACACCATACCTCAGTTAAATCACTACTGTTTACGTTGTAAAACCGAGAAGATACATCTTTAATTGTGGGCAAATCATAAAACATTCACCTCAAATTCACATTCATTTTCATACAACTAGAAACCAAAATTGTAGCCTATCATCACACTATTTTAAGATTTTTTCCGAAATTTAGCAACTTTTAAACTTATTAACACGAAATTTTTACCATCTTTCAAAGTCTACTTAACTCACCTACATAGAAATAAGCACAGCTTTTAACATTATTTGTAGGACATCAACACAAAATTCATGTTTTTCACAGTCTGCTTAACTCACCTACATAGAAATAAGCACAGCTTTTAACAATATTTCAAGGACATTAACACAAAATTCATGTTTTTCACAGTCTACCTAGCTCACCTACATAGAAATAAGCACAACTTTTAACACAAAATTCATGGTTTTCACAGTGTACTTATCTTACCTACATAGAAATAAGCTAAACATTTAGCATTATTTGTAGGACATTAGAAAAACAAAACACAAAAATTATTCTTTATTCTTATTAAAGTGAGTGTTCACCCTCTACTGCAAATAGAAATTATTAATCCAGTTCTTTAATTTTTCGTTGTTTGCTAAAAACAACAAACAGAAAGCTTCAAAACAAAAACCTGACTGTGTGCTATCACCAATCTAAAACTCATTGCTTTAACAAAAATTTTCAACTTAACCGTTAATTCGTAAGCACTTGAGCAAACATACTTATGCATTGCGACAAGTCGTATTAGCTGATCAAAGACTTTTGTTTCGTACAATTAAACTCTTGCACTAAGTTTTGATCTATTTGAAACCATTATTTGTAATTCACAACTTTCAACTAAAATAAAACTTCTCGCAGCATATTGTCTCCCGAATAGGTAAATCAAGAATTTTACCTAAATCCTGACAAAATTACATTGAGTGATATCCATTATACAATTGTTATACGTAATCACTGCTACACACGTTTGCAATTGCAGATTAGACCAAGTTGATTCATTACAAAATCTCATACTATCTATTTTTATCAAACAACTTCAATGCTACTGTATTAAGTATAACCCATTAATTAAAAATGTGAAATCTGAACTTGTTGCTAAACGTTTTTCTACCAGCTTTATCAAATCTAATGCTCTGTTAGAAGCGAACAAACTCTCATAGTAGCATCTAACATAAACTTACAGTTATCTTTCTCAGTGACCTGTGCTGTGACCAACACACAAAAGTTTTGAATGTGATCTCGTGAAAGTCTTGGCTAACTTTCTGACAAGCCACTTTCCATCCTTAAAACAAACAATCCTGTTTCCAATTCACACCTAAATCATTCTATTGCTACTCCGCTTCTCCTATTTGTTTGTTAATTTTTATTTGTTTGCAGTACAAATTGATATCTTTCTAGTGATTGTCTTTAACATATTGTGTTTCATAACATCCTGATTACCTCAATTTTGTATATTTAATAACTTCCAGGTTTACAATTCGTGGCCATTAATCTAAGAGTAATTGATAACTTTACCTTGGCAGATATTGCTCTTACAGCTGAGAAAGCAATTTTTCAATAAACTTTTCAAGGTCGTATTACAAATTTGATTGGGTTTATCACATAATGTTCACATTGACCAAGGTGTATGCAGCATAGAGATGGGTCATTCTGAACAACTAAATCTTATTTCTAAATTAATCTTTGCTAATACTTAAAACTGCAAGCAACTTTAATAAATGAAGGGTTTTATTCATAAAACATTTAAAATTTCAAACGTTTTTGACTTTTTCAAGAATTAAAATCTGTAAATGCAATGTAATACTTTCAAATAATACACATGAAGATATACAGTGTGTCCAAAAAAATTGGTACCGTTCGAAAAAAATCTATGTATTTTCCATTATTTTTCACAAAAAATCAGTGCCGTTCAAAAAAGCTATGTATTTTCCATCATTTTTTCACAAAAAGTCACTATCGTTCAAGTTTTTTCAATTTTAGATTCTTAATGTAGTAATAAATTTCAGTGTTATTTGCATTACTATCTATTGAGACAGTGTGATGAGTGTGCATTGATTTTCTAAATTCATTATCTTGATATCTAACATAATAATTTACTATCATTGATCTCATTTCCCATTCAGTTAGTATTCTACTCCTGGGTCTGTCAAACAGGCTGCTGATCTCTCGTAACTTGTTACTCCAAGCCTTGATTACGCGATATTCTTTGGGTTCAACATCATATTCCACATGCAGTCTGTCTCTAACAAGCTTTATAGTATGTCTGGTTTCGCCACTTGCGATGTAAAATGAAGCAGCATGAACTTTATATTCAACCATGTAGTCGCTTGTATCAACTATTTTTTATTGCATAAACTACAAAGTATGAAATATGAATTATGTACATGGGAAATGAGATCAATGATGGTAAATTATTATGTTAGATATCAAGATAATGAATTTAGAAAATCAATGCATACACTCATCACACTGTCTCAATAGATAGTAATGCAAATAACACTGAAATTTATTACTACATTAAGAATCTAAAATTGAAAAAACTTGAACGATAGTGATTTTTTGTGAAAAATAATGGAAAATACATAGATTTTTTTCGAACGGTACCAATTTTTTTGGACACACTGTATATCTTCATGTGTATTATTTGAAAGTATTACATTGCATTTACAGATTTTAATTCTTGAAAAAGTCAAAAACGTTTGAAATTTTAAATGTTTTGTGAATAAAACCCTTCATTTATTAAAGTTGCTTGCAGTTTTAAGTATTAGCAAAGATTAATTTAGAAATAAGATTTAGTTGTTCAGAATGACCCATCTCTATGCTGCATACACCTTGGTCAATGTGAACATTATGTGATAAACCCAATCAAATTTGTAATACGACCTTGAAAAGTTTATTGAAAAATTGCTTTCTCAGCTGTAAGAGCAATATCTGCCAAGGTAAAGTTATTAATTACTCTTAGATTAATGGCCACGAATTGTAAACCTGGAAGTTATTAAATATACAAAATTGAGGTAATCAGGATGTTATGAAACACAATATGTTAGAGACAATCGCTAGAAAGATATCAATTTGTACTGCAAACAAATAAAAATTAACAAACAAATAGGAGAAGAGGAGTAGCAATAGAATGATTTAGGTGTGAATTGGAAACAGGTGGTCTTTGAAATTATGTGTAGTGGCAATGTAAGTTTCATTTACTCCTATGAGTTTGCAGCTGGCACATCGAACCCACCACCTATCTGTAGTGTAAAACACAATGAAACAAACAAACTAGTCTTTCTCGAAACAAACCTTTCATGCTGAACACTACGCTGTAATCACTTAAAAGTCTTTGACAAGGAGATCGAACCCAGGCCTACTACACTCTAATCACTACCATATTTTTATGTTTAATAATTGGGAAAAGACTTAAATCGTCATAAGTTTGACTTTTAGTTTCAGAAAAATAACTTTGCAAGGGATTTAAAATCTAACAAAATTGATATTGATTTGGTGATATGTAGCGTCAAATATTAGGCTTGATACATAAACTTTTAAAATTTTTGAGTTAAATTCAATTTACAGTTATGTACAGAGATGATAAAGTGAGTGCACGGTAAGAAAATTTAAGTTTGAAAACACTAAAAGATAGAATTTTTTGATTTAAATTGATATGCAACAACAAAAGTATTGTGTGATGCAGAAAATAATGCAAAAATGCGTGATGATTGAAAAATATTACTCCACTCGTTTACCGTTGAACTGAGTTGTGATGATAACTTAAAATCGGAAAACAATACATTGATCGCACACAATGTAGCTTAGTGGTCTTTATCTCAAATATTTTACGAGGGTGTCAGATAAAATACCTTTACTGTTTAATTGTCTCAACGTGTTCAAATTTTGGTGAGAATCCTAACAAGTGAATAAATCTAAAAGTTATTAAAAATCTTGAAGTCTCCAACTACATTTTCAACCGAAGAATATAGGTAGATTTATAAAATTTTGATATGAATTCAAGTGTATTGAGGTTGGTGTAAATTAGGCGAAATTAAATTGTTTGTTGTTGATCTTTGTTGCACAACGAGGTGTAGGGTAAAAGTAAATTCGATGAGAAAGTTAAATGATGATTGAATATAACTTAGATATTTTGCATATCAATTACGTATAACAGTGTTAGAAATTTAAACTTGAAGCTTGGTGGATGTAATGAAAATAGCTTTAAAGTTGCATGTTGGTAAAGAAATTTATATGGATTGCGCTTTTATCATAATCACAACGAAATAGTGTTACAAATAGTAATTTTGATTGGAAAGAATAAACCGTACTGTGCAGATTTTTACCTAAACTGATAATTTTTAAAGTAATTCGATGCAAATTTGTTAGTATGTGCAGAGTGTATGTCTGTTGACAGTGATTAGTCTGAGTTTTTCTGGTCGGTAAATCATGAAAAGCTTTACTTTGAAATGGTGCAAATAGCGATTTCAGTCTTGGATGGAGGTGAAGAGATAAAACTTTTACAGCAATTAACGGCAAATATTTTGTTGAATAAATCAATATCAAGATGATGAAATAAGTAAGAGCAAAACAATAAACCAAAAACGAATCGATCAGAACGAGGCTATACAATTTTGATAGGTTGAGAAATAAGAATTATTTCCGCTTCAGAGTCATGTATAGCAATATCAGAAATTGTGGTTGTGCTTCTTGAAAATAAGCGATAATTTTGAAAGGTTTGTTGTGCAAATGAATGAGTTTAGAAGTTATCAAATTGCGAGTTTGTTGATTAAAAAAACTTGAATGAAATTTGAAAATAGCGGTCGTGAGTTCAGATTTTTTATGCGAGTCAATACTCGATGAAAATATAAAGGTAAAGTTCAGAAAATATTTTATACGTTTAGATTTTGAGGTGTTAAAAGCATTGAAACAGTTGTGAGGAAGAATTGTTTGTTTTAAGGATGGAAAGTGGCTTGTCAGAAAGTTAGCCAAGACTTTCACGAGATCACATTCAAAACTTTTGTGTGTTGGTCACAGCACAGGTCACTGAGAAAGATAACTGTAAGTTTATGTTAGATGCTACTATGAGAGTTTGTTCGCTTCTAACAGAGCATTAGATTTGATAAAGCTGGTAGAAAAACGTTTAGCAACAAGTTCAGATTTCACATTTTTAATTAATGGGTTATACTTAATACAGTAGCATTGAAGTTGTTTGATAAAAATAGATAGTATGAGATTTTGTAATGAATCAACTTGGTCTAATCTGCAATTGCAAACGTGTGTAGCAGTGATTACGTATAACAATTGTATAATGGATATCACTCAATGTAATTTTGTCAGGATTTAGGTAAAATTCTTGATTTACCTATTCGGGAGACAATATGCTGCGAGAAGTTTTATTTTAGTTGAAAGTTGTGAATTACAAATAATGGTTTCAAATAGATCAAAACTTAGTGCAAGAGTTTAATTGTACGAAACAAAAGTCTTTGATCAGCTAATACGACTTGTCGCAATGCATAAGTATGTTTGCTCAAGTGCTTACGAATTAACGGTTAAGTTGAAAATTTTTGTTAAAGCAATGAGTTTTAGATTGGTGATAGCACACAGTCAGGTTTTTGTTTTGAAGCTTTCTGTTTGTTGTTTTTAGCAAACAACGAAAAATTAAAGAACTGGATTAATAATTTCTATTTGCAGTAGAGGGTGAACACTCACTTTAATAAGAATAAAGAATAATTTTTGTGTTTTGTTTTTCTAATGTCCTACAAATAATGCTAAATGTTTAGCTTATTTCTATGTAGGTAAGATAAGTACACTGTGAAAACCATGAATTTTGTGTTAAAAGTTGTGCTTATTTCTATGTAGGTGAGCTAGGTAGACTGTGAAAAACATGAATTTTGTGTTAATGTCCTTGAAATATTGTTAAAAGCTGTGCTTATTTCTATGTAGGTGAGTTAAGCAGACTGTGAAAAACATGAATTTTGTGTTGATGTCCTACAAATAATGTTAAAAGTTGTGCTTATTTCTATGTAGGTGAGTTAAGTAGACTTTGAAAGATGGTAAAAATTTCGTGTTAATAAGTTTAAAAGTTGCTAAATTTCGGAAAAAATCTTAAAATAGTGTGATGATAGGCTACAATTTTGGTTTCTAGTTGTATGAAAATGAATGTGAATTTGAGGTGAATGTTTTATGATTTGCCCACAATTAAAGATGTATCTTCTCGGTTTTACAACGTAAACAGTAGTGATTTAACTGAGGTATGGTGTTTAAAAGAAAATGAAAAAGCAATTTTAAGGAAAACGAAGAGAGTTATGGCGAGAGCCATGTGTGGTCAGAAAATTGTTGACAAAAGACTGAAGAACAGATGAATATGGTGGGGTTGGAGGAAACTACTATTTTTGAAGTTCTACATCGATTGTGATTGGTTAAAGGTTTGCTGACGTGATGTTTGTGCTTCCGTTTGCATCAGATTTTTGTTGATAGTAAGCTTAGCTGATTTCATGACTTTGAAAAATATGAATTTTATGTTGGTGGCTTTAGAATTTGATAGTTTTTACCTAAAACAGTGTTATATTAGGATACAATTTTTGTTTTCTAGTTGTCGTATAAAAAGATATTGAAAATTAGATGCGTGGTGAATGTTTACAAGTAAAAGTTGAACAATTATTGAAGTGGTCTCCAAACACAATCTGCACACAATAAAAGTTCAATGTTCTTGGTTTAACAATATTTAGTAGTGATTAAAAACTGCTGAATTGAAACAAGCTTCTTTGTTGTGATCTTTTCAAAATGTTTCCACCACTGTACTAAAAATTTAACTACCTCACTGTCATATGTGAAGCAAATCTACATTTCACTCAAAGGTCTGGTCAATCTACTGAAATTTTAATTTAAATAGTGAAAAACTAACGGCTGGCGGTACAAGTTTTTGATTGAAATTGTGTCAAATTAAATATTTTTCCTTCCACCAAACTCTTCTGGAAGCAACGTCACTGCCTGTGATTTTTCTCCAACAAACCTGATAATCTAGAAAACTGTTGGTTATTTTTCTCCAAAACTAACGACTACCTGTAATAAACGTAAATGTTTTGATTGAAATACCTGTATGATCTAGAAAAACTGTAGATTATCATCTTCTGTAAGCCTACAACTAGTGATGAACGAGCAGATTTTTCTCCTTCAACATCTGTCTTTCGCCATACTGGTAGCTACATCTATAATCCCTCAGCATTGTATCTGACGCTAGTTCCAAAATCTATACCCCTCCAAAATTTATCTGCAGCTAGTTCTAAACTGCTGGTGGTGGTAAAGTTATTTTTCTTATGTACGTTTTCAGCTAGTGATAGACACGCAAACTTTTCCCTCAAACATCTGTCGTTCATGATACTGGCAACTACGTCTATATTCCTCCAAGACTGTATCTGTCGTTTGTTCCAAAATCCATTCTCCCCAACATTGTATCTGCCGTTAGTTCTAAAATTTATACTCTTCCAACATTGTATCTGCGGCTAGTTCTGCAATCTACAGTATACTCCCCAACATTGTATGTGACCCTAGTTTTGTAATCTATACTCTTCCAACATTGTATCTGCGGCTAGTTCTGAAATCTATACTCCCCAACATTGTATCTGACCCTAGTTTTGTAATCTATACTCCCCAACATTGTATCTGACCCTAGTTTTGTAATCTATACTCCCCAACATTGTATCTGCCACTAGTTCTGAAATCTATACTCGCCCAACATTGTATCTGCGACTAGTTTTAAAATCTATACTCGTCCAAGATTTATCTGCGGCTAGTAATGAAATCTATACTCGTCCAAGATTGTGTCTGACCCTAGTTTTAAAATCTATACTCCCCAACATTGTATCTGCGGCTAGTTCTAAACTGTTGGTTGTGTTTTCAAATTATTTTCTTATGTACGTTTTCAGCTAGTGATAGACACGCAAACTTTTCCCTCAAACATCTGTCTTTCATGACACCAGTAACTACGTCTATATTCCTCCAAGATTGCATAATATTTTCTTATGTACGTTTTCAGCTAGTGATAGACACGCAAAATTTTCCCTCAAACATCTGTCTTTCATGACACCAATAACTACGTCTATATTCCTCCAAGATTGTATTGTAATAAGACTGAATCCATTACCTACCTAGTTCTATTGAAATAAATGTAAATTAATTCCAACCAACTGCAGAAATATCACGAGTAAAGGAAAATACCTCCAATAAAACACATCTAGAAGAGTAAAGAAACAACATTCTAGGGAATCAAAAGGAGAAATCGACCAGAGGCTATATGATTTTATAAACAATTTCAAGAAGTGAATGATTAATGCTTACGCTCGAAAGGAAGTTGTTTATGATTTAGTATCAAAGGCTACAGTCACGACCTAAAAGTTAATGTTTCCGTTTTACAGCAGTTGTGCTTACAATAAGACAAAAAATCGTAAACGAGTTGAAAATCAAAGTGAAATCAATTGGAGAACTTTTGAAGTGGGGGTACAACAACAAATTAGGTCATTTTCAAAAATAAATGAAATCATTTCCAAAAAGAAATAAAACCATTTCCAAAAACAAGTAACATTTTCAAAGCATTCCTAAAAATAACTCAAACAAATAAAATCGCAAAACAAATAAACCATTTCTAAAAACAAATATAATCATTTCCAAAAACAAATATAATTATTCCTAAAAACAAGAAACAACATTTTCAAAAACAAATAAAACCATTCCTAAAAAGAACTCAAACAAATAAGAATTCCAAAAAAGAATTCAAACAAAACAAATAAAACATTTTCAATTGTTAAATCAAAACAATGTTACAGGTAAAATGTACTTCCAACTTCATGTATCAACACGTTCGGAAATGACGTACTTGCAAGGTTCGCACGTTCGGAAATGACGTAGTTCATGTATCAGCACGTTCGGAAATGACGTAGTCCACCGCAATTCCACCGCAAAAAAGGGGTTAAAAAACATATTACATACTACTGACGGTAACGATGCAAGTAGGCTACTACAAACCGAGCACTAGGTGATAGTTATTTGGTATTTTACATCTAACACAGCGGAATTTTATTAGTATTGGTTGCCAATGACGAAGCAAAATTGAAATGTATCAAATTTTCTTCAAAATCCAGAAGTGGATTACAAGCTCCAAAAGTACTAAAGAATAGCTGAGAGCCTACGATTCATTTCATAGATTAGGACCTATGCAGTTTATTCCAACACAAAATAGAGTTTACGATTTGTTGAACTCCCCCTTACACTAATTCAAGGCATTACTAGGTCTAACACAACAGTTTAACCCTTTCAATACCGATTTGTTTTGATGTCCCAATGCTCGCAAATTTCACTTAAAACTTTTCAAATGGATGACATATATCAATTTTTTAACGAATTCGAAAAAAATTTTTATTCTTTGTTTCTTTTTTTAATTGGGACAAATATGTCCCAACGGTATTGAATCTTGGGATAAATTTGTCCCAACGGTGCTGTTACTAGCAAAACACTTAAAAATTACTGTACCACAAACAGCAATCTAAATACCGTGGGACATATTTGTCCCAAGTTACAATACCGTTGGGACAAATATGTCCCAAACATTAGAAATTATTCAATACTTTAGTCAAACAGATCTTTTTCATGTATTATTGCAATCTCAAGGTGTCTGACAACTTTTTATTTCCCTTTCTAAGTAAAATTAGGAACTAATTTTGCCTTTATAACTGCAAATACTAGAATTTTACTCGAGATCTCACATACTTGCTTTTTTAACCTTTTACTATCTACCTGTATACACGTGACTAAAGCATTAAACACGTGGGCGGATGAATATATAATCCGCTGATTGCAGCAAAATACCGATTTGTCCCATCCCAGTGCATTTTTGATGAAAAAATTATGCTTTGGTACTGTGATGCAATATCTTGGGACATATATGTCCCGACGGTATTGAAAGGGGTAACTCACGACACAAAATAATGCCTAATTATTAAGGATTTTTTAGTAATTAAGCAAACGGTCATTTTGACCGCTCGTGGTAATTGTCGATAGGTTGAAGAGGCGGTAATTCTAGTGTTGATAGTATTCAAGTTATTGCAAGTTAAATGCACAACTTTGGTTTTTAGATTTTTAACTGTAATTTAAAATAAAAAAAAAGTCTGTAAATTTTCTTTTTTTGTAGTGTTTACGCACCGACGTTGTGGTTTTGCGATTGCCTAAGCACAATTAATTAGTGACAACTACCAGATAGAAAGTTTAACCTTCGCGGACTGATGGGGTCCCTGAGGACCCCAGTAAGACTTTGGTATTATGTATCTTTCTCTATTTACTGAGTAAAATGTCTATATTCACTGAAAATTATCATTAGAGGTTCATGAATATTCAGAAGTGTTAATAGCAAGGAATATTTTACTTTCAGCAAAATTGCAGCCAACAAATATACCTCTGGGGTCCACAGAGACTCCATCAGGCCTCAAAGTCCCTACTTCATTTCTGATCTGTTTTGGTGTAATTTTAAAAACTTTCTGTTTTCCAATGTTAGATCATTCTGCATAATCTGCATATCAAATATTCTTTCCACAAAATTATTTCTGATGTAGTTTAGTATGCTTTTTTGCACAAACTTGTGCAAAAATTATAATAATCTTTTATTATGACTTTTTATAGTATAAAGATTTTATAACACTACTTTTATTTTTTTAGACAAGATAAAGTTCTTGCATACTACTATGTCATTACCAGCATCGATGTTTTATGGCAAAAGGGCTCTAATGGACAGTAGAGATGATATAGGTGAAGAAAATGATGGAAAAGTAAACAGTGAAATATCTGATGCTGAAGAATATGAAATAAATGATGGTGGGAGCGATGCTGGTGGTAATAGTAATGATAGCTTTGGAAGTTATGAAGATGTTGATCAAGATGTCAATTTTGTAATGGGTAAAAATAAATCAACTCAATGGTTGATTTGTGGTACAGAATTTGAAAATTGCAAAAAGTAGAGTATTCATTCTCGAAGCTTTTCGTCTGACACTTTTCAAGAGAATCCGTCAGAAATAGAGTGAAAAGGTGAAGTGAGTCACTTATATAGAGACACAGTTGACGAAAAAGGAAAAAAGGGAAAAAGGCTCTATCATGATTGGTAAAAAGAAGCGACCAATAGAAGGAGCGGAAACTAGTGAGTGATTTTTAGACCATAAACGAATTCCTTTTGTTTGCATGATTTTGGTTTGGATGTTTTAATGGACGTGGCTTCGAGGGTGGAAAGGTGAAAAGAAGTACGGCCACGGGCAAGAATAGAGAATTTGTTGTCATTATATTCGTGTGCGCATGTAGGGTTTTGTAAAAGATGTTGTCCTATGGCAGAAAAGGAAGTTTCAGTTTTAAAGCTTCTGATTGGCTTGCAAGAGCGGGCCAATGTGCTTCGGTCCTGAGAAATATGCTTCTGAAGAATCGTTTTCGGCACGTGCTGCATAATCCTCTGTTGTAGCCTTTGAGACGTACGACCCACGTACCGACTATCGCAGTGGCACAGAAATTGATAAACAATGTTGCTTTGATGAAAAGCGGGTAGTACATCCTTTTTGGCTACAGGCAGAAGTTGTCTGATGGTGTAGACAATGCATGGTTCAACTGCAAAGTAACAGCGTTTGACGGCTGTTTTAATTTGCGTTTCGTACCTCAGCGAAACATTGCCCAGCCATGGCAAGTGCAGATAAACTGGACATTTCTTCGGACCGAATTGCGTTGGTCTGCGAAATTGATTCATTTTCTTGGTCATAACAGTGTTGATTATAGCTTCAGGGTAACCGTTGTTGATAAGGATTGATCGAATATTAGAAAGTTCATTTTCAAGAGTAGATTTCGAACAGATAACTAGGACTCTGTGGACTAGAGTTGAAATCAAATTAGTCTTCCGCTTCATGGGGCAAAAAGAATTCCAGCGAATGTATTGGCCAGTGAAAGTCGGCTTCTTGTAGATAGATGTAACAAATTCGTGATCATTCTTTTCTACCAGGACGTCAAGAAAGGGCAAAGTCCGATTGCATTCCTTTTCAAAAGTGAAACGAAGCGATGAATGGAGAGAATTTAGATGAGAGAAAAACTCATTACATTCGTCTTCGTCGTTAAAAACTGCAAAAGTATCATCGACGTATCGATAATACATAAGTGGTTTGTTGACTCTTTTGAAAAGCAAAGCTTCGTAATATCCGACAAAGATGTTGGCAAGAGGTGAACCCATAGCAACGCCATCAATCTGTCGGTGCATTATATTGTTGAAACTGAATTCTACGGAGGAAGTAGCCGTTTGCATCAGCTCAACAAAAACTGCACGAGGAAAAGGAGGCGGAGTAAGCTCGCCATCATACAGAGCATTAGCACAGATTTCAATAGTTTCTGCGAGAGGAACATTAGTAAAAAGGCTACAGACGTCATAGGAGCAAAGAAAGACAGATGGAGGAAAGTTGAAAGTTTTGACTTTGTCATCAAAAGAATCGGAAATGCAGTACTCTACTTTCTGCAACTCAATGGTATATTGAAGCACCTAAACGAAGGCGTAGTGTTCTACAAAATCTCCTTCGGGAAAGAAAAGGAGTTCGCGAAGGTGTACCTACTCAAAGTGCTAGTGCTACATTCTCTCACCTTCTAACTGATGATATGATGGATCTTATTGTTCAAGCACCTAATGAAAAAGGAGAGGCAATTTATGCTGCTGAATGGAAGGCGATCGATTCTGTGGAATTGATGGCATGGATAGGCCTTCATCTTCGATCGGGAGTGGATAAGGATGCATTCAAGCCAATAGCTGAATTATTTAGTAGTAAGACGGGACCACCAATTTATCGTGCTTCTATGAGTCGTGAAAGGTTCAAACAAATGAAGAGGTGCATTAGATTTGATAAGACGTCAACGCGTGAAATGAGAAGAAATGATGAGCAAGGAAAGTTGGCACCTGTAAATGAAATTTGGCACAGGTTCATAGAAGCTTGCCAGAAAAGCTATAAGGCTGGATCATGTGTTACAATTGATGAATCTCTAGTACCATTTCGAGGAAGATGTTCCTTCGAAGTATATGTGCCATCCAAACCAAGTAAATATGGGATCAAAATCTGGTGCATGGTAGATGCCTCTAATGCTTATCTTCTAAATGCACAAATATATTCAGGAAAAAAGCCCTGATGGTCCGGAACGGCAACAAGCCAGTAGGGTAGACCGGGATCTTACCACAACTATTGCTAATTCAGGAAGAAATGTTACATGTGACAACTTTTTTACAGATTTTAACCTTGCAGTGAGCTACTAGATAAAAATATTACTTTATTTGGAACACTCAGAAAAAATAAACGAGAAATATCTCCATCATTTCAAGTATCGCGGCATCGCATAGAGCAATCAACAATGTTTGGTTTTAGCAAAGATTATCATCTTATGATATGCAGCTATGTGCCGAAGATCAATAAGTCTGTGATTTTACTGAGCACAATGCATTATGACAATAAGAAGCAAGTAGATGAGCCCTTCAAACCCGATATGATTATGGATTATAATGCAACAAAAGGTGGTGTTGATACATTAGACCTCTTGGTTAAGAACTATTCGTGTAAGAAAATTACCAATAGATGGCTTTTGGGTATTTTTTTACTAGATGATTGATGTTGCTGGATATAATGCTACTGTTTGTTTCACGGAAACAAATTCTAATGTCTATTCTGGAAATCAAAAACGCAGACATTTCATCTCTGACCTAGCAGAACAACTTTGTAAACCACAAATCCTACGCCGGTTCAGAGACGTACGAGCTAATTTCCCGAGCCAGATAATTCAATGTATGAAAGCATTCGTCAGTGATGAAGACACAGCACCACCATCTACAAGCCAGCATCAAGAATCTAAAAAAAGGCGTTGTTCCAAGTGCCCGAGAAAGATGGACAAAAATACCAAGAAATCGTGCGCGTCGAGTGGTGACCTAGTATGTGATGCTCATTGTCATTTTATTTGCAAACAGTGCTCATCAAATTTGATCAATATTTAAGTCGGTGTGTCTCCTAAAGAATCAAAATCAATAAAATGTATTTCTTTTTTTAACTTGAGTTGCTTATATTTACTTGTTTAACCGAGAAGACATATTTTTTTTTCAAATAAAGTCTTTTTTAATACTTTTCAGTTCTTACCCACATATAACCAAAATATCTGCAATATACTGAAGAACAGTATAATGCTTCACCAAAAAGGGTCTAAAGAATAAACATGCGAAGTTTGATAATTTTGAGTTCATATATTATTTATTTATCTAACTGAAAAGAATGGGGTCCGCTTGGACCCCATCGGTCTTCTTTGTAATTTTGAACAACCGGGTCACGAAGGGTTAACAGCTCATTATCACTTTGCCATTTTTCGTTTTACGAGGAATGTAACAGCCATGATGATTTTGTAATATTTCTTACGTTATACTACTTGGCATATGCCAAGTGTCTGCCGTCTAGTTTTTTGTACTTTGCATAATGTAAATGTGAAAAAAGATATGAAATTCAATTCAACCGCAAAAAATTTTTAACTTTATGAAATTATAACTGTTTTCATTTAGAAAAAAATGCAGGCCATGCTTGTTCATCATGGATAAATATTTTTATTGATCAAGACACAAATCTCATTCAAATTAGAGGGTGCTTACAAATCATATGATCATCATATTGAACCTTTTTGTTCTTTCCTCTCTCATATGCGACGCAGTACCACGTTTTTGTAAGTCTCTCCATCCTTGTGTGCAGACTTGAACAATTAGAATGTTTTTACAGTTTACAAATTAGATTGAAATTAGAATTAGAGCATTAATGCTCTTCTCAAATTAGAGTAGAATAAAATTAGACCATTTCCACCTTTCACAAATTAAAGTAAAATGAAAATTAGAGCTTTTCAGTTTTTCTAAAATTAGATTGAAATTTCAATTATCAAGCAAACTTTAATCTTTCTTTTTGAGTACTTCCAGTCTTGATCAATAAACCAAGATGATTACCATTACATGTACAAGAATTATGGCTTATGTTTACTAAAACATGTCGTTGTCGCTTTCACAAATGTTTGTATTTTCAAGCTGGCGCAGCTGCATTAATTGATACGTTTCGAATCGGCACGGGTAATTGTATGGCCTGCCAGAGTAAAATCGCACCGTACTTAGGAGAAACATTTTTTTCTATTATGTTTGGTAATAGCTTTATATAGCTACCGGGGTCAAAACATAAAAAAGCAAGGACTGTTTTAACTTCTTGAGCATACCTAAGCAAGGAAAAACGAACATGAATTATAATGTGTAGCCAACAAAGACTTGAGAAAGTTTGAGGGGAATCAAAAGAAAACATCGTCACTGTGTGAAATTGCACACACGAAACACAGTTTTGCTCTTTTGCTTTATAATTGCTTAATATCAAAAATGTGTTCCCTACTGCCAAACTAAGGGAAACGTAAGGCTTCTTGGGTTCGTGTAAGCAATGAACAGAGCACATAGACCTAAGGCATAGTCAGAACCTTGAAACAAGAAATTTTATTAGGAAAAAGAGCGCACAAGGTCGAGAAAATCATATGTTCAGAAAACACATACACTTTTGATAACTCTTCACACAAGAGCCTGATAGGTGAAACCTGTATGGACGGCTAAACGGACATTTTCAATCCCAACGTTGCTGATGGAGGTCCTGCTGGCGAAGCCGTCGTATGTACTACAAAGCAGTGATTTTTGCCTTTGCTGATATGTCGCCTGTTAAAAAATGACTTGGCTTGATGGGCGCCTACTAGAATATGGTAAATGCTTTCAGAAGAGCCATAGCCGCTTTTGTCGCTGTGCCGGAAACAGGATCAACAGCGCAGCCAAAGATATCACAAATATAAACAAAAAAAGGAACAACACCACATCGCAAAATAGGCTTACCAGCATATAGTTTATTTGTGTGATTGGAAAGCAACCATTATTTGACCGCTACCATAATTTTTGTTTGTGCTTTGATCCGTTCTCCCTCAGAAGTATTAATGATAATTTGTGGCAAGTTTCTTTCTTTGTGAGCATTACCAGTCTTGATTAAGAAAATATAATGATCGCAATTTTGTGCACAGCAATTATGAATGTGCATAAAAAAACACAAATTTTTGGTTTTCGTTTACACAAGTGCACGATGAGTAAAGCCAGCCCAGCCGACTGAACTGATATACAGTAGTTAACCGCGACGTTACTGATGGGAGGCCCTGCCGGGCGACGTAGGTAGTTGCGGCTAGGCAACGTATATTTCTAACGTTAAAGTAACTAAAATATTAATGTTATACACTAAACTGCATTTTAGCGATTGATGTGAAATAACCGAGTATTTACATTATATAAACGTTGTATAATGAGCAAACCAACGTTGTGTCAACGTAACATTTGTAATGTAAAAGTTACAAAAAATCATGAACGCTGTCAAAACTACATTTTTGTGGTTGAACTTCAGTTACAATCAACCATAATGTGAACGTTATATTTAAATAATGAGCATAAATATCAATAAGCAAACTTGCGTCGAATCACCGTCATAAAATCATGGTTAATGTAACAACACCGTCAGCAATATCTTATGATAATTTAACATTAAAATGGCGTTAGTGTGCTATCTGGGTTGTTTGCAAATTCCTACATTAGTCTTAGCTTGATTCTGATTATCAAAAAAATCAAAGTTCTGCTTCAATCATCTACAAATACGAACACTCCACTAAGTTACTCGAACAAATCACGGAGAATTCTTGAAAAACGTTGACCACTTTTTTAACTTTGATAGCCATTGTAAGATATACTTGCTGGTTTACCGGCGGGCCAGGTCGATGTTCGAACCAGCTCTCACAATTTCTTAGCCCTATCAGTAACGCGCTTGCGTCTATCGATTTGTTCCGGGATTCTTCCTGCGTTTCTGATACCGTAGATTTGCCAAACAGACGATCAGGGGGAGTTCGACGTTTATTGTAAATGATTCGTATATTGCGGAAATTTGAACGATGTAACGACCAATTAATAGACTCAATGTAAACGACAGCGCATGCGGTTACCAATAATTTGGGCTGCGCAGTTACCCAGATTTATTAACACTTTCTTACTAACGTCAGAGTGACAATTCTAACTGCTATGCAATGTGCATCAGAACCAACTAACAACCTTCGACAACACAAGCACGTTTGGGGCAATTTGCGCCTGTGCGACACGGTCCAATAAAGAAAAACTCGATTGAATTGCAGTGCTAAACAACGAAAACTAGGTCACGCGCCGTCGGCCCGGGCTCGACTCCAAATCGGGACGACGAAATGCAGCACACAAAATAACAATATTTTACACTCCCCCCAAATATACGACTAACAAAGAGGATATTTAATAAACTAATATTGTTATACACAAAGACGAAATGATACACTTAAACGAGCGCGAATAAGGGCAATACACAAAGCAACTAAGCGAACAAAAACAAATTAAGTTGCAAGCTCTGAATCAGAAGGAACAACAACGCATAATTTGGAAATAGGTCTAGTAAACGTGCGTTTTGAGGTCTTAACCTGGACGCTGCGAACTGAATTTTCTTTATCAGGAAAGGTTTTTACGACACTTCCAAGTGGCCACTGGGAACGAGGTGTAGCCTGGTCTACTAATATGACAATGTCGTTAACACAAATATTTCGGCGTGGTTTTAACCATTTCTGACGATAGTTTAATGTGGGCAGGTATTCCTTAGACCAACGTTTCCAAAAAACATCAGCAAAATGCTGCACATGACGCCAACGGTTTACAAAATAGGCATCAGTACTCGAGGAATCAACCGGAGGAAGACCTGAATCAGGACAAATCATCAACAGGTCCTTGGGAGTTAGTGGCTTGTCTAAACCATCTACAAACGAAAGTGGAGTGAGAGGTCGAGAATTGACAATGCCTTCAACCTCCACAAATAGGGTAGCAAGACCTTCTTCACTAAAGGTCGTTTCTGTGGATATCGAACCCAAAACTTTACGAACAGAGCGGATTAATCGCTCCCAGGAATCTCCAAAATGGCTTGCAAGTGGTGCATTAAAATGCCACTCTATTTCTTTCTGCAACAAGAAACTAGATACATGGCGCTGATTCCACTGCCGAATGGCCTCATTTATGACTTTATTTCCGCCTACGAAATTAGTGCCATTATCGGAATGTAGATGGCCAATAGAGCCTCTTCTTGCTATGAATCGTCGCAAGGCAGAAATAAAGGAGTCACAGGTGAGAGAATGCAAGACCTCGAGATGAACTGCTCTGGTCGTCACGCAAGAAAAGATGCAACCATATCTTTTTACACGGCTTCTGCCTTGCATAACAAACAAGGGACCAAAACAATCAACCCCAGTGTGAAAAAAAGGAGGCTTATCAATTTGCATTCGAGCATCCGGTATATCCGCCATCATGTGTTGGCTGGTATGCGCGGACTGGCGTTTGCATACTGTGCATTTCTCAAGTACTCGTCTAATAGCAGAACTCCCCCCTTGAAGCCAATAGCGCTGCTTCAGAAGGCAAAACGTGTGCAACAATCCTCCATGTCCTGCTTGTTCGTGGAAGAATCCGATTACTAATCGGGTAAAGGCTGAATTGGCTGGAAGAAGAGCAGGGTGACGGGATTCATACTCTATTGGGGCATGCATGAGTCGCCCTCCAACACGTAATACGTCCTCCACTATGCACGGATTCACTCTTTTAATCGACTTTGGGCAAATTGAAGATGTCAGGGTGCGTCCGTGCCGTATTCTGTCAAGCAATTGCGGAAAATGTTTGCGCTGGGTGTACTTCAACACGGCTAACTCGGCCCGCTTCATTGCCGGAACGGTGATTGTTTTCTTAATTTCTTCCCTGGCACGATCATCTTCTCTTTTGCGCTGATGACTCTTTAAAAACACGCTAAACTTACGTAACCACGCTACGGCTCGCTTCAATCTATACAAAGATGAAAAACCCGACACGAACTTATCGGTGGGAGTATATTCTAAAGGGTCTTTGTGGGTAGAGAATAATGCGGGTATCTGTTTCTGCTCCTTCTCGAACAAAGGGAATTCATCAGGTAAATCAGTTAACCCTTCCAATTGAATAGGCCATCGCTCCATGGGTTCCTTTAAAAATTGTGGTCCTGTAAGCCATTTTGACGAAGTCAAAAATTTCTCAGCTTGCACTCCTCTAGAGGCTTCATCTGCCGGATTCAACTCTGCGGGAACATATCTCCAACTGCTAATGTTGCTATTTCTTTCAATCTCCGCTAAACGATTGGCAACAAATACTGGAAACCGACGATGGCTGTTGTATATACTCTGTAACACAGCTGTGGAATCCAACCAGAAGAATGTCCCAGTAATTTTCAACGAAAGTTCCCTTTTCAGCAAAAGGTCTAAGCGCAGAGCTGCAATGGCAGCAAGAAGCTCCATTCGCGGAATAGTTGTCGATGGAAGTGGAGTCAAGTAAGACTTCCCCATTACGAACGCACAATGTATCTTCGACTTTCCATGAACTATACGAAGATAAGACACGGCACCGTATGCTCGACTCGAGGCGTCTCCAAAGTGATGCAGCTGATACTCAAGGCTAGCATCTTTAGTGTCAGGAGGCTTGAAGCACCGCGGTATCTTTAATCCAGACAAATGCCGCAAAGAGAAAAGCCAGCGTTTCCATCGCTCAACCTCAGTGTCCGAAAGATTGCCGTCCCAATCGTAATTTTTCAACTCCCGTAGCAACATTTTTACTTCAATTAGAACCGGTGCTACAAATCCCAGAGGATCAAACAATGAGTGCGACATAGATGAAATTCCTCTCTTGGTACATGGTTTCTCAGGGATGTTTACCTTTATCTGAAACTGATCTAAACTAACATTCCAACATACCCCTAATACTCGTTCTTCGATATTACCTTTTAACCTCAAAGAACTCTGAGTAGATGAACGATCTTCTTCTGGAACAGAATGTAACACTTCTTCCTTATTGGAGAGCCACTTGGTCAAATGGAACCCACAAGACGATAGTACGTGACGCATTTCCTCCACCATGACTGCACCTTCCTCCACCGAATCGACAGAAAGGAGACAGTCGTCGACGTAAAATGCTTTGTCAATGGCATTCTTTGTCGCCTCTGAGCAGCTACCGTAAAACAAATTAGCTGATTGTTTGAGACAAAAGGAAGCGCAACTGGGAGAGGAAGTCGCCCCAAACAAATGTACCGTCATTCTAAACGTTTCGGGGTCTCTAGACTAATTTCCATTGGGCCACCAAAGAAATTGCAAAAAACTTCGATCAACGGGGTCTACTCTAACTTGGTGAAACATTTTTTCAATATCCGAGACCACGGCAATTAGTCCAATCCGAAACCTAGTCAAAACTCCAACAAGACTGTTGAGCAAATTGGGTCCCTGCATCAGTGCTTCGTTCAAGGATACCCCTAAGTGTTTTGCTGCACAGTCGAATACAATACGTAATTTGTTGGGTTTGTTACTGTGAATCACAGGGTGGTGTGGCAAGAACCAGAAATGTCCAGGCTTGGCATTCTTCTCCTCAACTCTTTCAGCAAAACCACGCTTGATATAATCTTGCATTACTGCTGTGTATGCCGCTTTCAATTCAGCATCCTTTTTCAGTCGCCTTTTCAACGAATCTAGTCTCTTATGAACCATGAAACGGTTATCAGGTAGGCGCGTATTCTCGTGCCTCCACAACAACGGTAGTTGGAAATGCCCGTCAACTACTTTCAGAGACTGCCTCATGATTTCCAAACCTTTCCTGTCCTCTCTTGAATTACTGTTTGGAAGACCACAAGGAACAGCATATTCGTGTGGGGCCAGATCTAGATCTAAAGGATTTTCTACGTTTTCCAATACTACAACGTTCATACAAGGGGAACCGTCTGTATCTTGTTTCGTTTTGGATCGATCTAAAGAAGGACCAAACAAAACCCAACCTAAAGGTGTTTTGATAACATCTGGCGAGCCTGCTGGGCCAAATCTTGCGTCCAGTGGACGAAATAAGTAATGTGCATCCAATCCAATAAGCAAACCCACTGTTTTGTCCGGTAGATTAGTGGAACTAATACCACGCAAGTGTTTCAAATGACCAATTTGGTCGATTGTCGGGGCTGGTGTTGCCTGGAGTGGGATTTTCTCGATAGTCAGGATGTTGCGAAGCTTCACAAAGACCTCAGATTCCAAATCTATTCCACGTATTTCAAGGGTTACCAGTTCACTTGCAGTATCAACAAACTGCGAATCAGATGTCAACGTACATATTGGAACCGACGTCTTCATTGCCTTTACGCCGAGTTCTCTCGCTAATTTCTTTGCGCAAAATGTACGTTGAGAACCGCTATCCAACAGAGCGTACGTCCGTACCTCTTTATTTCCATTGCGTGCTATTATTGGAACCGTCATAAAGAAGGGTCTTCCTGTAGAGCTTTCGAATGATTTCGCTCCGCACACCGCACCATCCGCTGCTTCCTCTCTTGATTTATCAGATTTAGATTCAACGGACTTGTGCAAAATCGTATGGTGCCGCCGATCGGAACAGCCTTCGACCTCACACTTAAGAGATGATGAGCATTCCTGCAATAAATGTCCTTCTTCCAGACACTTAAAGCATCTTCGGGTACGCATCAAAAATGCTACTCGTTTGTAACGCCCCATTCCCTTGAATTTCGCGCTCTTGGACAAGTGGTGCGAACGACTGTACAAGGGGCACTTGATGCCACCGTCATCACGAGACTGTTCGGGAGCAATTGCAGCGCCAAATACTACATTCCTTCTGGAAACTGAAGATTGACTCGATGAGGCTTTGTTCATCTTGTACACGGATCTCCCGTACAAGGAGTTAGCTTCTTCCGCCTCCTCGCGTATAAAGTTTACGAACTCGGGAAACTTGGCGTGCCGACCAGTTTGTTTCTGATAGCGATAGGAATACTTAACCCATTCTGTCCTCAATTCTCCCGGCAATTTTTCCAATAATCTCTCGAGGGTTCCAAGTGAATTGAGAGTCGCGAATTCCTGTATTTCATAGAGCAACATCAAGCATTTATCAAGCATAACGCCAAAGCTCTTTAATGCGGACGGATTCTTTACCTTTAGACGTGGCATATCTAAAAGTCTTTGTTCGCAACGATAAGCGATTATGTGAGGTTGGCCAAATTCGTTGTGCAAATTTTCACGGGCAAGACGGTAACCATCATTTAAGTTCCTTGAAAGATGCTCCAAATTTCGTCTAATATTGGGGCTGCAGTGCTGCAAAAGATATACGAGCTTTGCAGATTCCGATGGCATCTTACGTGCTATGTGCTTGTCGAAGCTACGAACAAAGGTCCAATACGTTAATGGATCTCCTTCAAAACATTCAATTTGTGGCCGCGGAGGGGGATAATCTTGAACTGAAGCGACTACGGGAGCTCGAGCCATTTGGTTACTCGGACCAACTATTGGATTCTGGCTTCCTTGATACTGAGAGAACTGCTCTCTTGCTTCTCTTTTCCAGTTCAAGGGTGTGTGGTTCGACACCAAAATACTGCCACGCGGCTCTTGGAAACTTGTCTGCTGCTGCTGATCAACCAAATTATATCTCCATTGATTGCTACGCTGGCCCTGATCTGATTTCAAACTGGTACAATGGTCTAAATTAGGGAGAATCACTTGAGGTGGTCGATCTACTTTATAAACGTCAACGTTAATCTTGTGATCGTCCGCAATGTTACTTGACCTAATCTTTGGAAAATGACTGCGTGGATCCTCATTTCTTAGGCGAAGGGGAGCATTTGTGGATCTAACGAATTCCTGGGTATAAGTGGCACTTTGAGAAGGTAGACTAGTCATGGGAAATACATTCCTTTTAGAAGGCACGGTGGAGAATGCATCTGCACCTACATCTACTTGACCTTCTGATTTGGACACCTCGTCCCAAGCTCTTGCCTCTTCTGTGGCCATGCGAATCTTCCTCTGACTTTCCCTTATCGCATTCTCACGCTCAATCAGCTCTTTGGTTCTTTCAAGTTCAGACTCCGCAATTTCTGCCCTTCTTTTAGCTTCGCTGAGAACCTTAGCATCTATTTCTGCCTGCTGACATTTCTCCTTTTGAAGCTCACTGGCAAACCTCGCCAACTTCAATTTAACGTGCCCTTCCTTACGTCTCAAACTGGAACGAGACCCTGTCGAAGAGGAGGTTTTGGCCGAACACCCGGACAAACTATCAAGTTCAACGGCATAAGGGTCATTAGGCACCTGCAAGGGCGGGTTCGAGTCCACAATTGCGTTAGAATCAATCTTGCTAAGCCAATCACACGCGTGCGCATCAAACTCATGTTTTGCCTGCTCGACTTCGAACTTCGTCGCATTAGTGCCAGGCAACGGATCACTTCCAGAGAGTGCAACACATTTTACCATAAGAGCATCAAATTCTAAGTTTATGTCGATTATTAAAATTTCAAGAGCGGCTCTATTCTCTGCTCTCGACATTAAATGTTTAGCCAAGTCATATTTGCGTTGTAGTGCCTTCAAGGCTACGTCAGACTCTAGGACGCTCATATTACCCAAGCACAAACACAAAGAACAGACACAATAAGACACCAACAACTTAACTAAGCAAATAAACAAAGGTTTTACCTTGTTAACCAAAGGCTTTCGAAATGAAGAGTCCTTAATAAATCCGTACGATAGCAAATTGAAATTTGTACACTGCAGTTTCACGGAGGCTATCGAAGCTCAGAGAAGTTAAGATAATCCGCAACAGCTTCAAAGTGAAGCGAGATGTAGTCAAATTGGACAGTCTAATCCGCAGGATCACTCTTCACTGATAAGTCGGGTTTTATCTTTACCACAAACTTCGTCAAATTTCTAGAGACTTCGTCGAGATTCCAGAAACTTCGCCAATGCACTCAAAACTTTGCCACTCGGTGTTCAGAAACCTTTCCAACTAAATATTTAGTTACTTCCAATAACAATTTGGTAACTTCTTCAAATATTGGTGACTTCTGACAATTTATTGGTAACTTCCAGCACTATTGGTAACTTCCAACGATATTGGTAACTTATGTAAGATATACTTGCTGGTTTACCGGCGGGCCAGGTCGATGTTCGAACCAGCTCTCACAATTTCTTAGCCCTATCAGTAACGCGCTTGCGTCTATCAATTTGTTCCGGGATTCTTCCTGCGTTTCTGATACCGTAGATTTGCCAAACAGACGATCAGGGGGAGTTCGACGTTTATTGTAAACTAGCCTGCTATGGCACAAAGTTTTAAGACCATAGCACGTATATAGATCTGTACGTTCAAAGTGAATATACTACGGTGGTAGGTCTAATTGAAAATGTTACATCATTACCAACATTTTACATTAGATTGTAATTGTGCAACGTCAGAAAACCTATTTGTTGTTGACTGTAATTGGTTTGAGAACAAAATTTCTGTTCTTTCTTGCTGCTTACCGGTTGAGTTTAAAGACTGCTTTAGTGTTGTTTAGCTTCTAGCAAAAGCATTAATTTGCAAACACTTGCTCAGTGCTTATATGATTTCCGAAGCAGGTCAATATGCGATCAAAATGTAGTATCCACATTGAAAAAAGGGCAGCTTTTCCTCCATTTTCAACTTAGTCTTTAATGTCTTTTAATAGCCACTAGCAGATTTACCCGTCCTTGATCGGGTAAAATGGCAGATTTACCCGTCCTTGATCGGGTAAAATGGAAAGACTGATTAAATTTTTACATTGAATAACCATATTTTAATGTGTTTTCATGATTTTTATTTCATCGTACAACAGTACAAATAGGCCTCTAGTAGAGCCCCATAGGCTCGTAGCCCCCCATAGACGATTCTGATCGAAATCAAAATACCGAACTTGGCTTCCCTGGAAAAAGTTATATTTACCCGATCAATGACGGGTAAATTTGCTAGTGATCCCTGAAAGTACAGTCTTGCTCATAACCATCAAATTTGGATTTTTATTTGTCACAAATTTTTTTCTGTTTGTGGTACCTAACAAAAACTTTACACAACTCTAGTATTTTAATATAGGTTGAATAAATATAGGCTCGTAGCCCCCCATACACGATTCTGATCGAAATCAAAATACCGTACTTGGCTTCCCTGGAAAAACTTATATAAGATTCATATGTTTGTTTGTATCTAAATGTCTCCAGTTTTATTTCTATAGTGGACAGACAGACAGACAGACAAACTTTGAGTTTTATATATATACAGTACTGGAAATAATTAACTGGGACAGTGATTATTGAAGTAGAAAATGGAATATAAACATTTCAGGAAAATCCTATAGATGGCGAAAGAGACTCGCTTGTTGTTGTTTACATTTAGATACATCCGTTCAACGTTTTTCATTACATTTTAGCTATATTTATTGAGTATTTTGCCAGTTACAAGGGAATCATTTGATACTGTACTGGAATTTTGCTGATTTATCAGATTTGCGGAACCTCTAAGGTATGTTATAATATCAAACATGTTTTTAAAGTTGTGTAAATTTGGACTAAGTGAGATGTTTCATGGGCGATATTGGACACATTTAAAGGTTACGAAATTTTATATTTTTCCAATTTATGATTTTAAAAATATTTATGGCACTTTAAAGCATGACTTTTAAACAGAACCAGATTAATCACAAATTTTCATAGTTTTAAATCCAGTAAAGTGTATTTTATTTGCTTGATATGCATTTTTATGTGATGTTTGATAATTGTGGTTGTATTTTATGATCTTCCAGTATAAAATTATAAATATTTCATGATTATAAAAATATTTAGGTTTTTTTTTAATATTTCAGGAAGTATGACGGGTCATCACAGATTGAGTGAAGAACGCCGACTCGAGGTTGTATTTGAACACAAAAGTGGGAAAAGCATTAGAGATATAGCCAAAAAACTTGGAAATAAACAAGAATACTGTGTCAAACATTGTTAAGAAACATAAAAGCACAGGATCAGTGAAGGATCTGCCTGGTAGGGGCAGGAAGAAATCTACAACACAGAGACAAGACCGTCGTTTGATCCGCAGATCCTTAAATGACCGCCAACTCACCTCAAGTGACCTCAAGAAAGTGTGGCAGGAAGAGTGTGGTATCAATGTGACCAGCAGAACTGTCCGCTCACGTTTGAATGAGGTAGGACTTAAAGGATGTGTGGCAGTAAAGAAACCTTTGCTGTCAAAAAAGAATCGCAAGGCAAGGTTTGATTGGGCTCGAGCCCATAAAGACTGGACTGTTTCAGACTGGAGCCGTGTTCTGTGGTCACATGAGAGTTCCTTTGAACTGTTCAATCCGGCTAAGAGGGTATTTGTGAGGAGGAGATCAGGAGAGAGATACAAAGAAGAATGCATAGTCCCAACAGTGAAGTTTGGAGGGGGCAGCCTTATGGTCTGGGGCTGTTTTAGCGGTATAGGTACGGGGTCCTTATATCGCGTTGAGGGCATATTAGACTCAAAAAATACATTAGACTATTAAATAGTGCTATGTTCCCCTCTGTCGAGAAACTATTTCAAAATGGGGAGTATATCTATCAGCAGGATAATGCCCCATGCCATAAGGCTAAGAGGGTGATGGAGTTTTCCAGAGGAAAGGAGTATCCGTCATGGATTGGCCTGCGCAATCCCCCGACCTCAACCCCATAGAGAATTTGTGGACAATTCTAAAACAAAAGGTCGACAGTTCGAAGCCATCAAGTTTAGATGTGCTGTGGGAAACCCTAAATGGTGTTTGGGACAACATTGAGGAGAGTACTATTGAAAGTTTGGTTGCCTCAATGCCAAAAAGAGTGAAACAGTCATTGCAGCTAAAGGAGGGGCAACACGCTATTAACCTACCTGTTTCATTTTATGAGAACTTTGGTGCTGTTCATGGACTTTTGGTGCCCTATATTGTTTATTTATTGTTTATTTAGCTTATTTGCTAATAATTTCCAGTATTAAAATCGATTTTTATATTGAATTTATGTGTTTTTGTTTGTAAAGACTGTAAAAATATGGTGAAAAGTAACTGTCCCAGTTAATTTTTTCCGGTACTGTAGATGATTCGTATATTGCGGAAATTTGAACGATGTAACGACCAATTAATAGACTCAACGTAAACGACAGCGCATGCGGTTACCAATAATTTGGGCTGCGCAGTTACCCAGATTTATTAACACTTCCTTACTAACGTCAGAGTGACAATTCTAACTGCTATGTAATGTGCATCAGAACCAACTAACAACCTTCGACAACACAAGCACGTTTGGGGCAATTTGCGCCTGTGCGACACGGTCCAATAAAGAAAAACTCGATTGAATTGCAGTGCTAAACAACGAAAACTAGGTCACGCGCCGTCGGCCCGGGCTCGACTCCAAATCGGGACGACGGAATGCAGCACACAAAATAACAATATTTTACAGCCATGCCAACACAGCAACCAACATTGAATCAGAAATTTTTGATCAAAAAAGTTGCGCAAGAGCTGGTTTTCCAAAGCTCAATGAGCACGTTTTTGCAAATCTAGACATCAAAACACTACAGACTTTTGTTTACAAAGCTTTTTTTGTCCCCATTTTTCTATATAAAAGTGAAACAAGGACTTTACATCCACGCCAGATAAACAAGCTTGGAGCATACCATCAGCACTATTTGTGAAAGATTATAAATATATCCCAAAGAGATAAGTGCACTAACACAAAATCAACCAGCATTGAGGCAGCCATCATCAAAAAACAACTCAGATGAATCGACCAATTGAATTCTATTCCAATCCAGATGATCAAATTTTTTAACAATTCGGTCCTCCTGGCTAATACATCGAAAAAGGAATACTGAGATCCTAAAAACCATTCAAGATTGTCTTACGAGGTGTGTCCGAAAAGTAACGAGACTGCAACCGCTGCTCGCTTGCTTCAATGAATTTTGACAAATTTATTGCGTCGGACGTCAGCACTGTCAAAGCACTGTCGCAGGGTGAAAACAAGTTCATTTCCCGCGCTTTCTGATTGAAGCGTCTCTTTTCGTTTGCCTTGTGTTTCTTACGTTTCGTCGTACTGCTTGAAAAGTTGCATTTTTTACGCTTTTGACGGTGAGAGTACCCTCCAAACATGAGTACTGTGGAGCAAAGAATTAATTTGAAATTTTTAGCCAAGCTTGGTAAGACACCTTCGGAATGTTTTGCGTTGCTACAGCAAGTTTACAAAGATGAAACAATGTCGAGAGCTCGTGCTTTTGAATGGCACAAACGATTCCGAGAGGGTCGAGAAGAATGTGAGGAAGGAAGGAAGAAAGCAAGGAAGTCGAAGTCAAAAGTAAAAGTGATGCTCATTGTATTCTTCGATATTCAAGGCATCGTTCATTTCGAATTCCTACCCCAAGGCCAAACAGTGAACCAAACCTTCTATAAAGAGATTCTTCGGCGTCTCGTAAGATCAGTGCGTGACAAGAGGCGGAGCCTTTGGGAAGCCAACGCATGGGCGCTCCATCACGATAACGCTCCTGCTCACACAGCCCTGAGTATTTGTCAGTTTTTTGCAGAAAGAAACATTGCAACTTTGGAACACCCCCCCATATTCCCCCGATCTGGCCCCATGTGACTTTTTCCTTTTCCCAAAGATCAAATCTGTTCTGAAGGGAACCCATTTTTCTGACATCGATTCCATCAAAAAGGCCGTGACCACGGAGCTCAAGAAGATCCCAGAAAATGCCTTCCAAGAATGTTTTGAATCATGGAAAAAGCGAATGCACAAGTGTTTACGAGTGGAAGGGAATTACTTTGAAGGACTTTTACTTTGGTATATTTCAGTATTTTTCAATAAACTTTTTATAACAACAGTCTCGTTACTTTTCGGACATACCTCGTATGCTTCACCTATCAGGCTCTTGTGTGAAGAGTTATCAAAAGTTTATGTGTTTTCTGAACATATGATTTTCTCGACCTTGTGCGCTCTTTTTCCTAATAAAATTTCTTGTTTCAAGGTTCTGACTATGCCTTAGGTCTATGTGCTCTGTTCATTGCTTACACGAACCCAAGAAGCCTTACGTTTCCCTTAGTTTGGCAGTAGGGAACACATTTTTGATATTAAGCAATTATAAAGCAAAAGAGCAAAACTGTGTTTCGTGTGTGCAATTTCACACAGTGACGATGTTTTCTTTTGATTCCCCTCAAACTTTCTCAAGTCTTTGTTGGCTACACATTATAATTCATGTTCGTTTTTCCTTGCTTAGGTATGCTCAAGAAGTTAAAACAGTCCTTGCTTTTTTATGTTTTGACCCCGGTAGCTATATAAAGCTATTACCAAACATAATAGAAAAAAATGTTTCTCTTAAGTACGGTGCGATTTTACTCTGGCAGGCCATACAATTACCCGTGTCGATTCGAAACGTATCAATTAATGCAGCTGCGCCAGCTTGAAAATACAAACATTTGTGAAAGCGACAACGACATGTTTTAGTAAACATAAGCCATAATTCTTGTACATGTAATGGTAATCATCTTGGTTTATTGATCAAGACTGGAAGTACTCAAAAAGAAAGAACGATGTCACGAACTATTATTCGTACTTTTTAAAAGTTTTACGGGGTGAAACACAGTCAAATTTTGATGACGTCGCCCAAATGTTTGTCCTTTTGGCAATAAAGAGATGAGCTATTTAGTGATAGACTTATTTGACGATTTGTTGCTCCCGCTTTCGTATTTCAGTTTATAACATTAGGATTTTTGTCTGCGCTGCTTGCTTTAATTCGGCCATTGCATGAAAGGGGTCTATGCCTTTCCTTTAAGTCATATAACCTATTGCGATAGGCGCCTATTAATCTCTTTTCAAACAAAACATTTCCTCTTGATCCACTTTTACAGATTGATGCTATTTTTGTTTAATTTTGATCTTTTCTCGGACCTGGGATTTTATTTCATTTAACTTTACCCCTAATCCCAACCGCCCTACTGTTGAATGAAGATTAGTGTTTCGTATCGATGCAAATATTCTTGCACTTACAAATGTCAGTAATGATCTTTACGATTTATGTTCGCTATCAAACTGATGGTGGATAATTTTGCTGCCTGCCGTTGCTCTCACTATATAGTGGCAAGCAGTGTGATGTCATTAAACATTATGAACTAACAGTGCGTTTTAAGCCATTAAATATTAGGATCCCTACATACTGCTTTTTTGTTACTGTAAGCAAATTAATGTGAACTAACGTTTCTGACTGCGTGCATGTTCCTTGGCCCTGGCATAGACGCCGCAATGCAAACAGCATTAAGCTAACCCAAAATGAAGCACCCACAGTTAAGTTATAGCAATAGCGGGGGCCCCATCAATAATGTTGAGGTTAAGAATATTTAATCAGCTGGCTGTGCCGACCTGACCTAATTGAAAAAAAATTGTTTCAACACTTAGATCATGTGTAGCTGGACACCAACATTTTGTTGCAAAAAATAAGACAGGAACTCTTTGCTTCCTCCTCTTTTTCTTGGATGATTATCAAGTGTTTTGCTTGGAGTTGGCTACATATTATAATTTTTAGAGACTTTATTTTTCGATAAATCTGGTTGAATATTTTGATGGATAATGCTAAAGATTCATTTTATCAAGAAAGAATAGCCAAGATGTGTCAAAGTACTTAATTTTTTTAGAAATTGTAATTTTGTAAGATGTAGGCACCAAAGTTATGTCTGTTTCCAACCGGTAGGCTACATTTTATAGACGTTTTGAGACTTCATTTTTTGATGAATATATTAGAAAACGTAGACAGACAATGCAAAAGAACCATGCTTGTGAGGAAATGTAGTCAAAATATACCAAAAAACTAAATTTGTCTAACAATTGCAAGTTTGCTTGTGTCGCGTTCAAAAGAAGTTTTGTTCTATCTCAATCTTTAATTTACTTCTTAAAATTGAGGCGACTTGTTGTATCAATTGAATAATTAAGTCTGGTTGCAACTTAATAGTTAGGAAAAGATTGGCTTCCAATAAGATACTTTAAACCACACTATCCTCGATCAAGAACAGAACAAATATATTCACAAATACTTTGGAACTTTAAACTCCTTCGTTCGTCGATCACCAAAAAAAAACTAATACGCTTCAATACAACAATCAGACCAAACCAAAACTAAATCTACTAATTAACCGCTTGTTACACTAATAGAAATCCACAATAAATCACCACAGATCAATACACTTCTTTTCTCTACTACTGTACAACTCTCTACTCTGCCACTCTCTAAATCGTAAAAATCTCGCCGCCTTATACATACTGAGATTAGTCTTCCAGAAAACGCTAGAACATCACGTGTTGCAGAAAAGAAAAACCTGGTTAATAAATTACGTAATCGGGAATAAAAAAGAAAACAGAAATCTTGGAGAAGAAACAAGATTCACTAGAATACACTGGAACTTAGTCACGTCATCGTAACGTCAGAAGAGGCGTGTGAGCTACAAATCTATTAATAAATGCGAAAGAAAAAAGGTATTTTTTTCAAAAATAGTTTAGCAAGTAGGGCTTCAGACAATTCAGATTTACAAATAAATTAATCACGGCATAATAAAACAACAAATGAGAGCAACTATACACATAGAAAAACTGTTTTTACAACACAAATTTACTTATTTGTGACAGTTGGGTCTGGTAGGATAATTGTTCAACTAGTAGTAATGATTCAGTTTTTATCTGGTGTTGTCCCTTTAGCAGAGATGGCCGGATTTACCCCATTCCTTCTTCAAATGCTCGCACTCCGTCCCTCCACTTGTCTCTTCTCAGGGCATCCTCCTTCAAACCAATCTTCTCTGTCTCCTCTTGCACTTGCTTCTTCCAAGTCTTCTTCGGTCGTCCTCGCTTTCTCTTGCCACTTACTTCAAGATTCAGAGCAAACCTCAAAACACTATCGTCATCCCTCCTCAGGACATGTCCATACCATCTAACTCCATTCGCTGTTGCTAACCGGTCAATAGTTTCCTTCAACTCCAACATATCCATCTGTTCTTCAGTCGTCTTCCTGTCTACCATTTTCTGACCGCACATGGCTCTCACCATAGCTCTCTCCGTTCTCCTCAAAAATGCTTTTTCATTTTCTTTTAGACACCATATCTCACTTCCATACAGTATTGTTGATCTTACAAAACAATGATAGACTTTACCTTTTATCTTCAAGGGAAACCTATTTCCAAGCAACAATTCTCCACATTTTCTAAATCTTACCCAACCGATGCTTACTCTTGCTGTAACTGCCGCTTCACAACCACCACTAGCATTTAGTCTGTCTCCCAAATAACAAAATCCAATCATTGTCTCCACTTCATCGCACAACTTCTCGATCGAATCCATCGTCCCTTTCATTATTCCTTTATATTTCGAGCGAACAAAATGCATTGCCAATCTAGCGGCAACTCTCTTTATTTTTGAACATTTGCCGTGAACCCAGCTTTCACATTTTGTGCACAACACTGAATTGGCCATGACTCTCTTCCCACAAACTTCACATGGATCTATCTTGCTTTTGTATAGTTTGCCTTCTGACCCGCTTACCATCAATTTTGTTTTTCTGGTGTTGACCTTCAAACCTTTACTTTCCAGTGCATGCTTCCAATTCCAAAACTTTTCCTTCAAGTCTTCCATGCCTTTGCTCATGATAACAAGGTCATCTGCATATAGCGATTCATTAACCACACCCCTTCTTGCATTTTCTGTATTAACGTCCACCACTATTGCAAACAATAGTGGCGACAGCACAGATCCTTGATGTACACCAACTTTTGCTTCGAATTCATCTGAATATGCAGATCCCACCCTCACTCTTGTCTTTGCACCATCATACAGGCTCATAACTGCCCGAACTATTACTTCTGATAGACCCTTCTTTCTCATGGCCCACTCCATCACTTTTCTTGGCCCTCTATCAAAAGTTTTTTCCATGTCAACAAAACACATATACAACTTCTTGTCCTTCTTTTGATATTCCTCCTTCATTCTTCTCACAATGAATGTTGCATCCACTGTTCCTTTTCCTGGCATAAATCTAAACTGCATTTCATTTAAGTTGACTACTGTTTGTATTCGCCTCCCTAGTACCCTTTCAACAATTTTCATGGCATGTTCTAGCAGTTTCACTCCTCTGTATGATCCACAGCTCATCACATCACCCTTTCTTTTAAAGATAGGTACAATCACACTTGTTTTCCACTCATCAGGCATTTCTCTACAATCCAATACACGCTGGCATAGTTCCATCATCACTTTAACCCCGATTTCACCACTTGCAACTATCATCTCCACACTTACTTCAGATGTTCCAGTTGCCTTTCTTCATTTCATATTTTGAATTGCTTCCACAATTTCATTACAAGCCACTTTTTCCACTGGTCTTTCTACTGGATCAGTTTCCACCATGCGGTCCCATTCGTTCTCTTCATTCATGATCTTTTCCATGTGTTCCTTCCAAATTTTTGCCCTATCTTTTTCAATAAAACCCAATCGTCCGTCTCCTTCTCTTAATCACCTTCTTCCTTCCACATCCTTCCCTTCCTTTTTCATTCTTCTAAGGAAGTAGAAAACACTGTTAGAATTCTGATATAAATTATTCAATTCCTGATTAGCTTCCATTCTCATAGCTCTAGCCACAATTTTTCTCGTTTGATTTCTTGTACGTTTGTATTGAGTCTTATTTTGTTCTGATGGGAATCTCCACAGCTCTTTAAATGCCGCCTTCTTTCTTGTTATGGTATCCTTGACCTCTTCATTTCACCATCACATGTCCCCTTGATCTCTACTATACTTCTTCTTCCCACACAGTTCGTCACATGCCTTTAGAACACCATCCCTAAACGTTTTCCACAAATCAGGCGCATCTGTGCTCACTGGTTCTTTTACTCTTTTTTCAAATCTTACTCTTGTTCGGTGTTCATTCAACTTCCAAATCTTTCTTCTTATGATTCGTTCCTTTCTCACAACCTTGTTTAGAACCTTTTTGTCTAGATCTACGACCACCAGCTTGTGCTAAAGTTCCCATGGAATCACTTTTACATCCCTGATATACTTTCTGTATTTTTCCCACAAGCACAAAATCAATTTCTGTTTCAAATCCACCGGCACTATGAGTGATTTTCCTTTTGTCTGTTTTTTTAAACCAAGTATTTGCCATGCACAGCTCTCTTTCATCACAAAACTCCAGCAATCTTTTTCCTTCTGCATTTCTTCCCCAATACCATTCCCCCGTGTACACCTTCAAAACCCTCAGCACATTTCCCCACGTGCCCATTAAAATGCCCCAAAGAAACAATTATTTCACTAGAACTTCCCAAGTCTCACTCACTTCCCATTTCATCATAAAAATGAACTTTCTCTGCATCTGGTCTTCCACTTAGTGGCCTATACGCACACATATTACGCGCATCAATTGTCTACCTAAAGTTAGCATAATCACCATTACTCTGTCACCATTACTCGGTCACTTTTTCTTCTAACTTTCACAACGTTCCCAGATATTTCCTCTTTCACCAAAATTCCAAACCCTCCGAATCCTGCATCATTTCCTGACCACCACAGTTTGTACCTTCGTCCCGAAGTACCCACAAAACGAGCTCCTTGGCCTTTCCATCTTACTTCCTGGATGCAGCACATCAACTTTTCTCTTTCTCAGTTCTTCACACACTTCCGTTTTCCTTCCACAAAGACTTCTCACATTTAAGGTACCAAATCTTATTCCATGACATTCAGATTTAAACCCGGAAATTCTTCGCACCCCTTGCCCATTTAAGAGCTGCCGGGGACTGGGGGCCACTTGTATGTTTTTTCTCGTCATGGGGATTTGTTGGAGCAAAATTCTCCTACAGGGAGCATACCCTTGCTTACCCCCAACCTCAGTTTTCTGACATGAGTGGTCCAACCAAGCAATTAAGCTGGCAAACCCATCATTAACAGTCAGACTGCAATTGGTAGGTAGCCAATAGTCGCCTCTTACGACGTGCTGGGTAAACAGCTTCATTATTCTTTAATCGGCGAAGCACGGAAACTAATAAAATAAAAAACTAAAAAAATCAAGAAACTAAAAAAAATCAACTAAAAATATAAAATGATGTACGGCAACCAATTGTTGATCAGCCATTACAAGCTAATCCCCAGCCTTTCGTAGTCAGTGCCACATATTGCTGGAAAGCAAATTTCCTAAGCTTTTAAAGAACAGTACTTGGTAGTGCCTTATGATAGGTTTAATATATTCAGTTTACCTGTTTTTACTGAGCTTACAACTTTCTGGGAGTGGTAAAAAGTTACACCAAAGTCTTGAAGTTCAGTTTTTTCAGTGAAAAAGCAAAAACTAGTTGTACATGTTATACACTATTGGAATTGCCTTGAAATAACCTTTAATTTGTTGAAGAAATTTTGAAAATCAGTTGAGAAATGAGAATACAAATCAGTTTTTTAGTAAACTGATTTTGCAAAAAAGGTACAATGTTTGAAAACATCGTTATATGATGATTTGCTATAGCGAAAGGACTTGTGTAATCATGCCAGACATATTTTGACATCATAGAGCGAGTTTTAAATTAAAGTGCTTAAATAAAGAATTGCTAGTAGCATTGTCAAATGAGCTTTAATTATTGTAAAGTCATTTTTATCGAAAGCACGTTAATAATATTTCCTAAAGCAGCGTTAAGTTGCGTTTCTACGATTAGTACTTTTTGAAAAAGAATCAAAAACAGATTGTTCAATGAAGCGTTGATTGTGACGTTATTTTAGAACTCAAACAAATGAAAGTTTTTGTAATGTGGTAAGTCGGAAGCTGGTTTTCGTTTGAGCAAAAAACGGTTGTCCTCTGTCAAGTAATGCAAATTTAAAAAGAAATATTTTTAATTATGACATCATGATGACGTCAAGAATCTCCTTAAGACACTCACCACGGGGGTGATCAATTGTACCAAGTTTGATACGTGTAACTCTAGCAATTTTAGAGGAGTTAAAACAGACAGACAGACGCACCAATAGACAAACAGAATTGTGCTTTATATATTGGATAACTTTATATAATAAAATTACGCTTTATATATTAGAATTTTTTAATCACACAAACTACAAATAAAATTTATTAATTTAATAATTGATGTCAAACTTTAGGTAATTGGACCAAAAAATATTCGTTAGCATCATGTGACTTATGAAGAAGCGTGATATAAAGTATAGGTGACGAGTCTTAAGTTACTGAGCGACGTAAGCTATTTCACAATTGCGGCACTGATTATTCTTTTTGCGTAGCATGTAGTTGAGTATCGTTTAAGTTAGTTGTATAATATTTTGTTTCCAGATCATTCACCACCAGATTAGAATATACAGGGTGTCCCAAAAAGATGTATACACTCTTTGAATCGTTATAACTTAATCAAGTTATTGATTTTTGCTTTCAAATAAATTGATGCAAAAGAAAGAATAAACATTTAAAGAATTTGTGAGAAAAAATATACAAAAACATATCAAATTAAATCTTAATAACACAAAAGACACTTGGGGCAATTTCAGAATGTTTACAAATTGACGAGTTCACATATGTACTCAAACTGGTGGCAGTTTTGCTCAATACGCTTTTCATATCTTGAAGAAATGGACTTAGAAAAGTCCAGCAACATTTTCTCTGGTATTTTAGCACATTCTTTTTCAATTGCTACTCTCATTTTAGCAATTGTTTTAGGTTTCCTACTGCAAACTTCGTTTTTTAGAAACAGTAACACAAAGAAATTTACCAGTGTCGAATCTGGTAAACTAGGTGAACATCCTAACTGTTTCTTTTCTTCCAACGGTTTCTAAAAAACGAAGTTTGCAGTAGGAAACCTAAAACAATTGCTAAAATGAGAGTAGCAATTGAAAAAGAATGTGCTAAAATACCAGAGAAAATGTTGCTGGACTTTTCTAAGTCCATTTCTTCAAGATATGAAAAGCGTATTGAGCAAAACTGCCACCAGTTTGAGTACATATGTGAACTCGTCAATTTGTAAACATTCTGAAATTGCCCCAAGTGTCTTTTGTGTTATTAAGATTTAATTTGATATGTTTTTGTATATTTTTTCTCACAAATTCTTTAAATGTTTATTCTTTCTTTTGCATCAATTTATTTGAAAGCAAAAATCAATAACTTGATTAAGTTATAACGATTCAAAGAGTGTATACATCTTTTTGGGACACCCTGTATTTCTTCATTATTTTTCCGCCTTTTTTACAAATAAAAACTTTCCAGGCAAGGTGGTCGTGATCAATTCTGACTATCTTCGTGAACCCTTACTTTTCCCCCGTCGTGACGACTTTTTGTTTGGGAGCGTTTCTTATTTCTTGTTCTGACATTGTTACTAGTTACAGACTGAAGCTTTCTGTGAACCAATTTGGTGCGTGAAAATAAAACAGAATAGACTAAATTACCCTGTTAAATAACTTATTTTTGTCTTCCGGTTAAACAAAAAGTGGACTCAGTAAGGTTTTCTACGTACAGTAGAGCAACTTGCGTTTAGACTCGTTTTTTGAATCGCAGATGCTGATATTACGTTGCATTTTAGCACAAGCGATTCAGCCAAGAAGTGAAAACATCCTAAATAGCCATTTTCAAAATTATACCAATAATGGTTCAGCATTAATGCCCCCTTCCCCCACACCCCCTCTCCTTTACACACTTGATGCTAGATTTGGGGAATCACCGAGTTGGTGCAGGTACATTAGCGCTCATGTTGGGAAAAGAAACTTAACATCGAAGTAAAATATATTCTTAAGAAAACAGTCGAAAATTTGTGGTATTGTGTGGCGCACTTATGATTGGAGCTCTTTTTTTGAAGGTGCATCTGGACCTGCGGAGAAAGAGTGCTCCAGGACATCAAAATTCACAATTTAGGAGAAAAATTGCAAGACGTACTTCATAGCAGAGCCATGTCAAAAAATCTGCATCAGGGCCTCCACTGCACCTAATCCAGCTGCGCGACCACAAACGCGCAACTTTGGAGTTAAAAGTAATTTGAAGGTGCCACAAATTTAAGCTGTTACTACAGTTGATACAATTTTGTATTTATTTCCTTACCGGTAAGATTTCCAATGTTTCTCACCAGATTGTTTCTAATATCTTCCCTGTTAACAATAGCCAGTGTTGCGCTAAAAGCGTTACATTTTTCTTCAGCTTCTGAATAACTCCAAACAAAATTATTCTTTTCGATATAATATTCGTATCCACAAGGGAAAAATGTTTGTGAAACAGTAAAGTGTGGAATCAAAACAATGGAGTAAAGAAACGCAAACGTATACATTTTCACAATTTCAATTAATCAAAATTTAGGATATTTTACTGCAATAGTTACCAAAATGCATAATCTGTTGGCGTCAACGCGAATATTGTTATTCAATATTTTCTCTCTCGACATTGAGTGCAATAAATTAAGTTTTCCAATTCATTAATAAAACTTTGATTATTTTTAATAATGAACAGATAATTGCATTTGGTCCAGCCTACCGATCAGAAATTACCATTGACGCTGTTAGGAACAGGCGCAGGCTAGTAGACCTAAATTTAAAATTTCAGTTTCCGTTTATAGACTTCTTTAGAAAATATACTTGGTTGTGCACTGCAGTGCATTGCTAAAGTAAAAATTATCAAGCCAATAAAGTAGGGTATGCCAGGAAAAAGATGGGCCCAATACTTGCTTGTAGCTACAGACCTAAAGTAGGATGTGTAGATGGTTTGTTAACAGTTATCCGTTTATGTCAGTTATGTAGGTCAAATAGACGAATAGAATAACTTTCTAGCAATACCATTTTGCAAATGTGTTGAGCAGTTTAGAAAGTTTTAAATCTGCAGATGTAGGTTTGATTAGTTTGAATCTGCATTTCAGCATTTAATGGATATGAAATCTGATTGTTTAATTTTTAATTAATTTATCATCAATGAGATAAGCTTTTTGCAGTAATGTAACCATCTTTAGGATGTGAGCATAATTTTACCAGAAATAAATACAGTTTTGCCTTTTAGGTATAATCAGTGGCGGCTCTTCAGTAGGCACCACAGAACTGCAGCACCCTTTGTATACTTTTTATATCCGCAAAGCGATGAGGATATACTGTACATGAATATAAGTATTTATATTTTATATTTATGTATGTATTCATATTGGATATAAAAGTTATATAGGGGGTGCAGAAATTCTGTAGAGCTTACTACGAGACATCACTTGGAATAGTGTATTATATTATGATCCAACTTTAGTCAACTAGAGCCAACAATGAGGCAAAACTGGGTTTGCTAAATTTGCAGTTATATTTCTTTGTTGACATCTTAACTATTAAACTGATTCTGCGGTTGACGCAACATCAAACTAGAAGTACTGTACTTTGCTGGTCTCAAATTACATTATTAGTTATTAACAAAATTTTTTTTGCTTATGTCATTTGACGTTCTGAGAATTTTAAATATGGGACTAGAACTTTTTGTTGAGTAATGGGACTATTAGTGTATTTTGATTATTGTGGCAGCGGTATGGTACTGTGAACTAGGGATTGGAATTGTCATTGAAGACTGCTGAATGAGGCCTTAAAGCATTAGGTTGCATATCCCATAACCACGCAAAGCCAGCGTTTGCTTCGAAGCTCACATTTCTGGTTCAAACTATGGTTTGTATCAACCGCATCCGTATAAAAGGGTGACTGCTGAATCAAAAACCATTAAGTCATTTTCGTGGTCTCCGATACTCTTTGTCTCCACTGTATTCAAAGAGTTGAATAAGTTCTCTTATCGTCGTATTGTTTTTCAGCTTGAAGACTCATGATTGAGTGCTGGTGTTAAAGTGAAGCAACTACCATATATCAAGAAATAATTCAAAATTAATGGAGCAGTGTTGAACTTTATTGAAACAAAATATGTTCTTGCCAGTTGCAAAACAATGAATTAGCCTCAAAAACCTCTCCTAAAATTTCCTAACAGGTGATTAAAAATATCATTTGTGAGAGTCCGCTTCAAAAAATTTTGTAGCACCTAAGCCAGGGGTGCACAACCTGCGGCCGTAAGGCCACATGCGGCCTTAGGTGGTAACTTGTGCGGCCGTGCACATACGTGTAAAGTTAATTCTCCCTAAAAAAATCTTTATTTTCTTTACAGAAACAGAAAGAGATCAATTTTGATACAAACTTTGATCAAGACGAGAAACTTTTGCATTCCAAATTTCAATGTCCTAGATCAGGGGTCGCCAAACTACAGCCCGAGAAAGCTTTTTATTTGGCCCGCGGAGCCCTTTTCGTAATTGCAAAACAAATGTATAACGCAGTGTTTCCTTGACAGAGCCATCTTAATCCCAATCAAATTGATGGCGAAAAGCATAAACTGTGGCAGCGAGAGAAGTAAAGACCTTTTTTTTGGAGATCACCTATTTTTCGGACAACATAATTTCCGACGTTATTGACCGTTATTTCCCACCTACTTTCAGTGGACTTTGGCCTACGGGTCTTTAAGATATCAGCGTTGTGGCCCCCCCATGGAAAAAGTTTGGAGACCCTGTCGTACATAAGAAAAGTCTTAACTTTCGCTTGAACTAAAAAATTCTCATATTTGATTTACTAATGGCCGTAAGTTGAAACAAAGTAAGTAATGCGGCCATCAACAAAAAAAAGTTGCGTACCCCTGGTCTAAGACCTTGATAAGTATTATTTGTCTCATGTTATTCGTAGCTTTGTTTGATAAATCCCTCAGCGTTTACTGATAAAAACAGAACTTTGCCGGAGTGATTGTTGGCGTACTAAGTTATATGAGATACAAAGTGATGTGGTAATAATACAGGGTGGAACAACATGAATTACAAGTGAGACCCTTTTAGGGAAAATTTGATTTATATAGCAGCAGTTGCATAACAAGATTTTCAAATACGAATTATAGGAGCTGGTGTTAGCCTGTTTCAGATATTACTATTAATTAATCGATGTTAAGGCATGCCTTAACATCGATTAATTAATAGTAAGATTTTCAAAGATCACATCAAAATATTGATATGCTCTTTAAAAATCTTGTTGTGCAGTTGCAGCGTATCTGTTGTACGTATTAAAACGCAAGCAATTAATAACTTGTCAGGTGTAACAGTGACAAAAGTTAACAAGTGTCATAAAAATATTACCCTAAAAGTAGTTCGAGAAAGCACTAAAATCGCGTATATTTGAGTGTAATTTTACAAAAATTTTCCGTGGGCATGCCCGCAGATTTCCTTAGGGTAATTGTGCCTTGAGTATTCACAAAGCGAAAATGTACGATAAGACATTTTTGTGTCCATCTTAAAAAAATTCTGCGTACGCGTCTAAAACTCTTCTATTGCGTCAAAATCTTGCAAATCACTTTTATTACTTTGTACTGCAAGCCTGTAAGGCAAGGGTTCCCTAACTAAGGTGCATAAACCCCCAAGGGGTGCGTGAGTCAATCCCCGGGGGTTCGCGAGCCGTTTCCAAAAATCAAAACTAGAAATGTTTAAAATCGGTTCAGGCCAATATAATACGAATAGAGGATTAATTCCAAATAAAAAAACTTGATTTTTATTTAATTATTGACATGATTTACGAGCCGTAATTTGTAATTTTTGTATAATGAATTTGTATAATTTGTAATCGTTATGTAATTGTATGGGGTTCGTGGAGATCTCTGACATCCACAGGGGGTCCGTGGGGGTATAAAGTTAGGGAACCACTGCTGTAAGGTCTTTGTTGTATGAAGTTTTGCATTAGCATGCTAAATATGTAAGCTCATAAGTGCGTACCTAGCTTTTTTTAAAGTTTATTTTTAAATTCCAAATCTGTAAGCTTGACTTCTTAGCCAGCTGCAGTTAGCAAAGCAGTAGATTTAGATTATTTTTACCAATACCTGTGTAGTATAAAAAATGGGCTTTAACCTGATGAGGTGAGAGTTTGGACAGGCTTAGCTTAAGAGCCAAATGTTATAATTTTCTAACGGTGTTAAAAGAATCAATTGCAATTATCAAAAAAATTACAGGAAACTAAACACTGGCATTAAATGTTGGAAAGACTCAACATGGCTCGCGTAATTTGGACAAAATGACTCGACTCGCCTCTATACTCGAACTCAAGAGACACGTTCCTTACACAGCTAGTCAGTCACTGACTCTAATTCAAGTAGTTATAAACACCTTCTCAGAACAAAGTCTGAAAATGCTTTAAAAGAGTTGCTAGCCATCCAATGCGCGAGAGTGAGTGTCAGTGTTTGATGACAAAGGTGAAGAAATGGATTTTCCCACGTAGCGATGCGCAAAAACATATTTGCCAGCCGCTGACTCAGTTACGAAGAAAAGATTGGTAAGAATGCATGCAATGTGATTAGCTTTTGATGTCAGCAAACGGAATTGCCAAGAGTTCTGCAAAAAACATAATTGTCAGCTGCCTCAATTGACTGTGTCAAAAAAATGATGGAAAATCGGAAACTTGTTGTTTACTGTTAAAGGTGTGATGGCGAGAAACAAAATTTGTCGCCAAAACAAAAAAACTCTTAGAATAACGTGCCTTGGTCTCAAGTCCGAACCGGAAGACCAAGACATCAATACTTTCAACACCAACATTATAACTAAGATGTTGAGTGGAGTCCCGAGGCCAAAATCAAGACCAAGACTTCAAAAAGTGGTCTCAAGAACAAGGCCGGTATCGAAAACTACACTTACTTCATCCTAGTAGTAGCTAAAGACATGAGCAACCGCTTAGTTACTTCCATTTTTTTGGAGGCCTTGCTTTTTGGATTAAATTTTTTGACAAAATCCCGGTATTGCTTTTTAACTGGAACCTTGTCTCCTTCACGTGAATTTTTTGTATTTGGGAGACCTCTCTGATTATTGCACTCCTCTGCACAAGGCCTCCTCATTTTAAAACCCCACTACTGCTTCACCCTCCTGACTGCGTTTGAACAGAGAGAAAGTTGTATCGCCATGCTTGATTAAAAATAATCGATTTGAAGATATGATGGGGATGGAAGCTTTGGAGATGTACGCAGTTGTGCCTGTGGGTAGGTACTTGGGAAAGTGTAGTAACAGTCTTGTTGTCTTTGTTCTTGATGGTGGTGCCCAAAAAACTGATTTCATCTGAAGCAAAATTTATTGTAAATTGAATGTTGGGGCCAGTTAAGTTCACTTGTAAACAGACAGTATCAAGTGCTGCTTCACCATGGGCCCAAAGCATGAAAGTATCATTATTACAACGCAGAAAAACAACCGGTTTTTATGGTACTTTTCTATGCAATACTCCTAACGTAATCAGGTTTTTCAGAATATTGTCAACGCTTTTTATCAATTTCGAAACGTTAATGAAAAAGTTTATTTTTTGAGAAAAACTGAAAAATCATCCTTTAAAAAACTTGATCTCCAAAAAAAGAAGTTCTTAATTTATTGTGGGACAAAAAAAAGAAAAAATTGTCACTTTCAAACATTTGATCGTCAAAAAATGGTTCTCTTTTTGTCAGCCAGCTTCTCCTCCCCAAGCAAAACAATGCGTTACGCTGGTGCCTTTAATTATTGCAAATTAGCTCTCCTGTCTGATGTAATAACTCGTGGAATAAAATTTCTGAAACAAATAAGTCATTGTGATTTAACGTTTATAAGTTTAGCAGTCAAAGCTTATGTTGGCATGGAGATCCAGAGTTATCAAAACCTAGTAACTACACCTATTTTAGCTGCTGCATAGCCAGTGGTGCGCAGTAACTAGTTGCTATTATAACCATTGTAATTAGTTTCTAGTTTAGTAACTGTAACTTCGTAACGTTTTTGATGAAGCAGCGAAATTTGTTACTAATTATCAATTAGACACCGAAAAAGTTTTAAGTTACACTTAATTTCTGCTTTTCGCTTTCACAGCAAACAGAACGAATATTACATTAATTTGCCATTACATAAAAGATAATTTACGTTTTTAGTAAACAATTTTATTTCATTGAATTGCTTCGACAAATTGAGAATTTTGGACCGTTCAATCTTAACCGATTAACTTGCAATTGTCAGGGATTTTGTAGGAACAAATTATAATCAAAGTCAGAAGGTATAAAAATGAAATCTTTTGTCGTTTTAAAATAATTCTATAATGACCGATAGGGGTTGGGAGTATTTTCTCTCCCCACTGTCAAAGCAGGGTTAAAATTAGTCTCGCTCAGCTAAAGCAGGTTTGAAGTTAGTCTTGCTCACCAAATCGCAAATCGATATGATGCCTTAGGCTCGGTTGTGTTGGTGAGCAGATATGAGAATGACATGAAGGTGATACAAGCACATTGGCTTAACAGTTTACATATGTCAACGCCCAATGTGATTGCATCAACATTTCAACATTGAGCTGGGCATGTCCTACGGTAAAGAACTGCCGTTAACTCGTAGCCAGTATGCGTTACTGGTTGGTGCGGGCACGGGTTCAAATCCTATTCGTTGGAATTTTTACGGAATACCTTTTGAGGCAGAGTTTTAAACTCACGCATTTTTACAATTATCATGAGCCGTAGAACTCTGAAAGAAACGATAGAGCTTGGGACGATTAACGCATCTATTCGAAAATCTTTAAAAAATCGTCAACAAGATTGGAGGATATCGTAGAAAAGCGTCTTAAAAGTTTTTTTCAATTTGTCGGCTTTTACTTCCTTTTGACACGAGTGAAGGTACACCAATGTTCGAATTAATCGCATGAACAGCAGCAGAACACAATAAATGTTTCACGTCAACTAAATAGGCGATTCAGAAGTCAAGAACAATGCTCTCACGAAATTAGTATTTTGTGAGACCTCTCTCATTCTTCAAAACTTTTTACGCTCTAATTGAAGAGTTGATTCGTGGTACAGAATTTGAAAATTGCAGAAAGTAGAGTATTCATTCTCGAAGCTTTTCGTTTGACACTTTTAAGAGAATCTGTCGGAAATAGAGTGAAAAAGATTAAGTGAGTCTCTTATATAAAGTCACGGTTGACGAAAAAAAAAAGGAAAAAGCTATATCGTCATTGGTAAAAGCAGCGACCAACAGAAGGGAGCGGAAACTAATGTGTGATTTTTAGACCATACACGATGCCTTTTGTTTGCATAAATTTGATTTGGATGTTTTGATGTAAGTGGCTTCAAGGGTGGAAAGATGCAAGAATGGAAAATTTGCCATCATTATATTCACGTGCGCATGTAGGGTTTTGTAAGAGATGTTGTCTTAAGGCAGAAGAGGAAGTTTCAGCTCGAAAGCTTCTGATTGGCTTGCAAGAGCGGGCCAATGTGCTTCGGTCCTGAGAAATATGTCCCTAAAGAACGGTTTTAGGTATGTGCTGCATAATCCTCTGTTGTAGCCTTTGAGAAGTACGACCCATATACCGACTACCACAGTGGCACAGAAATTGATAAACAATGTTGTTTTGATGTACTACCCGCTTTACATCTCTTACAAAACCCTACATGCGCACGTGAATATAATGATGGCAAATTTTCCATTTTTGCCCGTGGCCGTTCTTCTTTTCATCTTTCCACCCTGGAAGCCACTTACATCAAAACATCCAAATCAAATTTATGCAAACAAAAGGCATTCGTGTATGGTCTAAAAATCACACATTAGTTTCCGCTCCCTTCTATTGGTCGCTACTTTTACCAATGACGATATAGCTTTTTCCTTTTTTTTTTCGTCAACTGTGACTTTATATAAGTGACTCACTTAATCTTTTTCACTCTATTTCTGACAGATTCTCTTAAAAGTGTCAAACGAAAAGCTTCGAGAATGAATACTCTACTTTCTGCACTCTATTTAATATTGACTCGACCAAGTTTTGGCAGTTGTTGCTGATTTTTGAGTCATGATACCATGTCTAAATTATGGCTTCAATCAGCTTCACCTTTGTGGTGCAGTCCGTTTCTCGGAGTTTCGTTTTGATGATTGACCAGAGATTTTTGATTGGATTCTGTCGCGTACAATAGAATTTTGGTTCTATCTCAACTTTAATTTTTTTCTTAAAATTGAGGCGACTTAAAGTATCACTTGATTAATTAATTCTGACTGCAGCTTAACAGCTCGGTGAAGATTGGCTATTACTAAGATACTTTGAACCACGCACTTTTCGATCAAAACAGAACAAACATATTTCACAAAATACCTTGAAACTTTAAATTCCTTCGCTCGTCGATCACAGAAATGAATGCACTTTAATATATCAATCACAAACCAACCAGGAATCTAAATTATTCGATTTATCGCTTGATTCCTGTCACGCTGATAATCCACAACAAACCACCACAGAACAACACGCCTTTTCTCTTCAGTCTCTATACACTTTTTACTCTCTCTCTCTCTCTCTCTCTCTCTCTACTCTACTACTACTACTCTCTCTCAATGTGTAAAAATCTCGCCTCCTTGTATATAAATGGGAAGTAATCCAGAAAATTCAAGAACAACATCACGTGACCAAGAAAAAATACCGCTGACAAATTACGTAATCGGCAATCAAAAATTTTCAAGAAGAAAAAAAGTTTACTCGAGTAGTCTAGAATATAAACACGTTATCAACCATTATGACGTAAGGAAAGGTGGGTGCGCTACAAATCTTAATGCGAAGGAAAAAAGTCTTTTGCGAAAAACAGCCAAAATATAAAATCAAGTTTACAGCTTGTTTGTTCTTGAAAAATTTTAGCACCATATTGGACTTGTGGCAGGGAGCAAGCTTCTGTTGAAAGACCCCAGAATCATCGGGGAACTTTTTTTATCTTTGGGAGCAACCTGTTCTTCAAAACTTCGATGTTTTAGGGTGATCGCATCATGCCATCAACAGGCCGAAAGAGACCGACACCGAAATATAAAAAGCAACTCCAGAATATTTTCAGGATGTATTACATGTTGTTCAATGTAGTTCTAGTGACTGATTCTCCCATCGAACGACGAAAATGCAGACTTCTCTGTCCTCGCCAAACATAACTTTTCTTTAGTCTTTTTGTCCAGCTTTTATTCTGCAATGCCCTGACGTGCTTTTTTTCTTCATTACGTTGGTCAGCAGTTGCTTCTTCATAGATCTCCTGGCTGGTGGGTCATTTTCCAGCAACCTCTTCCTGACTATGGAGGCACTGATGTTCACGCCGGTCTCACCTAATGACTGTTTCAGCGCAGAACTATTCTTTTTTGGATACTTTTACTTTCTTCAATCCGTACTGCTTCGCTCCTCGGTGATTTCTTACGTTTTCTTGCGCACTTTCTTTTCCGTTTCGGGCTGGATGTTCCTCGGGTTTGAATTCGCTTCAATATTTGGCTCACTGTTGACTAACTGGTTTGCACTTATCATGGAAGAAATTTCCCATTGTGACTTATTAGTGTACGTGTTCGGTGTCAGAATGGCACTTTTCGTTCTAGGCGTAACGTCCATGATGTCAAAAGGAGTACTACTACTATACTCACAGCTAAACTAAATCTTAATAAATACCATTTTCAAGTTCTCGAGAAAACATACTATTTGTGTTGCTTTGATGAATGTTTGCGATGTAATAAATCTTATTTTAGGTGAACTGCGTTTTTTGAAAACTTTTACATCATAAAAGTTTTCTTGGTTTGTCAATTTATTTTGCTTAGTTTTGATAGACTGCCCCAATTACAATTTTTCAACATTTCTGGCAGTGATGCAACTAATTCGAACAGGGGTATAGCTTTTGATTATTGAAGGGAAACGGTTTTACACTAGAAATTCAAGCTTTCCCTTTCCAAGCATACTAAATCGCGTTTTCAATTGACGGTTTTGCTGTTTTGTCTGCATTGAAAATAGGTCACTCTGGCATTGTGCTTCGAAAATTTTGGCCGATGTACAGTAAGTAACAGTAACTAGTTACTTTCTAAAATTTGTAATTGCAATTGTGAATAAGTTAACTTGCCCACCTCAGTCCATAACACCAAATGTAAATATATTCAGTGTTTTAGAAACAGCTTCTAACTACGATTTTACTAAAAAGGAAGAGCTCTTAACTTACATTCAGAAACAATTGTGTTGACGAGTGTAATTGATAATGCCTTGACACCAGTTACAATCATGATTTTTTGTGCCAGCTTTGTTCTGTCCAGTGGAGAGCATCTTTAGTCACATGCGATTACATCGAGCCAGAATATTTCCTTCCCAGATGCTTTCGATCATTACGTACTTAAAATGCAACGCAAACATACCACACTAAAACTAAGAATACCAATTCTCTATTTGCTTATTTGTGCCTTAAAATTTAAATATTCATTGGTAGGAGTAATATTTTAATGGGGTAGGGGTAAACATTAAATTCTTGTTTGCAATCAGACTGTTAATTGTCAAGACTAGACTTTAACCGACTCGGCGGATGTACCAAAATAGCTTTTACAAATTATGATTTAATGTTTTGATTGCGGTAGACTATAGAAAGGTTGAAACAACTCGGTTTGAACTTCTTGACTAATGAGGATCCCCACTGCTGATTTGCTACTACTGTTCATTAACATTTCGCCAAAGACGTTCGACTGGTTTCTCATTTCAGAAAAGATCCAACAAACTCAACCAGCTCTATTAGTAATTGTGATGCTAAATTCATCTCATTCAACTCCGTCTTCACAATGCACTTTGCACCAACACGGAAGCTGTAAGCTATTTGCCAAACAATGAAAATGATTGCGGAAGTTGCTTTATCTTGTTTGCACAATGGATCTAAAGCTTATTTGCTGTCTCAGATTGCATCGCGTTTGTGTGGGAAACTTGCTTAAATGCTACATTCTTCCAGTAAAACGAATAAACTGTTAGTGGCAAACTATTATTTTTCAACTTAGGTCAAAATTATATCTCTTTTGATAGAGAGTTACTTATTTCTCGCCAAAAAATTGTAAAGCACATCTCATTAATTGAGCATCACATGCCTTTTCATCAAGTGAAACTTTTTGGCCAAAAAATATTACCTAGTCCCATTAAAAACACTTTTCATTTGATTTTAAAACGAGAATTGGCTATGTCAAAAAGGACATTAACTTATGACTTCTGTTCTCACAAGCAGCCATATTCTTAATCTCGAGATTACTGACGGAGAAAACTGCAGGTTTATCACTTCGCGTTAGTTTGTTCTTTCCCTGCTTGTATATGCCAGGACCTAGTAACATATGTGTAACCAGAGGATTGAGGTCGTACAACTAGTCGATAAATTACAAAAAATTCTAAGTAGCAGCCCTAACATTAAATAGCTTAATCCTAAAAATACAGAATTAAGCTATTTAATATTATGATTAATCACTTTGGCCTTTTCCCACAATCTTGAAATTATGCTTCCATACACTTCATCAGTTTAATGGGCGAATGTTTATGGAATCATTGGCTGTTTCAAGTGGGAGCAAGTCTAGATTCTAATTGCGCCTATGCTGGAAACAGGGCAAACAAGACGTTGCTAGGAACTACAGAAACTTTGAGAGAAATATAGAGGTTATGCGCACTCCTTACAATCTTTTGTTTTATCAATTTGATTTTCGAACAAGATTTGGTTACGTCAATAACACATTAACTTTTCATCACTGTTCTCAAAAATATCACTTGGTTGAAGCCGACGCCTGATCCGATAATCTTAACGTCGACATTAATGATGAGGGGCCTGCTATTGTAATAACTTAACTTTGAGTGTTTCATTCCTGATTTATACTCTCATCCCTAGCTGCGTTTATGCCAAGACGAAGCAACAAATCCGAAGCCAGAAACTTCGCCTAGAGTTATGAAAATGTTGTAAGTAGTTGTGGACTTAATACTTTATAAACCTAATTCAAAAAATGCACAACAATCACCTTGGTGACCTGCCACAACTTTGTTATGCTTTCAAAAAGTTTCTTAAGTTTAACTGTATAATTGTATAACTTAAAGTGACGTTTTGAAATGTTAGTAAATGCACTGTAGAGAGTCTGAACTGCAAATTTGCATATTATCTATCTATTATAACATTAAAATAAGCAAATGATACGGTTTCTTCAACGCAAAACAAAAAGCATGAATTAACCAAAAAGGCGTTGATTTAATTATAGCAGAATAATACTGGTACAAAACCTTTACCTAACTATTCAAGCTTTAACTAACTTGACACTAACTGGAGAGACGACCCAAATTTTTGATCCTGTCAAGAGCAAAGTTCAAATCTTCTACCAACAAATAAGTGAAAACTGCCGTCCGTTCACTGACAATTCAAAACAAAAAACTCATTCAAAACCAAAGGACAACTACAAGCACAACTAGTATCAAAACATTCTGAATCTTAAGCAGGCGAGAAACGTGACGAAATAAATTATTGCACTTGCCATCATTTTTGGAACAAACGCAAGAGGCCAAGACTTTAAAATTCACAGGAGGCAGTAGAATTAAAAATACTTAAACAATATTTAGCAATGCCAATTCTCATTGAGTCGCAGAATTGCGCGTCCGTTCCATATAATATTATTTTGAAATCCAAGACCAACTGTAAAAGAAATCTAACAAACAAATTGTATTTACATTAACACACTGAATATTAAGAGCTATTGCCGCACCCCCCTTTCCGTCTAAAGTGAAATTGCAACCAATAACGATTGCAGCTTTCTATTTCGCGCTAGCTCTAGCTGAGTATATTGCAATCAATCAAAGCTGAGCTGCGCACGATTTGTTGCTTCAAAAATAATTGGATAATTGTGGATAAACAAATATCCAAAAATTAAAAACAAAAATTTCATTTATTCTTACCCTGGTGTTTTCATTCCTTCACTCACCTAATGTGAAAAGCACTCATCTGGCAATAGCCACTCCTTGGAAAGATATTACAATTGATTTTTGTTTTTTCACTACTGCAAGCAATGCCAATTAAATTAATTTAATATTTGCAAGCCAAAGCGGCCTTTTTTTAAACTAAATAGTTCTTGAGAGTAGAAAGAATGGCCGATTGATGTTTTCAGTTTCAAGTTGACTATTTCATATGTAAAAGATTTTACAAAAATAATGCTTAGTTTACTGTAATGTTTATTGTTTAGTGATATAAATGACGTTGATTTAGTTTTTCTCATTGGAGTTTCGAATTGACCGAAACAAGATCAAAAATAAAGTTCACCGATTTTTGGGAATTTCAATTAATTAAAACATCGCAGATTTAACTGGTGATCTGTTACCTCGTCTGATTACCTCTTTAAATAAATCTTAAACCTCCATTAGGCAGCCAAAGAAATTGCAAAAAACTTCGATCAACAGGATATACTTCAACTTGGTAGAACTTGGTCTTTTCAATATCCGATACTACGGCAATTAGTCCCATCCAAAACCTTGTCGAAATTTCAACCAGGCTGTTAAGCAATTCGGGTCCCTGCATCAGTGCTTGGTTCAAGGATACTCCTGAGTGTTTTGCTGCGCAGTCGAAAACAATAGGCAGCTTGTTGGGTTTGTTAATCTGTATCAGAGAGTCGTGTGGCAAGAACCAGAAATGTCCAGGTTTGGCATTCTTCTCTTCCACCCTTTCAGCAAAACCCCGTTCGATATAATCTCACATCACCGCTGTGCATGCCGCTTACAATCCAGCATCCTTTTTCAGTTGCCTTTTTTAACAAATTTGTTCACTTATGAACCATAAAGTGGTTGTCAGGTAGTTGTGTGTTCTCGCGCCTCCATAGCAGCGGTAGTTGGAAATGCCCCTCGACTACTTTCAAAAACTACTTCATGATTTCCAGACCTTTCCTGTCTTCCCTTGAACTACTGTTTGGAAGACCACAAGGAACAGCATATTCGTGTGGAGCAAGATCTAGATCTAAAAGATTTTCTTCGTTTTCCGACACTACAACGTTCATGCAAGCGGAACTGTCTTGATCTTGTTTTGTATTGGATCGAACCAAAGAAGGACCAAACAAAACCCAACCCAAAGATGTTTTGATAACATCTGGCGAGCCCGCAGAACCAAATCTGACATTCAATGGACGGAATAAGTAATGCGCATCCAATCCAATAAGCAAACCCTCTGTCTTGTCCGGCAGGTAGATAGAATTAATACCACACAAGTGTTTCAAATGACCAATCTGGTCGTTGGTCGGTGCTGGCGTTTCCTGGAGTGGGATTTTCTCGAAAGTCAGCATGTTGCGAAGCTTTTAAAGACCTCAAACTCCAAGTCTATTCCACATATTTCAAAGGTTACCAGTTCACCGGCAGTATCAACAAACTGCGAATCAGAGGTCAGCGTACATATTGGGACCGACGTCTTTATTCCTTTTACACCGAGCTCTCGCGCTAATTTCTTTACGCAAAATGTACGCTGAGAACCACTATCCAACAGAGCGTACGTCCGTACCTCTTTATTTTCATTGTGCGCTATCATTGGGACCGTCATGAAGAAGGATCTTCCCGTAGGGCCATCGAATGATGTCGCTCCGTACACCCCCCGTCCGATGTTTTCTCGTCCAGCAACAAATGTTCTTCTTCTAAACCTTAAAACATCTTCAGGTAGCATCAAAAATACTACCCATTTGTAACCCCCCATTTTCTTGAATTTCAAGCACTTGGACAAGTGGTACGAAGGACTGCACAAAGGAAATTTGATGTCATCGTCGTCTCGAGACGATTCGGGAACAATCGCTGCGCTAAATACTACATTCCTTTTGGAGACTGAAGATTGATTTCAAGAGGCTTTGGTCATCTTGTACACGGATCTCCCGTACCAAAAATTAGCTTCTTCCGCTTCCTCGCGTACAAAGTTTACAAACTTGGGAAGCTTGGGGTGCCAACCAGTACGTTTCTGATAACGATAGGAATACTTAACCCACTATGTCCTCACTTCTCCTGGCAATTTCTCCAATAATCTCTCAAGTGTTTTAAGTAAATTGAAGGTCACAAATTTTTGTATTTCGTAAAGTAACATCAAGCCATTATCAAGCATAACGCCAAAGCTCTTTAATGCGGACGAATTTTTTACTTTTAGACGTGGCATATCTAAAAGTCTTTGTTGTTGTTTTTGTTGTTGTTACCCGACCCCTTCCGAAGGATGGGGGCATGGCGGAAGACCATGGAGCCCCAGAAACCGGGAAATTCCACAGGGCCTGGACCAGAGGTCGTAGAGAGACAGAGAGTCGGCAAAGAGTCCGTAGCTGAACAGTGCAGAATGAGATCAGAGGTATCCTGGGACAAGTGTGCGCAGGGGCTGCAGGAAGGATTCTCGATTCTGCCAATCATAGAGAGATAAGAGCATAACAGAAGACTCTGTCCGTTGCAGCGGAGACAAGAGTAAACACAGCCAACGTGACGAGGGAGCACAAGTTCCTTGGTGGAAATCGAAGAAACCTGTGTGTCGAAAATTTTAGATGAGACAGTACGCCTCCAGCCCGAGAAAAGAAAAGAGTGAATACCAGAGATAAGACGAGAGAGACTACAAGGGATTACAAAGGGCAGGAGTATCGCTCCCCGTCTGGCCATCTCATCCGCCGCGTTGTTCCACGGGAGAAACGAGTGTCCGGGGACCCATTATAGCCTGATAGAACAGAACGAGAGAGATGACAGTTCCTGCCAAATCTGCCTGAGTGATTGAGGTAAAAAAAGATGAAGGGAGAGAACAGGGTGGTGAGGACCGAATAAGAGTCAGATAGAAGGAGAAGAGAAGAGAAGTGGCAGACTTGTTGGTGCTGACGAGACCAGCAAAGAGCTTGCAGAATGGCGCAGGCTTCTAAAAAAGTCTTTGTTCGCAACAACAAGCGATTATGTGAGATTGGCCAAATTCGTTGTGCAAACTTTCACGTGCAAGACGGTAACCATCATTTAAGTTTCTTTGAAAGATGCTCAAACTTTCGTCTAATATTGGGACTGCAGTGCTGCAAAAGATATACGAGCTTTGCAGATTCCGACGGCATCTTGCGTGCTGTGTGCTCGTCGAAGCTAGGAACAAAGGTCCAATACTTTAATGGATCTCCATCAAAACATTCAATTTGTGGCGGTGGAGGGGGATAATCTTGAACTGAAGTGACCACGGAAACTTGAGCCACTTGATTACTCGGATCAACTATGGGAATCTGACTTCCTTGAAACTAAGGAAGTTGCTCTTTTGCTTCTCTTTTCCAATGCAAAGCTGTGTGGCTCCACATCCACATAATGGCATGCGGTTCTTGGAAAATTGTCTGCTGCTGCTGATCAACTTGTGTATACCTTTGTTGATTGCCACGCAGGTCCTGATTAAAATCCAAATTTTTATGGTGGTCTAAATTTGAGGGTACACTTGAGATGGCTGGTCTACTTCACAAATGTCAACGTCAATCTTGCGATTGACCGCGATGTTACCTGATCTAATACCTGGAAAATGGCTGCGAAGATCATCAGTGTTTAGGCAAAAGGGAGCATTTGTGAATCTAACGAATTCCTGGGCATGGGTGGCACCTTGAAAAAGTAGAATTGTCTTGGGAAATTTATTTCCTTTAAAAGACATAGTGACAAATGCACCAGCACCAACATCTACTTGACCTTATGACCTGGACACCTCATCCCAAGCTCTTGCCTCTTCAGTAGCCAAACTAATCTTCCACTCACGGAGACAAACTATTAAGTTCAACGGCGAGAGGGTCATTAGGCACCTGCAAAGGTCTACCATTACGTTAGATTCAAAATTATTAAGCAAATCATACGCGCGAGCTTCAAACTCCTGTTTAGCTTGCTCCACTTCGAGCTTTGTCACATTAGTTCCGGGCAGTGGATCACTTCCTGAGAGTGCAACGCGATTTACCATAAAATTCTAAGACCATAAAATTTTAAGTTTATGTTAATCAGTAAAGTTTAGAGAGCGACTCTATTTTCCGCTATTGACATTAAATGTCCAGCTAAGTCGTATTTGTGTGGTAATGCTTTTAAGACTACGCCAGACTCTAGGACGTTCATATTGCCAAAGCACGAACACAAGGAACAAACGCAATAAAACCCCAACAACTCAACTAAACAAATGAACATAAGTGTTATTTTTTTTACCAAAGGTTTTCCAAATGAAGAGCTCTAAATAAATCTTTATCATGGCAAAATTCGAATTAGTACGCTCCAGTTTCACGGACGCTATCGAAGCTTAGAGAAAGCTGGAAGAATCCACAACAACTTCAAAGCGAAGAGAGATGTAGTCAAATCGGGCAAACCAATCCACAAGATCACTCTTCACTGTTAAGTCAGGACTTTATCTTTTCCAGAAGCTTTACCAAAATTCCAGAAACTTCGCCATTGTATTCAATAGTAGCTTTTGTAAGATATACTAGCTGGTTTAGTGATGGGCCAGTTCACCTTTCGAGCCATTTCGTACAACACTTTAGCCCCTTTAATAACGCGCTCGCAAATTAATCGATTCGGAAGTTCTTCTTGTGTCTCTATCACGACTGACGCTACAAAGCAAGCATTCAGGGGGAGCTTGATGTATATCAATGATAACTTGCGATATTACAAAACCGTTAACGATGTAAACAACTATAACAAATCAGATTCAATGTGGACGAACAGTACAAGCGGTTACTAAATATTTGGGCTATAATTGTTTCTCGGATCTATTACTACTTCATTTACCACATTCATTGACTTTAATTCGACAAAATGATGGAATAAACGTTACAAATTAAACTCTGCAAAAGAAAACGTTTCAATTGTGCCATTATCGTACTAACTTCGACTAAATAGCAAATTGCTGACGAGATTCTGGTGCAAAAAACACTCCTAGCGCTAAGGTGACAATTCTTAATTACAATGAGCTGTGGACTAGAGAGATCCAAGAAGCACTCATCAACATTAAAAAAAGGCTTTAGGTTATTTAGTGTGTTAAGCAATACAATACAAGGGAGTGAAAATCAAGTGTTGAACCATCAGTGACTTAATCAAGCTTTGTCGGCTCGGGTTCAATTCCAAATCAAAGTAACAGAAAGCAGTACACAAATAACGATATTGTATACATGCATGAGTGAAAGTTTTCTCTTTTGTTTAAACTGTTGCCACCTTTATGAATATGAGTAAATTTACCTACTTGTATATAAAATTCAAATGTTGTGGCTATTTCTCCACGCTTAAAACAGGGAGTGCCACCCCTCCCTAAGGCCCCATTTAGTTTTACGCCCTACTCAATAAGTGATTTCACAAAGATTAGTTGGGAGTTATTCAACTAGGTCTCGTACCTGAGTTTGACGCAAGATTTTCACCTTCAATAGTTTTTTAGGCACAAGATATGTGATGTACTGCTTTATGGTTTCGTTGCGTCATAAACTCTGTCTGACCAAGTATTCAGATCAAGTATTGCTTTCTCGTTTTGTTATCGATAGGGCAATTAAGAATTCGCATCAAGCAGGGGGTTATAGTTATCGAGCCCGCGGTCGAATGATCAGCACTAAAATACCGGAATAACCTACAATATGTATAGAGCTGATACCGTCAGCTGCTGCAATATTTACTCAGAATTCACAAATGACCTGCAAGAATAACTGGATAATGAGGGAGAAAAACAATACAATAAACTAGTTTGGCAATGGCGAACCTTTTTTTTATTGAAAGGGTCACACAAGAGTTCTTAATCTCGGAAAAAACAAAAGTGGGTCACACATTGCAATGATTGTGGGGCATGAATTGAAGAATCTTGCCGCTGAACCTCTAAAAAAAAAGAGTTCACTTCCATCTCGGTCAATATTTTGCAGCTGCGTATCTAAAAATAGATTCTAATCGTGAAAATGACGATATGCTGATATTGTAATAACGAATCGATTAGTGGGTTGCTAAAATACCAGTGACAAATCGCATTGTGAACTCCGGGTCATTGGTTTGCTATTCTTGATCTTGTTCGTATTGCTGAGTGAAGATTAAATACAATTAAGATTTAGATATGCTAGAGGCATATAGGGCGGTCATTTGTTTTGGCTTATGGATGTAGCCATAGATCGGGATTTTCCAGAATGTGTTCGTGATTTAAGTAATAAACAGCAAAACTCTAAAAGTCTCTGTGATCCGAGATTTTACCAAAATTTTTCAGAAAATTGATTTAAAAATTTGAAACCAATCATGATTAACGCTCTTAATTAAAAAATTATTTTTTAGCTGAAAATTGGCCGAAATAATGAGTAGGGTACCACTAGCATAGGAGTGTACGCAGAAATTTCTTGACGGGGCGCGAGACATTTATTTTTCAAGATTGGCGAACAATGAACACACGCATAAAATTGTGCGAAAATAGCCAGTGTTGACTTTTTTTTTTTGGAGATCGATGTTGGCGGTTGTCTAAATTTTGCCAAAGTATCCAGCAACGACCTTCATTTTTAGAGATCGAACCTCTAAAGTACTAAATATGAGCAAATGCATGCTGCAGTTACAATTGTGGCCGTCGACAATCACGTTACAATTTCCTGAAGAGCCTGAGGATAATTTTTGGCAAATAATTGCTGAAATACATATTTTACTGTTCCTGATGGGGGTCGCGCGCATACAGCCCCCTTTGTACGCCCCTGCAGTAGCATAACTGGTCGATGGAAGCAAAATATTTTTTTGTTACACATAACACCAATGAACTTTTTTTTGGCTTGTTTTTTACCGCTGTCACGAAGTTTGAACCACATAAAAGGATTTTGTGACACATAAAGCTGTTTGCAGTGGTGTAAGTGCATTTAAAGGTTTTGTGTAAGTTCGGTAAAAAACGTTTTTCGTTTAAACATCGCAACCGTCCTTCATCACCTGAGGGCAAAGCACCCACATGCCTACTGTCACTGGCTTCTTGAGGCTTAGCTACTATATCTCGAACTGCATTGTTCAAACCAGCCTTGATCTTCCTCTTTAGGAAATTCTGACCACTCCAATAACTGAGAATACCGGTATCACATATTACAAAATCACATAATGCAGTCAAATCAAATATTATTTGAATTAAAAATACGAAAAATAAAATCTACGCAATGAAATTGTTTATTTGTATCTAACGCACACAGCCAACAACCTTATCTTATTTTGACTAAAGGAGAGATTTTTCCTTCTCTCCCTGATTCAAATTTTATTGGTATGACTTGAAATAACAAATCTTTTTATGCTATCTGTTTATTTAAAATTTGCTTACATCAATATTTGTGGCATCATTCAAGAAATAAAAATATTTGCTGGTTTAATTACTTACTAGAATCTTTCTTTGGGGGTCAACTTATGCTTTGTATAATATTTAATAAATTATTTTATTATATTTTACTACAATGTTACATCATCAAGAAATCCTCAAAAATAGCAGTAGGTCTGGGCCTGACTTTCAAAAGCCACTGCTGATATGATGCTATTTTAAAAGCAAATATCAAAAAACCAGAACAGTTTTGCACTGTTTGTAAAATCTTACAAAAAGCACTAATCGTTCGGCCAAATTGCCATCCATCAAGTAAAATAATCTTACTCAAGCAGTATCTCAACATACTTTCTACTCAACAGTGTTGCTAAAAGATTTTCACACAAAGCACTTATTAATTATCTTTTAGCGAAGTGTGCAATCTCCGGTTCGTGGAACAAATACGAGCCGCGAAGCGAAATTTAGATGGTAAACCTATCACTTACACGTAGGAAAAACGGATCTTTACAACGATACTCACATAAAATTAAAAAAGAGAGAGAAAGAGAGAGAGAATTTATTTGATATTGCTTTGCGCACCGACACAATAATCAGATTAATAATACACAAAAAAAAACTTTGTAGCAAAAGCCAGGGAACATCGAGGAATCTTTCGGTTATCGAGTCGAGATGCTCCCTGATCTCAGCAGATTGAGATATAAGCGAAATCTATTAAGTGACACTGTTATAATTTGAGTACATAATGAAAAAAAAGTTGAGTTCAAGTTTTTATCAAATGATAAAAAAAATAAAAGTAAAAAAAAGGAAACAATACAAATCATAACAATAAATGTTTTTTTGCACAATCGAAAGTTTTTGCAAGAGTTAATATTCTTTTAATAATTTTAGTTTATATGCTTTTTTAAAAGAAACCCAGTGCATGCTCTTTAATTCTGATTGAGGTTACCCCACAGCTTTGAATCTCTGTGAGAAAATAGTTTTTGGCTAAATAATTTATTTATTCGAGAGCGACAGTAAGCAGTCGACTTTTGTCAATCTCGTTTCATGTTGATTAGTAGTACAGTGGACGCCGCTTAATGTAATCACGGATAATGTTATCAATCGGTTAATATTATCGGAATTCCTGATCACCGCCCGAACGTACAATATGCATTACAAATATGCCGCTTATTGTAATCAGTATATCGGTTATTGTTATCAATTTTTTCCCAAACGTAGTGGCTAATTTTGTTAACTTCCAGCGTAAATGCCCAGCTCTGATGATTAGCGGCCTGAGAAAGCTATAAATATTGAAACAGGAACTGTCGGAACGATGCCCCCATCCCTCGGAAGGGGTCGGGTAAACAACATGAAAGAGCAAATGAACTGGGTCATAATTTCGCGGCAATTTCGTGTTACGTGTTACGGCTTGGAGTGCAAAATAAATCTTCCGAATTTGAACTGCATTATGAATATGAGTACTTTAGAAATGATTAGCTGCGAAAAGACATGAAGCAGACAAAGCTAGACGATTTCCTAAATAAATGATGTATTGTACTGTGTCTATTGTAAGTTTTATTGTTTATTAAATATTTTATTTATTTAATTTTATTTTTGCGACACCTAATGAACGATAAAATGGCAATTTTCATTTTTTCGGGTAATGTTATCAATCGGTTATTGTTATCATTTTTGGTGTTAACAAAAGTGATCACATTAAGCGGCGTCCACTGTATTTATCTTGCGAAAAGAATGATAAAATATTCTAAAAAAAATGCTAAATATTCAAGAAGTCTAAAATTGGGCCTCCTTCAAAAAGGTTGCACACCCCTAATTTTAAACAAAAGATCTTTGAAAAACTGCGCAATTACATCAGAGTTAACTGCATGTATGTGGGGCCACTGATGGAGCAGTGTGAAAGATCGAACTAATTCTGTTGACGATCCACCTAATAACCAAAATGGTTTTTGCCTGCAAACTGATTCATGATAGGCCATGACCTAGACGTTGGCGCAGTCAAGAAGATGCAGCCACAACATTTGTCAGCTATTGCGTTAGAAATTTTCATATTTTTGATTGTAATAAACTAAAAATAAGATCATTATTTAGACACCCGCAGAAAACGATTTTAAACACCACCTCCCTAATCCCTCCTTGTCAAGAGTTTCTGGATCACCCTGGATATAATTACTGTTTAATTTTCTTGCATTTATACAATTTATAGTTGACATGTCTCGGTTAATAGGATTATGATATAATTGTGTTTGAAAATCCAATATTTGTTGATGTCCAGCATCTGCTTTGAATAACTTTGCATTATTTTGTAGAGGTCACGTTCATATTTTCGTATGTTGTTGAAAGTTTGATTTCCTCATAATTATGAGCTGCAAAAACAAAAACAGTAATGCAACATTTGCCATTCGTTCACGATCACAAATGATAAAGCTTTGCAGAGCGCTGACAGAAATTCCATAATGGTGGACCTTGTTCAGGTCACACAAATGTAAAGTTCTGGAATGTGCTGTAAAACTTTTGCTAATTATCGGTCACCACTGCACTAATCAGACTTGATATTTCGAAACCAGCGTGCAGTGTCTGCAATTACGCTCAAAATCAAATCACTGATCTCTTGCATTAAACAGGAATAACTTTTTTTTACTTTTATTTTATACAACTTACCGATTTTTTAAGTTTAGCGCAGTTGCTTACAACAACTATTGAAATACCAGCTCAGATATTTTTCATTCTTATATTTTAGAATTATTTTTCTTACATAAGTAAAAAAAGCAATGCTTTTTATTTCCTAAACTTGTTAGTCTTATCCTTCATACATCGTGTTCTAAGCAAATCATGAAATGCAATTTTTCAAATTTTTGCTACGTCGATCATCCTCAAAACCAATGTGCGGAGACCAAGTTCAAACCATTCGATATAAATTTCACATACGACCTAACCGATCTTTTACCCACCGTTTTAGAAACTCTGGATTCAAATAATCGTTTTCAATTTTATTTGACACTGTTCTGCGGTTTTAATTGTTTTTTTAAAATATTTTGTCGCAATTTCAGTTTGTGCTAAAATAGTATTTGCTCTAAATTGCTAAATTCTTTTAAATGCTGCTAAAAATTAAAGAAAAATTTGCTTGAAAATGATCACCAGCATCATACAGTACCATACAGCAATCTATTACATCATGTCTATAACCTCATTCATTTTTAAACATTTTTGAATAATGTACAAACAACCTAGAAGCCAATCTTAAACTTATAAAAGCATATAATATTTAATTCACTGTTACCTCGTTGACAGATATATAGTGATTGCCAGTTATTACATTGAACATCCCACCATTGTAATCCTCGTTCATTGGAATATCTCCATCCCATTGTGACGCAACCTTCGGAATTGCTTGCATCAAAACCCGTTGCAGCATTATTAGGTTCACCCTGATACCAATCCGAATAAGTTAGAGGAGATCCATCAATCCATTCAAATCCATATCTTTCATTGCTTGTTCGTTTTAAGCCAATGTAAAAGGAATACGGCGGAGCTATAAAATATGCTTGGTGTACAACTTTAAATTGCAACTGCGACAGAGCTCTTTTCTTTAAGGTATAAAGGAGGCATATCTTAACTGCCGTTGCTCCCAGGACCCCCTTGGGCAAGGTAAAGAGCCTGACAATTTCCACCATTTAAGTTACAATTTTGGTACAGCAGGCAGCATATCATTATTAACGTTTGTGTGACGCTTTTGTATATATACCCACTCTATTACTAAATATGCATTGTTTTGCATCCTTCCGTTAAGTGCGTGTTTTGTTATTTTTTCCGTTGTGTTAATACAGGTGCGATGGCCCTGCATCTAAATAAGTTTAATTTGCTTGCAATAAACTTAATTATGCATGTTTGAACACAGAGGTTCTCAAACTGGGGTCCGTGACGACCTCACAGGGGTCCGTGGCTTCGTCCCGATAAGTCAATCTACTGTTGTCTCGGTTAGCAAAATGTCCCGGAAAATCACTTCAGTGAAATTATGAAAAGTAACTCTAGCCTGACGATGAATCGGACCGCGAGTGTCACAATCGCGGCAGTAATACAAGAGCTGACTTTTTTTTAGAGGACAGCTTCATTTTCTTTTGTGTACGTACTTTAATTAATATTATTGGAAATAAGTCGGGTGACAAAAGTAATGTCACATATAATTGGGGTCCGCAAAAACGTAGATTCGCAAAAAGGGGTTCGCAAAGCAGCAGATTCACAAAAAAAGGGTCCGCAAAGAAAAAAGTTTGGGAACCTCTGTTTTAACATATATCGGTTTTTGTCCTCTGCTATTTTTTCGTCTGCTGCTGTTTGATTTCGGTTTTCTGCTGCGCTGATTTTGACAAAGAATAAATATTGTTGTTATCATATTGTTATGTGATTGCTCCGACCCGGATTTTTTCAAAGTGTGATTATCATTTCAGACTTAAAAAACTCAAAAATTACAGCATTCTTTAAAACTCACAGCTCAAAATATCAAACATTTTTTATCAAGAAACATTTGAGTTTTTTCATTGGTTTATGTATACTTTAACCATGATCAATGTCAAACTGTGAAGTATAGCTTAGCTCACCAGGTATAGGCTGCAAGTAGCATAAAAAGATGCAATTAAAAGATTTCAATTGAATCACCTACAGATGCAAGACCTATTCAACAGTATGTTTAAGGAGGTTTAAGTGTTGAGCAACGGAATTGTTTTTGTGAAGGAGGATATCGCTTTTGTGTCCGTTGATCCATTGTCGAATACTAATTGCGATTTCGCCAATATAAAAAGTTTTACGACAAAATGAACAAAAGAGGGCGTAAATGATATTGGCAGAAGCACACGTAAAGTTTAGCTCTTAGTTATCTTAATGTTACTGGCCCAATTCCAAGTCATTCAACTTTTTGGCTTCTTGGCTAGCAGCAATTTGCCACAAGCGAAAGAAAATACAAGTACATCACACGGAAATAATCTTCAAAACTTTAATGATCTGTTCTTTGAGAAATCTACCAATGCACAAGTTCTACTGATGTAAAGCAAAATTAAGCATGACCTGAGGTCATGGCACAAAAACTTGTTTGAACGTCAACGCAATGTCAACATATTTTTGATTAAACTACTAATAAAAAAGTTGTGGTAAAGCATTTTATGTTTAAAATTGTATTTACTGCTATAAAATCAACGATGTTGGTGTCAGAGCCAATTTCTGCAACTTTGAATGCAAAATTTTCTTAACAAATATAAATTAAAAGTACACTATTTTGTTGGGGTCAAACGCTTTTTCAGGAGCATCAAAAATTTGAAACAAAAGACGGAACCACAGTTGGTCAAAATAGTATAAAAGTCTACTTGAGTATAGGTATAGGTTGATTAAAGTATAAGTATTGCAACTTATTCAAAAAATTGCTCGTGTAAAAGTAGAAGGGTATAACTGACTCATACACTTGAGTAAAAGTAAAAAAGTTGTCGAAAATTAAACTACTTAAGTTATCAAAGTAGAAAATAGTTTAGTGGTTTTTGTACTATTAGCTCTAAATCGTAAATCCAAAACATTGAATGCCAACCATGGCACTTGGCATCTCTTTGTTATTGATAAAGAAACAATTTTAAATTCCATTTTTATCAACATTTTGTGAAACGGTAAATATGCAGTATTACTACAGTTCCATTTTTTTACGTTGCTACAGTAATTGGAAGCCTAAAATCTACCAGCTTGCGAACCAATCACTGGGTAAAGCGGCTTGCTTTTTGCGTACCAGCACCGTTCAGGCAAACTGTACCCATAAAACTGCTTTGCAATCATAACCTGCATTCTCAAGAATCTTTAAGAACTACTTTTCTTGTCTTTATAAAAATTCATTAAACCAGAGTTTCTTAACCTTTTTGGCGCTCCTACCCCTTAAAATTTTGTGAAATGTTTTTGTACCCCTCGACCAGTGTTTCCCAAACTGTGCGCCGCGAAGATTTGCAGGCGTGCCGCGAGTCTTTTTAAGGTGCCTAATTCCACAGCTTGCCGACGAGTGTAGGGGTGATCTCCAAAAAAAAAAGGTCATTACCAGTCTCGCAGACGCCCGTGATACCTCTCATCGTCGCTTGAACTAGATTTGACTGGACGGTGAGCCGCGAAAGTGATCAACCACTTTCCTGTGTCAGCAGACAAAAGAGTTTGTGGACCACCGCCCTGGAGTTTCAAATAACCATTATTCTGACGCCTCATCTCGTACCCCCTGCTTTGGTGTTTCGTACCCCCGGTTAAGAAAGAACCCCTAATTTAAACTGCATCAAAAAAAGGATTTTTTCACTTTGCAAGTACAAAAACTTAAATTGCTCAGGCTGAGTAGTTTAGTGTACTTTTTACAGTAAAAAATGTGGTTTTAAGGACATTTCTGACTGACTGTTGTACTCTCTGAGCCTTAACACACATTTCATGACTTGAAACCGTTGAGCAATTGATTTTATGTTGTTTTAGCATACTAACACATCATTTGCCGTTTATAAAAAAATTACACTTTTTTTGTAGCCTCATAATACTTAAAATTGCCAAAATCTATTCCAAAACCTAAAGCAATTTCTATATTCCAACTTATCAGATTTGTAAACCACTAGGCTGAAAAGTTCAACACCTGGGCTAACAGTCGCTGTAGAAGAATCAACGATGCAGTCTTGCATGATTTTTACATTAACTTTCCTGACAATTAATACGATGTTATATTTTGACTAAAAAAGAAACAGCGAATTCGTTTTTTTGCAATTAAAATTTAGCTTTCTTAGTTTCTACCCACTTCTGCGCTGGGTTTTCGAGATATTAAAGAAGCTTACGCAGAAAAAGTGTCTCCTATCAGAAGGCCGTAAAAGCAACTGCATTTTTTTCCTTTCTTGGTGATTTTTCCTTTTTTGACTGCCATGCAGATTTTTCCACTCTCATCCCACCTCCAGCGTTTATATGCAAGATAGCCTACTTTGCATTTTGTTGGAATTGTATTACTAGCATGATAAAGTGCACCAGTTTTTAAACTGAACCCTTTTTTGAAGTTTCTGATCAAGATATAGAAGTTTTCAACAAACTGAAAAACATTTTGGGTTTGGAAATCAACCTTACAATATCCGTCAGCCATCGCATTTTATGGTGCATGTTTAAACTTTATTTTCCTAATCATAAGCATCAAATTTGGGAAGCTGCAGCCCTCCAGAGTATTTTTAGTCTTTCCATAAATTTCGAAAATGGGTAAAATAAACGTTTTCGACAAAAAGGACTATTCAGTAAAAAGAACTTTTCATTTCAGTAAAAAAAAAGAAAATATCTACTTCCAAAGAACTGATCTCAAAAATATATACTGTAGGTTTTATCGTTGTTTAATAACAAAAGTACTCTCAGCGCATCTAAGTGTTTCGCTTATGTTTCTAGTCCATCTAATTTTAATATGATTGGGCTGTACAGATTTTTTCGAAAGAAGCAGTGAGATTAACCGACACCAAAACTGTTGACAAATATTGTTTTGTAAACAAAAGCATTAGTTCTTAAACTGGGAAGCGTGATGAGAACTACCGTCCAGCCGGTCATTTTTTACCCAAAATTTATGTCGTTTCAATCGTTTTCAATTGCAACAACACTTAAGCAACGATACCAAAAAAGTATGAAAGTTGCTTTTATGACTGGCAATGTGAAGCAGCTCTATTTTTCTGTAAGGTTTGTGCTTGATAATTATAAAATGTTGCTGCTTTTTCAAATGCCACGTTTTTTATGCTTTTCAACTGCAAGGATTTCTTTAGAGCCAGACATATTTTAATCATGGCTGAGCCAATTTTGGATGATTTTTATTTCATTTTCCTCACTGGTCTTCACTAATAAGCCTAAAGCAGGAAATTTATGAATGCCAGTTTTAAAGTCTTTAAAATGACTTGAAAAAGGGAATGCACCTATGAGTACTCACGGCAATACGATAGCTTTTATGCTTTTGTGTTTCTTGTGTAGGTATTGGTACCGTTTGTTTTTGTGTTTTGAATTGTGAGTTAATTGCTTAGATTGAAACTATACTTTATCATGCAGTTCAGTACGTAGAAGTAATGATGTGTTACACTTATGTTTCAAAAATACAAAAATTGAATGTTAAGTAGTAGGCCTATTGTACGAACTACATGCGCTCTTTTTTTATATTTAAATTTGTGACTCATAATTTTGGCTACGCCTTAGGTTTGAGTGATCTGTTTATTACTTACGCGAAGACATGAAGCAAAGAGGGCTTTTCGTTTTCTTTTATTTAAACCTTGACTCCCCTTAGGTCTATTTAGTTACGTCCAATTAAAAAAAGCAGAATTGTCTTCCATACGTTGCGATTTTACAAAGGAGGGTTGTTTTTTTAGTTCCCCTTGAACGTTCTCGATTCCTTGTTGGCTTGCTTTTTGTGACCTGCTCTTTTTGGGTAGCCCTGGGGAGATAGAATAATAATACCTTTCGAACCCCCGCAAAGTTGGTCAAATCGCTTTTGCCAATTTCCATTTGCAAATCGATTTTCACAAATCTAATCCAAAATATTGTTTCACAAACACACTTGTTTGTGATTGTAATTACATGCATATGAATCTACATTGCACAAGCCTACGTCAAGTTTCCATATATATATATATATTTTTGTTTGCTGGTTCCAAGTGGTTACGATCGATAGAGAGCGTCTTATAAGCGAGAAACAAAACAACAAAGCGAGTCCTACAGGCGTGAGGTTTCCGAAGGAAGCAATGCTATTGAGAGATACATTTAAATTTTACAAAGCCATCCCTGGACGCGTTTCGTCCTTTTGGACTCATCAGCAGGCCTTGCCAAGGGCCGAGAGGTCCCCCCAATAGCATCAACGTTGACCATTATAAGCAGACTAACACAAATCACAAGACTTATGTGCCGTTTACTATTGGGCGAGGTTCGTTTTGACGTAGTTCTAGCCGCTCGACCATGGAGTGATACTGATATCCTTATGCGAAGTTGATCACACAATCAGTGATTATGCATAAAAAGGTCTTCCAAAGGTTACAAACCAAATGCGGTGTCTCAAGGCATAGCTGGCAGCACGCGGTGCATGGCAGCAAAAAAAATCTGCGCGCGAGGAGGTCAGATCCAAAGGCGCAGGTTCGAATCCCTCAAGCGCGTCGCCTCAGTGCTGACCCTCAAGAACGCAATATATATGTACACATGTGGCAGGACAAAAGACCCACTTTCACCCTTCAACATGTTTGGCGCAACTAGCTCGAAAATATTATTGTTATCAGGACTAATAGCTTCTTTTGTCGTCTTACCAGTTAGATTTCCAATTTCAACCACAATATGATTTCTAATATCTTTTCTGTTAACAACAGCCAGTGTTGCATTTCGTGCGTTGCATTTTCTTTCAGCTTCTGAATAACTCCAAACAGGATTATTTCTTTCAATATAATATTCGTAAGATCCAAACGGGAGAACTGTTTAAAACCATTGTGTAAATGCACAAAAAATTAAACATGCTTAATAAAGAATGTAGGTGATGTCTAGACTCTAAATACTTGTTCTGAAATAAATCTAAAGCGTTGCGTCGATAAAGTATCGCAAAATTTCAATTAATTTTGCATCAAAAAGATAATGTACAACTTATATATCTGATTCAAATAACCATTGACGACATATCTTTAACTTTTTTCAGTGATGTAGTTTCCAAGAGCGGTGATACTACTTTTTTAAGTCTCAATAGTGTGGCTGATTGTGAGGTTCTGGATCAGTGGTTAACAACCTTTGTAATGGCCCGCACCCCTACAGTATTTTAATATGTCCTGGCACCCCTAAAATATTTTTACTTGTCCTCGCACTCCTAAAATATTTTGACATGTTCATGCACCCCTTACAGCAGGGTGTCGAACTCGCGGTCCCCGAGACGAACTCATGCGGCCCGTTGGCCAAAACGTGGCCTGTCACACGATTTTCTAAGGGCCGTGTAAGGGTTATGTGGCGACTGCTCGAACTTGGTTCGCGTAAAATTGAAGTCGCGGCTAAAATTGCATGTGTTGACCTTTTTTTTTTGGCCATCAGCATCATCTCGGGCTAAATCGAATGTCATTTATTCGATGATGATAGTGATGTCCCATTTGCAACATCCTATCTTTTCGGCTTTCACAAATGTAGTTTGGGTGAAGGACGAGATTTCTAATCCGACATAACTGGATGGTAGCCTTACCGGGCATCGCCAGCACAGCCTGCTTGCGCCATATATACAGCAAATGTAACTGTCAAATAATAATTTATTCGCTTTAGTACTTTTTGCAAATTGCCAACGATTTACTTCAGCTTGAATTTGCTCTAAACATGTGGCAAATCCCAAAATGCCAGAAACAGATTCACAACTTACCCTCATTTCTTTCTATGGCAAGTCATCTTCAAGTTTGTTTTTGCCAACTAATTTGCAATTTCTCAATCTCAAAAGCAAAACGATCTCAGTTACGTCAGGAAGAACGATTGTGACGATACAAAAACTTCACAATCGCAGTGAATCGCATTAATGAATTAAGAGCTGCTTTCATTTTAAAATACTGTAGAGTAAACAAGTTTTCGTTGCTCTTTGAAAGAATATTAAAGATTCGTTTTGAAATAAATTATGTGATTTTTAAACACAGCTACAGGGAGAGTAAAAAGATTTCAGGGGGCCGGGTCTTCTCTGTGCCCCCAGTAGTTACCGGCCTGCTTTGTGGTGTAAATATTTACTACCTGCTTCTTGATAGCACCTAAAAATTTTTTCAAATAGATTTTTTGATCACTAACTAACCATCCTCAAACAATTTTGAAAATGCGCTTTGTGTTTTAACTATAAAATATCAAATGACAACAAAGTGTTAAGAAATGTAATAAAATACTCGCATTCTGCTGTTAATGTTTTTGTTGTTTCGATTGCTTTTGCTGTTGATATTATTGGCAATGTTGATGCATTTGTTTTTTTTGTTGGTCTTAAGATTGGTGCTGTTGTTGTTTTGGCTTCTGCTGTTGCTGCAATAAGAAACAAAGTAATTTTTGTAAAGTATATTTAAAGAAAATTCTGATACTTTTTGTTGTTTGATAACAGTGATAAAAACTGAATTTTGTAAAAAAGAAATTAAGTAGTCACACACGATCAATATGGAATCGTCAGACTGGTTTCGCCATTATTCCGGGTATCCGACCAGCAGGGAACCGAACCTCCAAGATGTAGACCTTCCATCTATGATAGGTACCACTCGACCACCTTGCTGATCGTCGTTGTTGATGTTATAGCTCGTTTGTACGTAAGTGACTGAATTTGCCCCTTGTGGAGTGCATAGAATCCACTATGCTGTAACTCCACAGCGGCACCTCACGACCAAGACTTCACCACAACAAGACGAAAGTATTGCGCTATACAAGTACATTGAAGGGCGGAACGAAGAATCTTAAAAGAAAATGCGATCTAGAACAAATTCGGCATGCCTACGTACACAGGAAAAAACCTCATTCATTTTTAAACATTTTTGAATAATGTACAAACAACCTAGAAGCCAATCTTAAACTTAATAAAAGCATATAATATTTAATTCACTGTTACCTCGTTGACAGATATATAGTGATTGCCAGTTATTACATTGAACATCCCACCATTGTAATCCTCGTTCATTGGAATATCTCCATCCCATTGTGACGCAACCTTCGGAATTGCTTGCATCAAAACCCGTTGCAGCATTATTAGGTTCACCCTGATACCAATCCGAATAAGTAAGAGGAGAATTATCAATCCATTCAAATCCATATCTTTCATTGCTTGTTCGTTTTAAGCCAATGTAAAAGGAATACGGGTGAGCTATAAAATATGCTTGGTGTACAACTTTAAATTGCAACTGCGACAGAGCTCTTTTCTTTAAGGTATAAAGGAGGCATATCTTAACTGCCGTTGCTCCCAGGACCCCCTTGGGCAAGGTAAAGAGCCTGACAATTTCCACCATTTAAGTTACAATTTTGGTACAGCAGGCAGCATATCATTATTAACGTTTGTGTGACGCTTTTGTATATATACCCACTCTATTACTAAATATGCATTGTTTTGCATCCTTCCGTTAAGTGCGTGTTTTGTTATTTTTTCCGTTGTGTTAATACAGGTGCGATGGCCCTGCATCTAAATAAGTTTAATTTGCTTGCAATAAACTTAATTATGCATGTTTGAACACAGAGGTTCTCAAACTGGGGTCCGTGACGACCTCACAGGGGTCCGTGGCTTCGTCCCGATAAGTCAATCTACTGTTGTCTCGGTTAGCAAAATGTCCCGGAAAATCACTTCAGTGAAATTATGAAAAGTAACTCTAGCCTGACGATGAATCGGACCGCGAGTGTCACAATCGCGGCAGTAATATAAGAGCTGACCTTTTTTTTAGAGGACAGCTTCATTTTCTTTTGTGTACGTATTTTAATTAATATTATTGGAAATGAGTGGGGTGACAAAAGTAATGTCACGTATAATTGGGGTCCGCAAAAACGTAGATTCGCAAAAAGGGGTTCGCAAAGCAGCAGATTCACAAAAAAAGGGTCCGCAAAGAAAAAAGTTTGGGAACCTCTGTTTTAACATATATCGGTTTTTGTCCTCTGCTATTTTTTCGTCTGCTGCTGTTTGATTTCGGTTTTCTGCTGCGCTGATTTTGACAAAGAATAAATATTGTTGTTATCATATTGTTATGTGATTGCTCCGACCCGGATTTTTTCAAAGTGTGATTATCATTTCAGACTTAAAAAACTCAAAAATTACAGCATTCTTTAAAACTCACAGCTCAAAATATCAAACTAATATTTAAAACATTTTTTATCAAGAAACATTTGAGTTTTTTCATTGGTTTATGTATACTTTAACCATGATCAATGTCAAACTGTGAAGTATAGCTTAGCTCACCAGGTATAGGCTGCAAGTAGCATAAAAAGATGCAATTAAAAGATTTCAATTGAATCACCTACAGATGCAAGACCTATTCAACAGTATGTTTAAAAAGGTTTAAGTGTTGAGCAACGGAATTGTTTTTGTGAAGGAGGATATCGCTTTTGTGTTCGTTGATCCATTATCGAATACTAATGGTGATTTCGCCAATATAAAAAGTTTTACGACAAAATGAACAAAAGAGGGCGTAAATGATATTGGCAGAAGCACACGTAAAGTTTAGCTCTTAGTTATCTTAATGTTACTGGCCCAATTCCAAGTCATTCAACTTTTTGGCTTCTTGGCTAGCAGCAATTTGCCACAAGCGAAAGAAAATACAAGTACATCACACGGAAATAATCTTCAAAACTTTAATGATCGGTTCTTTGAGAAATCTACCAATGCACAAGTTCTACTGATGTAAAGCAAAATTAAGCATGACCTGAGGTCATGGCACAAAAACTTGTTTGAACGTCAACGCAATGTCAACATATTTTTGATTAAACTACTAATAAAAAAGTTGTGGTAAAGCATTTTATGTTTAAAATTGTATTTACTGCTATAAAATCAACGATGTTGGTGTCAGAGCCAATTTCTGCAACTTTGAATGCAAAATTTTCTTAACAAATATAAATTAAAAGTAAACTATTTTGTTGGGGTCAAACGCTTTTTCAGGAATATCAAAAATTTCTGAAACAAAAGACGGAACCACAGTTGGTCAAAATAGTATAAAAGTCTACTTGAGTATAGGTATAGGTTGATTAAAGTATAAGTATTGCAACTTATTCAAAAAATTGCTCGTGTAAAAGTAGAAGGGTATAACTGACTCACACTTGAGTAAAAGTAAAAAAGTTGTCGAAAATTAAACTACTTAAGTTATCAAAGTAGAAAATAGTTTAGTGGTTTTTGTACTATTAGCTCTAAATCGTAAATCCAAAACATTGAATGCCAACCATGGCACTTGGCATCTCTTTGTTATTGATAAAGAAACAATTTTAAATTCCATTTTTATCAACATTTTGTGAAACGGTAAATATGCAGTATTACTACAGTTCCATTTTTTTACGTTGCTACAGTAATTGGAAGCCTAAAATCTACCAGCTTGCGAACCAATCACTGGGTAAAGCGGCTTGCTTTTTGCGTACCAGCACCGTTCAGGCAAACTGTACCCATAAAACTGCTTTGCAATCATAACCTGCATTCTCAAGAATCTTTAAGAACTACTTTTCTTGTCTTTATAAAAATTCATTAAACCAGAGTTTCTTAACCTTTTTGGCGCTCCTACCCCTTAAAATTTTGTGAAATGTTTTTGTACCCCTCGACCAGTGTTTCCCAAACTGTGCGCCGCGAAGATTTGCAGGCGTGCCGCGAGTCTTTTTAAGGTGCCTAATTCCACAGCTTGCCGACGAGTGTAGGGGTGATCTCCAAAAAAAAAAGGTCATTACCAGTCTCGCAGACGCCCGTGATACCTCTCATCGTCGCTTGAACTAGATTTGACTGGACGGTGAGCCGCGAAAGTGATCAACCACTTTCCTGTGTCAGCAGACAAAAGAGTTTGTGGACCACCGCCCTGGAGTTTCAAATAACCATTATTCTGACGCCTCATCTCGTACCCCCTGCTTTGGTGTTTCGTACCCCCGGTTAAGAAAGAACCCCTAATTTAAACTGCATCAAAAAAAGGATTTTTTCACTTTGCAAGTACAAAAACTTAAATTGCTCAGGCTGAGTAGTTTAGTGTACTTTTTACAGTAAAAAATGTGGTTTTAAGGACATTTCTGACTGACTGTTGTACTCTCTGAGCCTTAACACACATTTCATGACTTGAAACCGTTGAGCAATTGATTTTATGTTGTTTTAGCATACTAACACATCATTTGCCGTTTATAAAAAAATTACACTTTTTTTGTAGCCTCATAATACTTAAAATTGCCAAAATCTATTCCAAAACCTAAAGCAATTTCTATATTCCAACTTATCAGATTTGTAAACCACTAGGCTGAAAAGTTCAACACCTGGGCTAACAGTCGCTGTAGAAGAATCAACGATGCAGTCTTGCATGATTTTTACATTAACTTTCCTGACAATTAATACGATGTTATATTTTGACTAAAAAAGAAACAGCGAATTCGTTTTTTTGCAATTAAAATTTAGCTTTCTTAGTTTCTACCCACTTCTGCGCTGGGTTTTCGAGATATTAAAGAAGCTTACGCAGAAAAAGTGTCTCCTATCAGAAGGCCGTAAAAGCAACTGCATTTTTTTCCTTTCTTGGTGATTTTTCCTTTTTTGACTGCCATGCAGATTTTTTCACTCTCATCCCACCTCCAGCGTTTATATGCAAGATAGCCTACTTTGCATTTTGTTGGAATTGTATTACTAGCATGATAAAGTGCACCAGTTTTTAAACTGAACCCTTTTTTGAAGTTTCTGATCAAGATATAGAAGTTTTCAACAAACTGAAAAACATTTTGGGTTTGGAAATCAACCTTACAATATCCGTCAGCCATCGCATTTTATGGTGCATGTTTAAACTTTATTTTCCTAATCATAAGCATCAAATTTGGGAAGCTGCAGCCCTCCAGAGTATTTTTAGTCTTTCCATAAATTTCGAAAATGGGTAAAATAAACGTTTTCGACAAAAAGGACTATTCAGTAAAAAGAACTTTTCATTTCAGTAAAAAAAAAGAAAATATCTACTTCCAAAGAACTGATCTCAAAAATATACTGTATACTGTAGGTTTTATCGTTGTTTAATAACAAAAGTACTCTCAGCGCATCTAAGTGTTTCGCTTATGTTTCTAGTCCATCTAATTTTAATATGATTGGGCTGTACAGATTTTTTCGAAAGAAGCAGTGAGATTAACCGACACCAAAACTGTTGACAAATATTGTTTTGTAAACAAAAGCATTAGTTCTTAAACTGGGAAGCGTGATGAGAACTACCGTCCAGCCGGTCATTTTTTACCCAAAATTTATGTCGTTCCAATCGTTTTCAATTGCAACAACACTTAAGCAACGATACCAAAAAAGTATGAAAGTTGCTTTTATGACTGGCAATGTGAAGCAGCTCTATTTTTCTGTAAGGTTTGTGCTTGATAATTATAAAATGTTGCTGCTTTTTCAAATGCCACGTTTTTTATGCTTTTCAACTGCAAGGATTTCTTTAAGAGCCAGACATATTTTAATCATGGCTGAGCCAATTTTGGATGATTTTTATTTCATTTTCCTCACTGTCTTCACTAATAAGCCTAAAGCAGGAAATTTATGAATGCCAGTTTTAAAGTCTTTAAAATGACTTGAAAAAGGGAATGCACCTAGGAGTACTCACGGCAATACGATAGCTTTTATGCTTTTGTGTTTCTTGTGTAGGTATTGGTACCGTTTGTTTTTGTGTTTTGAATTGTGAGTTAATTGCTTAGATTGAAACTATACTTTATCATGCAGTTCAGTACGTAGAAGTAATGATGTGTTACACTTATGTTTCAAAAATACAAAAATTGAATGTTAAGTAGTAGGCCTATTGTACGAACTACATGCGCTCTTTTTTTATATTTAAATTTGTGACTCATAATTTTGGCTACGCCTTAGGTTTGAGTGATCTGTTTATTACTTACGCGAAGACATGAAGCAAAGAGGGCTTTTCGTTTTCTTTTATTTAAACCTTGACTCCCCTTAGGTCTATTTAGTTACGTCCAATTAAAAAGAGCAGAATTGTCTTCCATACGTTGCGATTTTACAAAGGAGGGTTGTTTTTTTAGTTCCCCTTGAACGTTCTCGATTCCTTGTTGGCTTGCTTTTTGTGACCTGCTCTTTTTGGGTAGCCCTGGGGAGATAGAATAATAATACCTTTCGAACCCCCGCAAAGTTGGTCAAATCGCTTTTGCCAATTTCCATTTGCAAATCGATTTTCACAAATCTAATCCAAAATATTGTTTCACAAACACACTTGTTTGTGATTGTAATTACATGCATATGAATCTACATTGCACAAGCCTACGTCAAGTTTCCATATATATATATTTTTTTTTGTTTGCTGGTTCCAAGTGGTTACGATCGATAGAGAGCGTCTTATAAGCGAGAAACAAAACAACAAAGCGAGTCCTACAGGCGTGAAATTTCCGAAGGAAGCAATGCTATTGAGAGATACATTTAAATTTTACAAAGCCATCCCTGGACGCGTTTCGTCCTTTTGGACTCATCAGCAGGGCTTGCCAAGGGCCGAGAGGTCCCCCCAATAGCATCAACGTTGACCATTATAAGCAGACTAACACAAATCACAAGACTTATGTGCCGTTTACTATTGGGCGAGGTTCGTTTTGACGTAGTTCTAGCCGCTCGACCATGGAGTGATACTGATATCCTTATGCGAAGTTGATCACACAATCAGTGATTATGCATAAAAAGGTCTTCCAAAGGTTACAAACCAAATGCGGTGTCTCAAGGCATAGCTGGCAGCACGCGGTGCATGGCAGCAAAAAAAATCTGCGCGCGAGGAGGTCAGATCCAAAGGCGCAGGTTCGAATCCCTCAAGCGCGTCGCCTCAGTGCTGACCCTCAAGAACGCAATATATATGTACACATGTGGCAGGACAAAAGACCCACTTTCACCCTTCAACATGTTTGGCGCAACTAGCTCGAAAATATTATTGTTATCAGGACTAATAGCTTCTTTTGTCGTCTTACCAGTTAGATTTCCAATTTCAACCACAATATGATTTCTAATATCTTTTCTGTTAACAACAGCCAGTGTTGCATTTCGTGCGTTGCATTTTCTTTCAGCTTCTGAATAACTCCAAACAGGATTATTTCTTTCAATATAATATTCGTAAGATCCAAACGGGAGAACTGTTTAAAACCATTGTGTAAATGCACAAAAAATTAAACATGCTTAATAAAGAATGTAGGTGATGTCTAGACTCTAAATACTTGTTCTGAAATAAATCTAAAGCGTTGCGTCGATAAAGTATCGCAAAATTTCAATTAATTTTGCATCAAAAAGATAATGTACAACTTATATATCTGATTCAAATAACCATTGACGACATATCTTTAACTTTTTTCAGTGATGTAGTTTCCAAGAGCGGTGATACTACTTTTTTAAGTCTCAATAGTGTGGCTGATTGTGAGGTTCTGGATCAGTGGTTAACAACCTTTGTAATGGCCCGCACCCCTACAGTATTTTAATATGTCCTGGCACCCCTAAAATATTTTTACTTGTCCTCGCACTCCTAAAATATTTTGACATGTTCATGCACCCCTTACAGCAGGGTGTCGAACTCGCGGTCCCCGAGACGAACTCATGCGGCCCGTTGGCCAAAACGTGGCCTGTCACACGATTTTCTAAGGGCCGTGTAAGGGTTATGTGGCGACTGCTCGAACTTGGTTCGCGTAAAATTGAAGTCGCGGCTAAAATTGCATGTGTTGACCTTTTTTTTTTGGCCATCAGCATCATCTCGGGCTAAATCGAATGTCATTTATTCGATGATGATAGTGATGTCCCATTTGCAACATCCTATCTTTTCGGCTTTCACAAATGTAGTTTGGGTGAAGGACGAGATTTCTAATCCGACATAACTGGATGGTAGCCTTACCGGGCATCGCCAGCACAGCCTGCTTGCGCCATATATACAGCAAATGTAACTGTCAAATAATAATTTATTCGCTTTAGTACTTTTTGCAAATTGCCAACGATTTACTTCAGCTTGAATTTGCTCTAAACATGTGGCAAATCCCAAAATGCCAGAAACAGATTCACAACTTACCCTCATTTCTTTCTATGGCAAGTCATCTTCAAGTTTGTTTTTGCCAACTAATTTGCAATTTCTCAATCTCAAAAGCAAAACGATCTCAGTTACGTCAGGAAGAACGATTGTGACGATACAAAAACTTCACAATCGCAGTGAATCGCATTAATGAATTAAGAGCTGCTTTCATTTTAAAATACTGTAGAGTAAACAAGTTTTCGTTGCTCTTTGAAAGAATATTAAAGATTCGTTTTGAAATAAATTATGTGATTTTTAAACACAGCTACAGGGAGAGTAAAAAGATTTCAGGGGGCCGGGTCTTCTCTGTGCCCCCAGTAGTTACCGGCCTGCTTTGTGGTGTAAATATTTACTACCTGCTTCTTGATAGCACCTAAAAATTTTTTCAAATAGATTTTTTGATCACTAACTAACCATCCTCAAACAATTTTGAAAATGCGCTTTGTGTTTTAACTATAAAATATCAAATGACAACAAAGTGTTAAGAAATGTAATAAAATACTCGCATTCTGCTGTTAATGTTTTTGTTGTTTCGATTGCTTTTGCTGTTGATATTATTGGCAATGTTGATGCATTTGTTTTTTTTGTTGGTCTTAAGATTGGTGCTGTTGTTGTTTTGGCTTCTGCTGTTGCTGCAATAAGAAACAAAGTAATTTTTGTAAAGTATATTTAAAGAAAATTCTGATACTTTTTGTTGTTTGATAACAGTGATAAAAACTGAATTTTGTAAAAAGAAATTAAGTAGTCACACACGATCAATATGGAATCGTCAGACTGGTTTCGCCATTATTCCGCGTATCCGACCAGCAGGGAACCGAACCTCCAAGATGTAGACCTTCCATCTATGATAGGTACCACTCGACCACCTTGCTGATCGTCGTTGTTGATGTTATAGCTCGTTTGTACGTAAGTGACTGAATTTGCCCCTTGTGGAGTGCATAGAATCCACTATGCTGTAACTCCACAGCGGCACCTCACGACCAAGACTTCACCACAACAAGACGAAAGTATTGCGCTATACAAGTACATTGAAGGGCGGAACGAAGAATCTTAAAAGAAAATGCGATCTAGAACAAATTCGGCATGCCTACGTACACAGGAAAAAACCTCATTCATTTTTAAACATTTTTGAATAATGTACAAACAACCTAGAAGCCAATCTTAAACTTAATAAAAGCATATAATACTTAATTCACTGTTACCTCGTTGACAGATATATAGTGATTGCCAGTTATTACATTGAACATCCCACCATTGTAATCCTCGTTCATTGGAATATCTCCATCCCATTGTGACGCAACCTTCGGAATTGCTTGCATCAAAACCCGTTGCAGCATTATTAGGTTCACCCTGATACCAATCCGAATAAGTAAGAGGAGAATTATCAATCCATTCAAATCCATATCTTTCATTGCTTGTTCGTTTTAAGCCAATGTAAAAGGAATACGGGTGAGCTATAAAATATGCTTGGTGTACAACTTTAAATTGCAACTGCGACAGAGCTCTTTTCTTTAAGGTATAAAGGAGGCATATCTTAACTGCCGTTGCTCCCAGGACCCCCTTGGGCAAGGTAAAGAGCCTGACAATTTCCACCATTTAAGTTACAATTTTGGTACAGCAGGCAGCATATCATTATTAACGTTTGTGTGACGCTTTTGTATATATACCCACTCTATTACTAAATATGCATTGTTTTGCATCCTTCCGTTAAGTGCGTGTTTTGTTATTTTTTCCGTTGTGTTAATACAGGTGCGATGGCCCTGCATCTAAATAAGTTTAATTTGCTTGCAATAAACTTAATTATGCATGTTTGAACACAGAGGTTCTCAAACTGGGGTCCGTGACGACCTCACAGGGGTCCGTGGCTTCGTCCCGATAAGTCAATCTACTGTTGTCTCGGTTAGCAAAATGTCCCGGAAAATCACTTCAGTGAAATTATGAAAAGTAACTCTAGCCTGACGATGAATCGGACCGCGAGTGTCACAATCGCGGCAGTAATACAAGAGCTGACTTTTTTTTTAGAGGACAGCTTCATTTTCTTTTGTGTACGTACTTTAATTAATATTATTGGAAATAAGTCGGGTGACAAAAGTAATGTCACATATAATTGGGGTCCGCAAAAACGTAGATTCGCAAAAAGGGGTTCGCAAAGCAGCAGATTCACAAAAAAAGGGTCCGCAAAGAAAAAAGTTTGGGAACCTCTGTTTTAACATATATCGGTTTTTGTCCTCTGCTATTTTTTCGTCTGCTGCTGTTTGATTTCGGTTTTCTGCTGCGCTGATTTTGACAAAGAATAAATATTGTTGTTATCATATTGTTATGTGATTGCTCCGACCCGGATTTTTTCAAAGTGTGATTATCATTTCAGACTTAAAAAACTCAAAAATTACAGCATTCTTTAAAACTCACAGCTCAAAATATAAAACATTTTTTATCAAGAAACATTTGAGTTTTTTCATTGGTTTATGTATACTTTAACCATGATCAATGTCAAACTGTGAAGTATAGCTTAGCTCACCAGGTATAGGCTGCAAGTAGCATAAAAAGATGCAATTAAAAGATTTCAATTGAATCACCTACAGATGCAAGACCTATTCAACAGTATGTTTAAAAAGGTTTAAGTGTTGAGCAACGGAATTGTTTTTGTGAAGGAGGATATCGCTTTTGTGTCCGTTGATCCATTGTCGAATACTAATTGCGATTTCGCCAATATAAAAAGTTTTACGACAAAATGAACAAAAGAGGGCGTAAATGATATTGGCAGAAGCACACGTAAAGTTTAGCTCTTAGTTATCTTAATGTTACTGGCCCAATTCCAAGTCATTCAACTTTTTGGCTTCTTGGCTAGCAGCAATTTGCCACAAGCGAAAGAAAATACAAGTACATCACACGGAAATAATCTTCAAAACTTTAATGATCTGTTCTTTGAGAAATCTACCAATGCACAAGTTCTACTGATGTAAAGCAAAATTAAGCATGACCTGAGGTCATGGCACAAAAACTTGTTTGAACGTCAACGCGATGTCAACATATTTTTGATTAAACTACTAATAAAAAAGTTGTGGTAAAGCATTTTATGTTTAAAATTGTATTTACTGCTATAAAATCAACGATGTTGGTGTCAGAGCCAATTTCTGCAACTTTGTTAAGAAAATTTTGCATTCAAAGTACACTATTTTGTTGGGGTCAAACGCTTTTTCAGGAATACCAAACACTGACTCACACTTGAGTAAAAGTAAAAAAGTTGTCGAAAATTAAACTACTTAAGTTATCAAAGTAGAAAATAGTTTAGTGGTTTTTGTACTATTAGCTCTAAATCGTAAATCCAAAACATTGAATGCCAACCATGGCACTTGGCATCTCTTTGTTATTGATAAAGAAACAATTTTAAATTCCATTTTTATCAACATTTTGTGAAACGGTAAATATGCAGTATTACTACAGTTCCATTTTTTTACGTTGCTACAGTAATTGGAAGCCTAAAACCCACCAGCTTGCAAATCAATCACTGGGTAAAGCGGCTTGCTTTTTGCGTACCAGCACCGTTCAGGCAAACTGTACCCATAAAACTGCTTTGCAATCATAACCTGCATTCTCAAGAATCTTTAAGAACTACTTTTCTTGTCTTTATAAAAATTCATTAAACCAGAGTTTCTTAACCTTTTTGGCGCTCCTACCCCTTAAAATTTTGTGAAATGTTTTTGTACCCCTCGACCAGTGTTTCCCAAACTGTGCGCCGCGAAGATTTGCAGGCGTGCCGCGAGTCTTTTTAAGGTGCCTAATTCCACAGCTTGCCGACGAGTGTAGGGGTGATCTCCAAAAAAAAAGGTCATTACCAGTCTCGCAGACGCCCGTGATACCTCTCATCGTCGCTTGAACTAGATTTGACTGGACGGTGAGCCGCGAAAGTGATCAACCACTTTCCTGTGTCAGCAGACAAAAGAGTTTGTGGACCACCGCCCTGGAGTTTCAAATAACCATTATTCTGACGCCTCATCTCGTACCCCCTGCTTTGGTGTTTCGTACCCCCGGTTAAGAAAGAACCCCTAATTTAAACTGCATCAAAAAAAGGATTTTTTCACTTTGCAAGTACAAAAACTTAAATTGCTCAGGCTGAGTAGTTTAGTGTACTTTTTACAGTAAAAAATGTGGTTTTAAGGACATTTCTGACTGACTGTTGTACTCTCTGAGCCTTAACACACATTTCATGACTTGAAACCGTTGAGCAATTGATTTTATGTTGTTTTAGCATACTAACACATCATTTGCCGTTTATAAAAAAATTACACTTTTTTTGTAGCCTCATAACACTTAAAATTGCCAAAATCTATTCCAAAACCTAAAGCAATTTCTATATTCCAACTTATCAGATTTGTAAACCACTAGGCTGAAAAGTTCAACACCTGGGCTAACAGTCGCTGTAGAAGAATCAACGATGCAGTCTTGCATGATTTTTACATTAACTTTCCTGACAATTAATACGATGTTATATTTTGACTAAAAAAGAAACAGCGAATTCATTTTTTTGCAATTAAAATTTAGCTTTCTTAGTTTCTACCCACTTCTGCGCTGGGTTTTCGAGATATTAAAGCAGCTTACGCAGAAAAAGTGTCTCCTATCGGAAGGCCTTAAAAGCAACTGCATTTTTTTCCTTTCTTGGTGATTTTTCCTTTTTTGACTGCCATGCAGATTTTTCCACTCTCATCCCACCTCCAGCGTTTATATGCAAGATAGCCTACTTTGCATTTTGTTGGAATTGTATTACTAGCATGATAAAGTGCACCAGTTTTTAAACTGAACCCTTTTTTGAAGTTTCTGATCAAGATATAGAAGTTTTCAACAAACTGAAAAACATTTTGGGTTTGGAAATCAACCTTACAATATCCGTCAGCCATCGCATTTTATGGTGCATGTTTAAACTTTATTTTCCTAATCATAAGCATCAAATTTGGGAAGCTGCAGCCCTCCAGAGTATTTTTAGTCTTTCCATAAATTTCGAAAATGGGTAAAATAAACGTTTTCGACAAAAAGGACTATTCAGTAAAAAGAACTTTTCATTTCAGTAAAAAAAAAGAAAATATCTACTTCCAAAGAACTGATCTCAAAAATATATACTGTAGGTTTTATCGTTGTTTAATAACAAAAGTACTCTCAGCGCATCATAAAAAAACTAAGTGTTTCGCTTATGTTTCTAGTCCATCTAATTTTAATATGATTGGACTGTACAGATTTTTTCGAAAGAAGCAGTGAGATTAACCGACACCAAAACTGTTGACAAATATTGTTTTGTAAACAAAAGCATTAGTTCTTAAACTGGGAAGCGTGATGAGAACTACCGTCCAGCCGGTCATTTTTTACCCAAAATTTATGTCGTTTCAATCGTTTTCAATTGCAACAACACTTAAGCAACGATACCAAAAAAGTATGAAAGTTGCTTTTATGACTGGCAATGTGAAGCAGCTCTATTTTTCTGTAAGGTTTGTGCTTGATAATTATAAAATGTTGCTGCTTTTTCAAATGCCACGTTTTTTATGCTTTTCAACTGCAAGGATTTCTTTAAGAGCCAGACATATTTTAATCATGGCTGAGCCAATTTTGGATGATTTTTATTTCATTTTCCTCACTGTCTTCACTAATAAGCCTAAAGCAGGAAATTTATGAATGCCAGTTTTAAAGTCTTTAAAATGACTTGAAAAAGGGAATGCACCTATGAGTACTCACGGCAATACGATAGCTTTTATGCTTTTGTGTTTCTTGTGTAGGTATTGGTACCGTTTGTTTTTGTGTTTTGAATTGTGAGTTAATTGCTTAGATTGAAACTATACTTTATCATGCAGTTCAGTACGTAGAAGTAATGATGTGTTACACTTATGTTTCAAAAATACAAAAATTGAATGTTAAGTAGTAGGCCTATTGTACGAACTACATGCGCTCTTTTTTTATATTTAAATTTGTGACTCATAATTTTGGCTACGCCTTAGGTTTGAGTGATCTGTTTATTACTTACGCGAAGACATGAAGCAAAGAGGGCTTTTCGTTTTCTTTTATTTAAACCTTGACTCCCCTTAGGTCTATTTAGTTACGTCCAATTAAAAAGAGCAGAATTGTCTTCCATACGTTGCGATTTTACAAAGGAGGGTTGTTTTTTTAGTTCCCCTTGAACGTTCTCGATTCCTTGTTGGCTTGCTTTTTGTGACCTGCTCTTTTTGGGTAGCCCTGGGGAGATAGAATAATAATACCTTTCGAACCCCCGCAAAGTTGGTCAAATCGCTTTTGCCAATTTCCATTTGCAAATCGATTTTCACAAATCTAATCCAAAATATTGTTTCACAAACACACTTGTTTGTGATTGTAATTACATGCATATGAATCTACATTGCACAAGCCTACGTCAAGTTTCCATATATATATATATATATATATATATAAATATATATATTTTTTTTTTTGTTTGCTGGTTCCAAGTGGTTACGATCAATAGAGAGCGTCTTATAAGCGAGAAACAAAACAACAAAGCGAGTCCTACAGGCGTGAGGTTTCCGAAGGAAGCAATGCTATTGAGAGATATATTTAAATTTTACAAAGCCATCCCTGGACGCGTTTCGTCCTTTTGGACTCATCAGCAGGGCTTGCCAAGGGCCGAGAGGTCCCCCCAATAGCATCAACGTTGACCATTATAAAACAGACTAACACAAAACACAAGACTTACGTGCCACTTACTATTGAGCGAGGTTCGTTTTGACGTAGTTCTAGCCGCTCGACCATGGAGTGATACTGATATCCTTATGCGAAGTTGATCACACAAGCAGTGATTATGCATAAAAAGGTCTTCCAAAGGTTGCAAACTAAATGCGGTGCCTTAAGGCATAGCTGGCAGCACGCGGTGCATGGCAGCAAAAAAAATCTGCGCGCGAGGAGGTCAGATCCAAAGGCGCAGGTTCGAATCCCTCAAGTGCGTCGCCTCAGTGCTGACCCTCAAGAACGCAATATATATGTACACATGTGGCAGGACAAAAGACCCACTTTCACCCTTCAACATGTTTGGCGCAACTAGCTCGAAAATATTATTGTTATCAGGACTAATAGCTTCTTTTGTCGTCTTACCAGTTAGATTTCCAATTTCAACCACAATATGATTTCTAATATCTTTTCTGTTAACAACAGCCAGTGTTGTATTTCGTGCGTTGCATTTTCTTTCAGCTTCTGAATAACTCCAAACAGGATTATTTCTTTCAATATAATATTCGTAAGATCCAAACGGGAGAAATGTTTGTGATAAAGAAAGACATGGAAGCAAAACCATTGTGTAAATGCACAAAAAATTAAGCATGCTTAATAAAGAATTTAGATGATGCCTAGACTTTAAATACTTGTTCTGAAATAAATCTAAAGCGTTGCGTCGATAAAGTATTACAAAATTTCAATTAATTTTGCATCAAAAAGATAATGTACAACTTATACATCTGATTCAAATAACCATTGACGACATATTTTTAACTTTTTTCAGTGATGTAGTTTCCAAGAGCGGTGATACTACTTTTTTAAGTCTCAATAGTGTGGCTGATTGTGAGGTTCTGGATCAGTGGTTAACAACCTTTGTAATGGCATGCACCCCTACAATATTTTAATATGTTCTCGCACCCCTAAAATATTTTTACTTGTCCTCGCACTCCTAAAATATTTTGACATGTTCATGCACCCCTTACAGCAGGGTGTCGAACTCGCGGTCCCCGAGACGAACTCATGCGGCCCGTTGGCCAAAACGTGGCCTGTCACACGATTTTCTAAGGGCCGTGTAAGGGTTATGTGGCAACTGCTCGAACTTGGTTCGCGTAAAATTGAAATCGCGGCTAAAATTGCATGTGTTGACCTTTTTTTGGCCATCAGCATCATCTCTGGCTAAATCGAAAGTCATTTATTCAGCAATCTGTGAATTAACATAGGATGTGAAGAACAATTAGCACAGGATGAATTGAGCATGACAGTGCAGAAATGCAACACAAAAATCTGAAAGACCAACTCACACCACTGGTTGGGAAACCAGATATTTCAATTAATATTTTTAGATTCTCAATTAAGATCTTGATAGACCAAGATATTTCAATTAAAAAAAGCTTATTGTTTGGACGACAAAATTTTGTTTCTCATCTTCACACCATCAATACTAAGCAAAAGATTTTCTTGTTTCCTATTCACGTTTGATCACCACCACTTAGTGCCATTAGTAATTATCTTTTTTATAGAACTCGAAATAATTCTGTATCTTGAAATCAAAAGTAAACAAAAAGTTGAGTCTATGTTACCGGTCTTCTCTTTGCAACTAAGTCAGGCTTAGCAAAACTTACATCGCCGTAATTAAGTTAAATTCACACAAGTAAGTAAACCTGGGTGGGCAACATTTTACAACCGAACAGCCATTTGAACCCAATCTCTACGAAAAAAAACAATGAAAGCCGCAAAATATTTTTTGAGGCCAATAAAGTTCTCTTTCTCCAAAATTAAGAACACTTTTCAAGAGGGATCAGCTTTTTTGAAACGGTTATTTTTCTCTAAAAGTTAAATGAAGACTTCATGAAACTTTTTTCAGTGGTGCTATTCTTCCTATGCACAACAAAATATATTTCCCAAACTGCTGTTGAAGAACCAAGGACCACATGCAGCTCTTGAGCGGGATATCATTTTCATATCGTCTTTTTACAAGAATCAATAACACTGGTCTACAAAATACGCTTTTTAACTTAGGTAAAGAGAATTTCCTTGTCTTCAGTGATGTGAAATGCGCCAAGTTTAAAGCTTAACGCAATTTTTCTCTGTCACATAAAGAATGTTTGGAATTTGTTTTTTCTTTGATATTGGCAGTAGAATCATGATTGTCATATGGGGATTCATCTAGATAGCTTGCATTGTCTACTTTCTGTAGCATAAATCAAACTTGTGTGACGTCATACAGTCTATTTTTAATTAAAATTTTAGTAAGATACCAACATTTTGGTGGAAGTTTTGAGCGTAGAAATAAGTACGTTCAAAACTTGCTGCATTTTTCAATATGAAAAATATGGCTACAAACATGAAGTTCAATATTGACATGAAATGTTTTATGTAACTGCAAGTCTTTTGCGTCTGATCTTGAACAATTAGAAAACTAGATTGTAATACCATCAAAAGAATTGATTTTGTGTTTCATCCAGTGAAGATACAGAAACTCTTTAATTTACTCAAGTTTTGTGAAAATTTAGTGAGTAAGTAAAAATTAACGTTGCCAACTTGCCATGAAAATCCAAGGCTATAAAACCAAAAAAACTACAGTAGTTACATGAAGACAAAAAGTGGATATCTTCAGAATTTTGGAACAGCCGTTTATAAGGTTTTACTTAAAGACTGAAAGACTACTTTACTTGAAGACTATTCACTAGCATTCAGCAATAATTTTCTTAATCAATGTCATTATAATTTTAACTCAAAGTAAGTTAGCTATGCGACGACATCTAACAATGTATCTAATAAGCTAGATAGTGCATTATCTAATAAAATAGCTCGCAATCAGTGCATAACCAAATTGGAAAGCAAACATCTAAAAAAATCAAGCGTGCAAGTTCTTAAATATTTGTGCACGTTTGTTATTACGTTTGTTATTTTGATACATTGCAAAAATTCCACCGACTTGATGTCACTAAATTAAGGGGTTAGTCTTTAGCAGTGATCTTAAAAATACTGGTCTTGATCTCGGTCTTGGCCATGAAAAGAAAATCAGTTCTTAAGCTTGGTTCCGTACGAGCCGATCTTGACCACAGCACTGTAATTTAGAAAAAACATCGTGGTCTAAAATTTAATCATTAAGTTAAAACTTTAGAAATTCACTTTCTACCAGTAAAATCTCTTTCTCACATCAATGATTGAGCGCGATAAAGATTGCATCATTTTGTTATGAGTAAATTAAGAAAAGTAAGGGGAGATTTACTAAGCATGTTGTGCAAGTAAGTATATTTCGCGTCAACTACATTTACTGATGATTTTGCACATAGCATATATTCTTTCTACAGTAGATGACTTTCCATGATCCTTCCAACTCTTTCAAAACTTAATATAACGACTTTGCGGATGGGAAAACAAAATAGATTTTTTCTATTAAATTTATTGTTTTTGAAACATGTTTGTTTAAAATAAAAAGTATTTTACAGAAATTTCACTAAAAAATTTGACTTTTAGTGCTATGCAATAAAGTATGACTACAAAAAATCCACCAAGTTTTGAAGCAAAAACGACACGCAAACTTTATCCCCTGCAGTACATTTTCTACGTAGAAATGATGTAATATCATGAACCGCCTGGGAATTAGAAATAAATTAACTGACCTTATGTCAAAGATATCGTTTGGTACATCAAAATTTTTGATTTAGACTTCTTTATTTCAATTTAATAAAATCAAAATAATTATTCTAAAATGCTCGGTGGTTCTGGTAAACATTGCATCCTAATTTTCCTAAGGTAACTTTGATTGCAACTTGTAATTGGCTTTACACGTGGCGAAAAAAGCTAAAGTAAAGTTCATGAAATCCTCATCCGGGAAAAAATGATTTATCCGTTCACATTTTTGACTATTTTTCTAAACTAGCTTAATGTAAGGACATGTCTAAAAGTATTTCTGCCCTAGATAAGAACATCATTTCCATGCATGGGTACATGGATACGCCTACATAACTCAAAAGCGAGCAATAGCAAAAATAAAACAGTTTTCAACCTGAACTTTTATTCCAAAAAAGTGCCAGCAGTAAACTACTAGACGCCTTACCAGTAGGCCTATCTGAGTTTTCAGTCTGCGTGTATCTATCGCCCATCTACAAAACAATTCTTCACGTCTTGAACAAACAAATTGTTCAAGAAAATGCATCTCTAGATTGCCATCGCAGAAATTAATTATATCATAAACTGCGTAGGAACTTGAGCACCTCAGCTCAGCTCAGTGACGTTGTTTCGCGCAGCAAAATCACGCCCACATAAAATATATGCATTGGAATTTCTTTATGTGAGTGGTTTTCCTTTGCAAAACTCGTTGAAAATTATGCATATAAAACAAAAGTCTTGTGTGTATAATTATCAAAAGCAAAATGCGTTTATTCGCATAAAGCAAAAGTCATCGAGTAAGCTTAACCACAGTAAGCACGGTTAAAATTTGCATGGTGCTAATGTTGCTACCTAAAATTCGGCGAGGTCAAAAAGAGTTCAGATGCAATATTAAATTTTTGTCCCTACGGTTCCCTAAATTTGCACTTGACTACGCCCTTGCTGTTTCCTGAATCGCTACAGTACTGTACATTACCAGATGGGATAAAGAGGTAACATAAAAAAAACACCCAATGGAAACGTTTAGTGGCCACTTCTCTCCACACAAATAACACAAAAATGACAAGTGTTCTTTACTTTCTTGTTTTAATGGCCCTTGTGCAATCTCCGTCAGGAAACAAAAAGCTTTGTGATCTTGCTGATTAATTATTTATATTCTACATTTATTTTATCAGTTTTTCATTTAGCAAGGATTAGTTTTATCAAGTCTTATAGGCTAGTGCATTAAAACTACGAACAAATGGTTTAAGTAAAAGTGAACAACAGATTAATGATAAGCTGTGGAGTAGCCAGCACGTGAGGCGTTATTTGCCTGTTTATTACTGGCATCTTTCCGTATTGAAGCACAAATTTATTGTGCTTTGAAGCAATAATTGATAATGTTGTGGCTGCTCTAAAGGAAAGCATTTAAATGTCAAATAGCCAGCTGGCATTGTGAGAGGAAATCTGATTTCTATGTCAATGATATCATGGTTATACATTCTTGCAAAAGTAGATGCCATTTATATATTTCCAACCAACTCCACCAGCGTCGCCCAGCAGGACTACCAGCCAGTCATGTCGAGACAGCAACGTCAGTTCAGCCGGTTTCTCCAGCTTCAATCAAATTATGTTTTTGAGACCATAAGCAATAAATTGGTACTAATGGGGACATCGCCCTTCACGCTCCTAATCCCAATCCTAGTAGCATTGCTTTCAATTAAGAAAGGTTTTAGAAACTTTCTATCATTTCACAAATTGTGTTTCTTGTTTCAGTTAAATCTAAGAGCACAAACAACTGGTTGGGAAGGGGCTCCGTAATGACTTTGTTTACGAAAACACAAATCAGTTATTACGACTTAGTGAAAACCCCCTTTTGAAAATAATGAACAGTAAAGAAACAAAGAAGACATTAGCATAAATGATGTCCCTAGCCATGATTTTCTTGTTGCTTCTTATACGGCACGCACCCGAGGGAATTGCTTGTGCTAAATATTAGGACCGGTACTTACGACTTTTTCGTAATTATATGCCTATTTTGACCTAAAGCCTCTGGCTGGGCATATGTTTTTTTGCCCAGGCTTAAACGCAATCATGTAAAGAGCTAACTACCACGAAATGTTGCAATTACAGCTATTACAATAACAGCCTCCCGTTAATAAAATGGCGTTATGAATTTCAAATAAACTAATTTTAAAATAAAGTGATTTTGTAGAAATATTTCATCTTTTGAAAAAAATCATCATATGTTGATTTATGTTCGCGCGAGACCGTGCTGATCGTATCAGACGTATTGTGAGTTATGACATCGTAGAGCGAGTTGAAGCGAGCAGAAAAAATGGGAAAAGTATGCTTAGAAGGCTTAAAATTCTCAATTAAGAATCTGTTGTTGCATTGTTACTTTATCTTAAATTGTTCCAAGCTTGTTTTTATCAAAGCACCTGGTAAATATCTCACAAAATAGCGTTTAATGGCGTTTCTACACTCAATAGTTTTTGAGAAAATTAAAAACAAAACTTGTTACGAATTGTAAATTATAACGTCGTGTGAGATGCTAAGTAAGCGTGGGCAACATACGGCCCGCGGGCCGGGTCCGGCCTCTGAAGGGATTTTGACAGGCCCGCAGATTGCATCTAACCATACCCGGTAATGTGGCCCGAGGCCTCATTTCTGAAAGTTGCCGATCGCTGTGCTCTCACCGAACTGTCGGTGCAAGACACAAGCGGCAACTGGCGTAAGACACTGCATTCCACTGGCACGATTATAAATGTTACATTTTATTTCACTGCGATTGCTGGAAATTAGGTCACAGCAGAGAGTGTTGTAAACATCTCCCACTACTGTGTGACAAAGTGACTGTTAGTGTCAGTTATTCTTTGGCTGTTATCAGTTAGATTTAGATTTAGAATTTACAATTTTTTACATTTTACAGAAATTAGATTTGATATTAAGTTTTATTAACCATGGAATTTCCCAAGAAACGTAAAATTGACAGAGAGTGTCGAGCATTTAACAAAGATTCGATGCCGAAGTATTTTTTTGCAAAGGTTGGCAATAAAGCAGTATGTTTGCTGTGTGGTCAAAGTGTTGCTGTGTTGAAAGAGTACAACATTAGTCGTCATTATGCGACGAAACATGAAAATTTGGCAATAATTTATCAGCAGTGGAACGGCAAACTAGAGCAACAGAACTGGACAGAAAACTTGCGAGGCAGCAGAATGTATTCGTAAAAGGCAAATTAGCTCAGAAAGCTTCCACTCATGCCAGCCATAGAGTCGCATACATTGCTAAACACAGCAAACCATTCAGTGATGGCGAATTTTTTAAAAAGCGCATGCTCGATGTACCTGATCAAGTCTGTCCAGAATACAGACAGAAGTTTGAAGAAGTAAGTTTATTGAAAAGAGCCGTGGCTCGCCGCATTAAAGCAATTGGCGAAGATCTGACATCACAATAGAAAAAGCTTGTACCTTCATTTCAATTGTTTTCACTGGCATTGGATGAAAGCACTGTCATCGATGATGCTGAACAGCTGCTCGTCTTTGTAGGAGGCATTTCAGAAACTTTGAAATCACCAAAGAATTACTGTCTATGGAGTCAATGAAAGACATAACTACCGCGGAAGGTATTTTCGAATGTGTGGAAAATGCATTTCGTACAATGGAGTTACCATGGCAGAAAATGGTCAGTGTTACTACGGATGGTTGTCCATCATTGGCAGGAAAGAATGTTGGTCTACTGAAGATACTAAGTGACCGTGTTGCAAAGGTCGATTGCACCAGGGAATTAATATTTTTACATTGCATAATACACCAGGAAGTGTTGTGTAAAAAGGTGCTTGACATGAAACATGTTGTGGATCCAGTTGTAAAGATTGTTAGCTTCATTAGGGCGAGAGGCCAAAATCACAGACAGTTTATCAGGCTTCTGGAAGATTACGACTCGGATCACAGTGGTGTTCCGTATCATACAGCTGTACGCTGGTTGAGTGTGGGGAAAGTTCTAAGACGCGTCTGGGACCAAAAAACAGAAATCTTACTATTTTTAGAGATGAAAGGGAAAGATAAAGATTATCTTCAACTCAAACAATTAGAATGGCCGTCAGATTTGGCATTTGCAGTCAATCTCTTTGAACATATGAATGAACTGAACACCAAACTTCAAGGGAAAAGCACTTTTGCTCACGAAATGTACTCAATAGTGAAGGCATTTAGGGTAAAGCTAAGACTGTTTTCTCGCCAGCTTAGTCAGAATACCACAACACACTTTGTAACTCTTGAAACTACGGCACAACCAATGATGTCAACTGAAAAGTACACCAACACGATATCTGCATTGAATAATGAATTTGGTCGTCGTTTTGCAGACTTTCAAAAACTTGCTACTGAATTGATATTCTGTTATCACCGTTTACAACTGACTTTGAAAAGGCGCCGGATGCTGTACAGCTGGAACTAATTGATCTGCAGTGTGACTCTGTACCCTTAAAGAGAAATTCCAATCTGAAAGCATTGACAAATTTTATGCATTAATGAATGCATCCAAGTTTGCCAACCTGAGAAAGATGGCCATGAAAATACTCGTTCTGTTTGGGTCCACATATATTTTTGAACAAACATTTTCGACCATGAACATTAACAAGACGAAGCTACGTTCCAATCTAACTGATGTTCACCTGCAGTCTTTACTGAGAATTTCTACATCAAACATGCAGCCAGAGTTCAAACAACTTCTTGACAACTTTGATCGACCACAAATGTCTCATTGACTTCAGTAGCTATTGACGTACAATTAGTACATTATGATAAAAAGATAAATTCACTGCGTACTTTTTGGTCTCTATTCTTTGTAAAGTTTAAACTTTACATTAAACACAATTTATTATCTTATTTCTTGCATTAGTGAATGAATATGTGATTAAGATATTGAATACTATTTATGTAAGAATCCGGCCCACCAAGGACTTCATTTTCCCACATCTGGCCCGCCGACTGGAGAAGTTGCCCACCCCTGTTCCAGTGCATGGTTAGTCAGCCTCCTTAGTTTATTCCCCGTTCATAGCAGTTATAAGTAAGTTCACGAAATATCATTAGCCAGCTTTGTATTACCAATTTTCATTTTTCAACCAGTATGAGACAGTCAGTTCTGTTTTCCTATTTTATAATTGCGGTAACTTGGTTCGTGCATTTTGTTTCTTCATTTTACATAGAAATTGAAAATGCCATTATAGGCCGTAATTGATTTTTCCTAAAATAAAGTAGCTCAGCTGATCTGGTGTATCATGTTTTTGTCTATCATTATCATATTGTTTTGTAATAGCTCACACACGGATTTTTTCAAAATGTGATTTTTATTTCAGGCTCAAAAACTCAAAAATTACAACATTGTGTAAAACTCACTGCTTAAAACATAAAATCTAATATTTAAAACATTTTTTATCAAGAAACATTTGAGTTTTTTCTTTGGTCTAAGTGTGCTTTAACGATTATTAATGTCAAACTGGAAGTATAGCTTAGCTCAGCAGGTATGGGCAGCGTGTAGAATAAGATATGCAATTGAAAGATTTCAATTGGATCACTTGGAGATGCAAAGCCTTTTCAACAGTATGTTTAGGAAGATTTAAATGTTGAGCAACAGAATTGTTTTTGTGAAGGAGGATATTGCTTTTGTGTTCGTTGATCCATTATCGAATACTAATGGTGATTTCGTCAATATAAAAAGTTTTGTGGCAAAATGGACAAGAGAGGGCGTAAATGATATCGGCAGAAGCACACGTAAAGTTTAGCTCTTAGTTATCTTAATGTTTCTGGCCCAATTCCAATTCATTCAACTTTTTGACCAGCAGCAATTTGCCACGAGCGAGGAAAAACACAATGACATCACATGGAAATAATCTTCAAAACTTGAATCATCGGTTCTTTGAGAAATCTACCAATGCACAAGTTCTACTGATGTAAAGCAAAATGACCCGAGGTCATGGCACAAAAACTTGTTTGAACATCAACCTATTTTTGCTTAAACTAGTAAAAAAGTTGCGGTAAAGAATTTTATGTTTTGGATTGTATTTATTGCTATAAAATCAATGATGTTGGTGTCAGAGTTAATTTCTGCAATTTTGTTTGTAAAATTTTCTTAAAAACTATAAATTAAAATACACTATTTTGGTGGGGTTCACCTTTTTTTGAGAATATCAAAAATCCCTAAACAAAAGTTGGAACCAGAGTTGTTCAGAGTAGTATAAAAATCTACTTGAATGTAAGTATTGCAACTTATTTTAAAAAATGCTCATGTAAAAGTAGAAAAATATAGACTGACTCATACATTTGAGTAAAAGTAAAAAAGTAGTCAAAAATTAAACTACTAAAGTTTTCAGGGTAGAAAGCATTTTTGTGGTGTTTGTGGTATTTGCCCTAAATCGTACAAGGTCGTACGATCACGAATAATGTCTTATATCTAAGGAATAAAAATGATTAGCGTTGCCAGAAACAAAATTTTTAAAAACAAGAAATACTTTCAAAAATTTTTGTCTCTTAATTTTTGGTTGATGACATTTTTATTTTTGGAGATGAGCATTTTGTTGTGAACTTTTTCTTTCTTTCGAAGATAATGAATTATTTTTTCGGAGCCGCTATTTAGTTAGCGACTTCGTGTGGACCAACGACATGTTGCTGTATTACTTGAAAGTAGCTTTTTACCTTTATCGTGACCAAACATTTTTGAGGAGGATGTGACTCGGATCACGTCTATGAGAAGGGCAGTCTTTCTATGCCTTCTTTCGAGTAAAAAGAACAAGACCATAATTCATTAAAGGACTTCACAAGCTCCTTCAGCAATTTATAAAAAAAATAGTGATAACGTTAAAAACCTAATCATTTTCTAGCTGCACCAAAAACCAGTCGCTGTTTCCCTTTCACTAATCTTTGTTACTCTACTGTACACGTAAATATCCTAGTAATTAACACATTCAGATTAACTTAATTTTATCTTTTGATTTTTGTCTTAATGTTTTATAGAATGTCTGTTAACGGTTGAAATCGTTGAAATTTTGTTTTTATTATTTTTAGAGATGTCACAAGGTTGCAGTAAGATTCCAAGAGTATTACACAATCTTTAGAAATATTTGTTGAGAGTAAGCTTATGCAGTGTCTTTGAAAGATTAACCAGGGCCCAGTACCAACGTTTTTTAGGATCAAAACCAATGACGAAAAAGTGGGATTGTATTTGGAGCCTCGCTGCTTGTATTGCATTTTTTCGAGATAAAAACTTTTTATTTGAGATCAATTTTTTGAACAAACCATTTGGTTTTTTTCAGAGGAAATTCTTTATGGAGATCAACTATGTGAAAACATGTTGATATTTTGTGCTTTTTATAAAAGGGGGAAGGGAAAGATGCACTTCTGCATACGTGAATGACACCGGTAGCTCCATGAAGCTATTGAGCAATAACCCAAACCGCAGATAGCCCCACTTAAAGAAAAAAGGACCAAATGTTGCTCCTGAGCGGAATATTATTTTCGTACCGTCTTTTTATAAGAATTAATAACACTGGCCAAAAAATATGCTTTTTTTAGTTGAGTAAAGAGAGCTTTCTTGTATCCAGCGATGTTTAGTTTGTCGAGTTCAAAGCTTAACGCAATGTTCTTCTATCACATAAAAAGATTTTGGAATTTGTATTTGTTTTTATTATTGTGAATAAAATTGTGATTGTCATATACCATATATAGAGTCATCTAGGAAGCTTGCAGTACCTTCTGTAGCATAAATCAAACTTGTGTGACATCATGGAGTTTATTTTTAATTAAGGATGAAGTAAGATGCCAATATTTTGGTGCAAGTTTTGAGCGTACAGTATGATCAAAACTTGCTCCTTTTTTTAATATGAAAGCTATGTATGCATCCCCCAAGCTTAATACCCATGCGCGGGGCATTGGGACCGTTCATGTTAACAAGTTCATCGTTCGGTGAAACGCCCGTTCCTGTGTGCTCCTGTGGTGCGGGGGCTCTGTTAGTAGCTCGAGCACTGTGATCGCGCAAACCCTGCCAAAGAACTGTGTGGGGGAATCTCCGCGTGTGATTGTTAAGTGGTATCTGGCGCTAGTTGCGTCGCTGATCGGGCTACGCTATGTAACACACAAGTTATTGCCCGTGCGGTGGGCTAGTTGTCGGAATCGGTAGCTACGCTCGGAGTGGAATAGGCGAAGTGGCCGAACTCTTAGCGGCCGTGCATGATATAAGCCGCGGTGCAGTCATTTGGGACCCACCGAAATTAATTAAGCGCCCTTTTGACGTTGCGCGTGCATTGCGTTCTTAAGAGTCAGCGCTGGTGCGACGCGCCTGGGGGATTCGAACCTGCGTTTTTGGATCTGGCCTCCTCGCGCGCCGATTTTTTGCTGCCATGCACCGCGTGCTGCCAGCTATGCCTTAAGGCACCGCATTTAGTTTGCAACCTTTGGAAGACCTTTATGCATAATCACTGCTTGTGCGATCAACTTCGCATAAGGATATCAGTATCACTCCATGGTCGAGCGGCTAGAACTACGTCAAAACGAACCTCGCTCAATAGTAAGTGGCATGTAAGTCTTGTGTTTTGTGTTAGTCTGTTTTATAATAGTCAACGTTGATGCTATTGGGGGACCTCTCGGCCCTTGGCAAGCCCTGCTGATGAGTCCAAAAGGACAAAACGCGTCCAGGGATGGCTTTGTAAAATTTAAATATATCTCTCAATAGCATTGTTTCCTTCGGAAGCCTCACGCCTGTAGGACTCGCTTTGTTGTTTTGTTTCTCGCCTATAAGACGCTCTCTATCGATTGTAACCATTTGGAACCAGCAATATATACTATAAAGCGCAATTCTATCTGTCTGTTTGTGTGTTTGTTTTAACTTCTTTGAAACTGCAAGAAATATAAGCGTCAAACTTGGCACAATTGATCATCACCTCGTGGTGAGTGTCATAAGGGTGTTTGTGAGGTCATCATTAATTACAATTTTTTTTAATTTGCATTGCTTAACAGAAAACAACCACTTTTTGCTCAAACGAAAACCAGCTTCCAACTTACCATAATACAAAAACTTTCATTTGCTTGGGGTCGAAAATGACGTCACAATCAACGATTCATTGCGCATTATATTTTTTGTTTTTTCTCAAAAACTACTGATCACAGAAACGCGATTAAATGTTCTTTTAGGAGATATTAATAAAGTGCTTTCGATAAATATAATTTTACAACAATTAAAGCTTATGTGATCCTACTACAAACAATTCTTTATTTAAACACTTTAAGCCTTATAAGCATTTTTCTTCTCTATTTTCCTTGCACGCTTAAAACTGGCTCTATAATGTCATAATATGTCTCGTACGATTAACACAAATCTTTCGCTACCGCATATCATAATATGAAGATGTTTTCAAAAATTGCAACCTTTTGCTGAATCAGTTTACTTAAAAACTGATTTGTAATCTCATTTGTCAACTGATTTTCAAACTTTATTCAAAAATTTTAAGGTTGTTTTAATGCAATTCCAATAGTGTATGATACGTAAAGTTTATATTTGTTTTTATATTGAAAAACTGAACTTTAACACTAGTGGTGCATCTTTTTATCCTCCCCAAAGGTGGTAAGCTCAGTAAAAACAGGTAATTTAATACAAAAGCTTTATGATAAAGTACTAGCAATTACTGTTCTTTGAAAGCTCAGAAAATTTGCTTTCTAGCAATATGTAACTCCAATTACTTAGGGCTAAGGATTAGTTTATAATGGCTGATCAAAAATTGGTTGCCATACATCATGTTTCATATTTAGTTGTACAATTATCCTACTAGAGCTAACAAACTTGCAATTGTGGAACAAAGTTGATTCTTGGGTGCATATTGACTACTTTTCTTTACAAGCATGGTTCTTTTGCATTATCTGTCGACGTTTTCAAAAAGATCTATCAAAAACTGACGTTTCTAAGCCAGTGGTTCCCAAACTTTTTTGTCTGCCGGCGCAAGAAATCAGTTAAACAAATTTCGCTGCACACCAGCCACTGAAATTTATTCCAATTGATGTTGAGTGGCATTGCAGACAATAGCGAGAATGGTGCTGACCTTTTCTTGGGGAAGAATCATAATCTCTCTGGGCCACGATTTTCGGAAATTGAGTGATGGAACTTGAAATGGTGCTGATCTCAAAAAAAAAGATCATCATCTTTATCGACGACATCTATAATGCTACCGGCGACTTACGGCAGAGGTCGGCCATTACTTCACGGCAGCATTTTCTCAATTTTGGCAGAAAATTTGTATCAACATAAAGCACTTTAAAAGTACTCGTGGCACACCTGCAAATCTTCCACGGCACATCAGTGTGCCGCGGCACACAGTTTGGGAATCACTGTTCTAAACGTTTATGAAATGTAGTCTACTGGTTAGAAACACACAAATTTTTGGTGCCTGCATTTCACAAAATCGCAATTTCAAGAAAAAATAAGTCCTTTGGTATATTTTGGGTATTCTTTCTCGATATCATGGATGTTTGGCATTATCCATCAAATTATTCTAAAAGATTCATCAACAAAATGAAGTCTACAAATTTCAATATGTAGCCTACTCCAAGCAAAGCACTTGGTGATCACCAAGAAAAAGACGACGGGGTAAAGATGGTCCTTTCATATCGTTTGCAACAAAATGTAGAGGTAGAGGTGAATATGATGTAAATGTTGAAGCAATTTCCTTTGCAATTGGGCAAGGCTGTCGCAGCGGCAGCTGATTTGATGTTCGTAACCTCGACATTATTGATGGAGGGCTCTCGCTACTGCTATAACTGAACTGTGGGTGCTTCATTTCGAGTTGGTTTGCTCTTTGCATGGCGGCGTTTATGCCAGGACCAAGGAACATGCACGCAGTCAGAGACGTTAATTCATATCAATTCGCCTACAGTAACGAAAAAGTAGCAAGTAGCGATTCTAATATTTAATGGCTTGAAAGCACTATTACGTCATAATGTTAAATGACATCACAATGCTAGACACTATTTATTGAAAACAGCAAGCGAGAGCAAGATTATTCTCTACAATTTTGAATAGCAAGCATAAATGGTAAAGCCCATTACGGATACTTGTAATCGCAAAAAAAATCGATACGAAACACTAATCTTCATTTAAAAGTATGGAGGTCTGGATTAGGGGCAAAGTTAAATGTAATAAAATCCCAAGTTAAAGAAAAGATCAAAATTAAACAATAATACCATCAATCTGTAACACTGGATTGAGTGGGAATGTTTTTGTTGAAAAAAACTTAATAAACGGCTATTGCAATAGGTTGTATGACTTAGGGGAAAGGCATGGTCCCTTTTCATGCCAAGGCCGAATTAAAGCCAACAGCGCCGGCAAAAATTAATGTCAGAAATATTGATATGTTAGCCGGCCCACCAAATCGTCAAATAGGCCTGCTACTAAATAGCTCATTTCTTTATGAGTCAAAACGACCACCGTTTGGGTGACGCCACCAATTTTGACTATGTTTTACTCCGCCTACATGCATTTTTTAAATTACGAATGGTAGTTTGTGACATCATTCTTCTTTTTTGAATACTTCCAATCTTGATTAATAGACTAACGAGATCACCGTTACATTTACAGGAACTATGGCTTATATTTACTAAACATTTCGTTGTTGCTCACAAATATTTGTACGGTGAAGCTGGCACAACTGCATTAATTGACACGTTTCAAATAGGCACGGGTGATAATATGCCCTGCAGGGGTAAAATCGCACCATACTTGGGAGAAACAATTTTTTTAGTTCGCTTGACAATAGCTTTATAGAGCTACCGGAATCAAACCTGAAAATTTGGGAAAAGCCAGGAATCTTCTAACTAAGCGAGGAAAAACGAATAGAAATCATAGTGAGTAGCCAGCAGGGACTTGAAAAGTTTGAGGGGAAATCAAAATTAACAAAGTTACTGTCTTTAATCACACCACATGGGATATATTTTTGGTATTTTGCTTTATAATAGCTTTGTAGACCTACCGAAATCAAGCCAAACATTTGGGAAAGAGCAAGGACTCTTTTCACTCCCCAGCGCACGTCAAGCAGGGAGAAAAAAACGTGCTACATAATGCGTAGCTAGCGAGGACTTAAAAACGTTTAAGAGGAAACCAAATGAAAACAGCAACACTGTGTGAAATCGCACCTCACAAAAAACATTTTTGCTATTTTGATTGCAAAGAGTTTAATATCTGAAATGTGTTCCTACTTCCAAACTACGGAAAACGCAAGGCTCTCTTGGGTTCGTGTCAGCAATGAACAGAGTACATAGGCCGAAGGCATTGGCAGGATCTTGAAATGAGAAATTTTATTGGGAAAAGGAGCACAAAAAGTCGTGAAAATCTTATGTGCAGAAAACACGTAAACTTTTGGTAACTCTTCATACAAGAGCCTGATAGGTGAAGCCGGCTTGGCCGACTGAACCGACACTCAATCTCGACGTCATAACGGGGGCTCTGCGGGTGACTCCGTCGTATATACCTTTGAGATATAATGTAACACATATGTTACATGATTGTTAATTGTTATATCATTATGACGTAATAACTATTTTTCTGAAATTCGTTGTAATTTTGCTGCTATCAAACAATTAAGGAATTGTCTCAAATTTTGTGAATTAGAATCTTATGATCCTTAAAGGGATATACTATAAAGCAAGGATGTTTTTCTTTTGCTTATATGCTGCCTGTTAAGATAGTGATGTCTATACTGTACAGCATTGCAATAAAATCAAAAGTTTAAGAAAAAATTACCGTATATACTCGCCTATAGGTCGCACCACCGTATAGGTCGCACCATGAATTTTGTGTTAAAAAAGTTGAATTTGGGGTTGACTCGCAGATAAGTCGCACTGGAAATTTTGGGACTTAAAAGGCCCTTTCCCTAGCTTTTTTGTACAGATAACCAGTACATTCAGACCCCTAACCCTGTTTGAGAAATGACAAAAATATATACACACATAATTACGTAAGCAGAAATTACTGGTGCATGACCTTGTGCTATTGGTTGTTTTGGTAATGTGCGTGCACGAGTGCATGCACGCAATAGCCGATAAGTTTCGCTTTTGTTCCGACTTGGTGGAAATTTTCACTCAGGTATGACCACCGTATAGGTCGCACCCTAGTTTTTGGACGAAAAATATGAGAAAAAAGTTGCGACCTATACGTGAGTATATACGGTACATAAAATTATAAGCACAACAAATTGTAAAATTGAATTTACAGAGAACATTTGTCTGAAGAATAACTCGGCCTGATGTGCGCATACTAAAATATGGTGAATGATTTTGAGGAAGCCATAGCCGCTTTTTTCCCTATGCCGGAAACAAGACAAATAGCGTAGCCAAAAGAACTTATTACCACAAATACTAATAGGAAAGGGGCAGCATCACAGCGCAAAATAGGATTACCACTGAATAGTTTATTTCTGTAATTGTGAAAAAACCACACCACTTTGATGCTTCCATCAGTTTTTGGTTGTGTTACAATCCCTTCTTCTCACACGATAATTAGTGGCGAGATCCTTTTTGAGCATTACCGGTTATGATGAAGAGAATATGATGATCACGATTTCGTGTGCAGGAATTGTGAAAGTGCATAAAATTGGCCGGCGCAGCCGGTTGAACCGAAATGCTAAACCCCGTCATTACTGTTGGAGAGCCGCTGGCTGGTGTTGCCTATAAAAAAATGAGATAATATCATAAATACCGTGCAATTAAGAATAAATTAACGATCTTATCTCAGAGACGTCGTTTTGTACATCAAAGTTTTTGAGTAGAAAAATGATAGCCAGTAAACTAGTAAACATTTTTATTTGAAAACGTTTCGCTTTATATTTAAAGCATCATCAGTTATAATTAAAATGCTACCTGCAAGGCTAATTTGATTATTGATTACTAAAGAAAGCTCATCACCATGCTGAAAGTTTTTGATTTAGGTTATTTTATTTCATTTTAACCAAAAGCAAAATAATTTAATCTTAAATACACAGTATTTTTTCTTCACTTTGCATTCTAATTTTCCTGAAATGACTTTCACTGCAATTTGTGATTGATTTTATACGTGGTGAAAAAGCTAAAGTAAAGTTCATGAAATTCTCATCTAGGAGAAAATGATTTATCCGTTCAGATTTTTGACCATTTTTCTAAAATAGCTTAATGTTAGGACATGCTAAAAGTATTTCTGTGCTAGATAGGAATATTCCTATGTTTTCATGGGTACGCCTATGTAACACAAAAAAAGCAACAGCAAAAATAAAAACAGTTTTTACCTAAAACTTTTATTGCAATATAGTGCAAGTAGTTAACTTCTTGGCGCCTTACCATTAGGCTTATCTGAGTTTTCAGGCAACGTATATCTATCGCCCATTTTCAAAACAATTCTTCACATCCTGAGCAAAAACGTTGTTTAAGGAAATGCATCGCTAGATTGCCATCGAAGAAATTAATTGTATCATAAACTGCGTAGGAACTTCAAGCACCTCAGCTCAGCTTAATGGCGTTGCTTTCCGCAGCAAAATCACGCCCACAAAAAATACATGTATATGCATTGGAATGCGTTTGTGTGAGTGGTTTTCCTTTGCAAAACTCAGTGAAAATTATAGGCATAAAACAATGGTCCTATGTGCACAATTTTCGAAAACAGATACGCTTAAATACGCATACACTAAAAGTCACCCAGTACCGAGTAAGCGAGTAACCGAGAAGCACTGTTAAAATTTGCTTGGTGCTGATGTTACTAATTAAAATTCGGAGAGGTCAAAGAAAGTTCAGGCCTAGTATTAAATATTTGTCCCTACGGCTCCCGAATATTTAGCCTGACTGCGCTCCTGCTGTTTCCTGAAACGCTACATTACACTGCATTACCAAGTGGGATAAAGAAATAATATTTTTTAAAAAATCAATGGAAACGTTCAGTGGCAACTTCTCTCCACACGAATAACTAGTCGTTAAAATGGTCTGGGTAAGTGTTACACGTGCGTAACCAAGTTTCAAAATTTTGGCATTCTACTTCAAAAAATCCGCGTTCAGTCACTGCCTAGGAGTTGGGACATCAGGAAGAGGTCGAACCTAGTTGCATTTCCAATTCGACCAAAATGCAGATGGCTGAAACAGTGCATCCCGTCTGACTAGCACATGTGTCAGAGTGTCGTTACCAGGAAAAAAATGTGCTACCATGATCAGTCGATTCATTGCAGTCTGAGAAGAGAGGATAAGAATTAAATAGCCAGTTCTTTCGATATAAGGCTGATAAAAAAAATATCTAAGAGAAAAAAGAACAGCAAGTACAGAGCAAGAATCTAAAAAGAGAAGTAGCAGACTTTTTGGTGATTCCGAAACCGGCCAAAAGTTCCAGAATTGTACAAGCTTTGACCAAAAATAAATATTTGGCTTGCCAAATGAAGTTGCCGGACTTTGAACACATAAATCTGCGAAATGCTCCCATCAAATTTTGATAGATTCTACCAAAAATAAAAAATACACAAAAGTCTACCAAATTCCAATACTGCTAAAAAGTTTTCTTTTTTGAATATTCAAAAAACCAAGTAGGCTACGCATTTTTAAGATGCTCGGTGGTACGTAATATTAGATACAACTGCTTAGATAGAGCTACCACAAAACTTGACTTTACAAGTTTGTACTTGTTCGTTCATCAACAGCACGGTGCGATGGACTGAGTGCGAAATTTGTCGATAACAGACAGCGAGAGGATCGTTTAAATTATCACTTTGCATGCATCATAGCCAAGCGAAATCAATGTTTGCGTTAAACTTCACATTTTGGATTCAAACAATGAGTTGTGGTAACCCCAAAAACATTTATGGGCAACTGCTAATTTAAAGATCGTAAAGTCATTTGCAGTCCCCCAAATCTCCTATTTCTCTTGTATTCGATGAGTTGAATTAATTCTCGTCATTTTGGTTTACTTAATCTCCTTCAAGTACACTCTTAATCATTAGAAGAAAGTTATTGGTTCTATTGCAGCACTATTTACGTCTAAATTGTGAGATGTAAAAAAATTGGCCTACTATTCATTTTTTTAGTAAGTTAGCTTAATATATTTTAGTTTTGCTTTCGAAAATATTGTCAAAATTTATGAAGAAAACAAAGATGATAAAGGTTAATAATCAAGAATATATAGATTGATAAAGGTTGATGATAATTTCTAAAAGCATAATTTAAGTAATTTCAGCAAATTAAAAAATTAAATTTGAACAGCTGCCTTTACTTTTGCTAAATTACCACACTTCGCTGAAAATTTTTTCAGATGCTGAGTAGAAAGTCCTTTATCAAACTATTCGAAAATTTTTCTCGATTTAGCTTCAAAACAACTAAACTGGCATCACTACTGCCGGATGCATGAGAATGATATTAGTGTTACAAAGTGAAAAGTTAGCAGGGACACCGGAGTTTTTGTTGTCGAAAGGATAAAGAAAGCTGTGGTTAGTCTAAATTACAAAACCGTGACTTAAAACGAAGTTAAGTGGGGCAAGAGCATTACCTAAACGAGGAAGAGTTGGGACAAGACGTGGAAGAGTAAGCTTCATTCTAAACAAAAGGCAACTTCAACATGAAGATGTAGGCAGGTGAGCACAACTTTCTTGAAAAAAGGGGAAAACATGTCTAGCAGATGATTTCTACCGCTTTTAACAATAATTGTATTTACGAATGTTCCTTGAATGTGCTCAATATACAACATCTTCATTTGAAATTTACTATTAAAAAAGCAACAGAGTTGTTAAATTATTTTGACGTTGAAATTTAAATTATGGATAACGATTTTGAATGCTCAGTGTTTCGCAAGCAGTCTAATACGGGTTATATATTGAATTATCATGCTAATTGTCCTAAAGTTGGATATCTGGACTAATAATGAGCCTGTTACACAGAGCGAATTTGATCTGTTCGAATGTAATGCTATTTAGAAATGAGATTAAAAATCTACGCATAATGTTTTTTGCAAAATAGTTATCCTAATTACTTCTTTGAGCTTACTTTGAAAAATTGAAAAATATAACCAAACAAAAACCAAGGACGAATGATCATGAAGATTTGTCGTAAAGAATTAGCATTCCGTATTTCGGAAATCCATCACAAAATCCGGCTGTAATTTAGCGTAACTAATTAGAAGAAAATTAAATGTTAAGTTAGCTATTAATTAAAACACTGTAAAAACTGCATCGTATTTCCAATTCAAATGTAATGCTTTTTCCGGTCTCGTGTGGTCTGTAAATTCATTTGTTAACACAATACAAACATGTCGTACGTTGGTATGACTTCTCGCCACTTACTCCCTAGAGCCCAGGAGAATTTACATTCAACAATTAACAGAAATTGCCATAACACAACATATTAATTCGTGCTCATCTTGTGATAGCAGTAGCCTTGGCGTTAGTAAATACTTAGACAATGCAATAATGATTATGAAGCGAAAATGCAAGAAGCATTACTGATAAAGAAACTTAAACCAATGTACCTTGAACAAAGTTTTAAACCAATATCTTTTAATTCATGGTTGGTTTGTTATCTGTGTGTTTGTGCTCTTGCGTTTTACGTCATTAATGGTTTTATTATATCACATTCGGCGGGTAGCTCACACAGAGACGTAGCAGCCGCCCCCCAAACCCCCAATTGGGGGGGCCCAGGCCAACTTTGGGGGCCCAAGTTAGTCTGAAATTGCTTTTTGGCTACGTGACTATTTTCAGTTCAGCAGACTTGTTTACAACCGATTTAAACTGTAGGAAGAAATTGGCTTGTGACATCATAAGTGAATGCAACGTCATTTTATCTCGCAGAATCTAGAATATTTCGATTGATTTTCTGGTAGAATCTTGAATATTCGATTGACGTAACAATGCCGTTGTTACGCAACAATCATAGAATGGTCTGGAATTCTGTTTGGCTAGAAATACCGGGACAATATATATACACTGCAGAGTGCAGATAAAGTATTTTATTGACATTGTATAGAATGAAACGTTCAAAAAGTGGTGCTCAAAAGAGAAAAGAAGCAGCCACTGCTCGAGATGCTGTAGCGAAATTGCCCAAGATGACAGATTTTTTCAAGATTACTGAGCAGAGTAGACCTGGCACTAGTATCGAGAGGGATGAAGAAAACTATAGTGTACAAGAAAAAGAACACTATGACGATCAGCATCAAAGTGATTGTGAATTTCCAGAAAATGTAAGTTGTGATTTACCTGCCAATACGCAACCTTCAATATCAAAAATAACTGAATCTCAATTTACCCCTATCCCTGATGACCCATGTAAATGGCCTGAAAGTATTTCTGATGCTCAACGATGTGATATAGTAAAGCGTGGACCACATCAACTAATAATGAATTTTCCATATAATAACACAACTCCAAGGCGACGTTTTTCCTCCAACCATTATAAACGTGTGTTACCTAATGGTGAAAGTGTTTCACGGTCGTGGCTAGTTTATTCTGGGGAATCAGATCAAGTTTTTTGCTTTTGTTGTAAGCTATTTGGAAAAACACTAAGCCCCTTTTGTAGTGGTATAAATACATGGGAGGGTTTTTCGAAAAAACTGAAAGACCATGAAAACGGCATTTCCCACCAAGAATGCTGCAGTCAATGGATGTTGCTAGCTGAAGGGATAAGAAATTCATCCACTATCGACAAACGCGAGATGAATATTTTTTTCAATGAAAGACGTTTTTGGAGAAATGTTTTAGAGAGACTTATCGACATTGCCTTGTTTCTATCGGAAAGGAATCTTGCTTTTAGAGGATCTGAAGAAGTCTTAGGATCTCCTCACAATGGAAATTTTCTGGGTATATTTGAGCTTTTGGCAAGAAGAGATCCGATCCTAAAAGAGCTTCAAGACAGAATCAAGAATAAAAACACTAAAGATCACTATTTGAGTCCTACCATACAAAATGAACGAATTGAATTGCTAGCGACAGAAGTTGAAAAAGAAAATTTACAGCAATTGAAATTGGCAAAATATTTTTCTATAATTTTGGACTGCACTCCAGATATGTCACATCATGAACAAATGTCTGTCATTCTCCGTTATGTACTATGTAATGAAGAAGCTGCTGTTGTTAAAGAAACATTTTTTGGCTACTTGAGAATAAGTGACAGTACTGGGAAAGGCTTGTTGGACGCTTTCTTAGAAAAAGCGACCGAACTGCAACTCGAATTGTCTGATTGTCGAGGTCAGTCATATGATAATGGTGCTAACATGAAAAGAAAACATTCTGGGGTCCAAGCAAGAATGCTAGACATCAATCCCAAAGCTGTTTACGTGCCCTGTGCAAACCATACCCTTAACTTAGTTGTTGTTGACAGTGCTAATTCATCGACGGAAGCATTGACATTTTTTGGAGTACTTACAAGGTTGTATGTGCTGTTTTCTTCCTCTGCTCAGCGTTGGGAAATTTGGAAGAAACATGTGGAGCTGTCCATAAAGTCACAATCTGATACTCGTTGGGAAAGCAGAATTAAATGCATCAAACCTCTTTGATACAATTTAAAAGAGGTGTTGCTGGCACTGAAAGACTTGGAAGCCATTTCCATAGAAAGAAAAGATGGAAGAGCTGCGGCCTCAGAAACAAAATCGTTGATAGCTCATTTATCAAAATGGAGTTTTCTTTTGTCGGTGTTTATTTGGTATGATATCCTATTCCAAGTCAATAAAGCAAGCAAGATTCTTCAATCGTATGGAGTCTCCCTTCATACAATGGAAACGGAAATCCAGGCAACTGAAAAGTTTTTGCAAAACTATCGCACAACGGGTTATGACAGTGCCGCAACATCTGCTGTTGAAATAGCACAGGAATTGGATATTGATCCTTCTTTTCCTCCGTCAAGAAGTGGAAAGAAAAGAAGATTGTTTGATTACCAAGGTGAAGAGGAACAACGAGCTACTCCTGAACTGAAATTTAAAAGCAACTTTTTCTATCCATTAGTAGACCAGGCTATTATGTCAATAAAGGAGCGCTTTAATTTGTTACGTGAGGTTTCTTCCGCCTTTTCGTTTTTGTACACACGAGACAAACTTTTGCTTGTGCAACAAGAAAATGCTCTTCTTACTTGCTGTAAAGAGTTCCAAAAAAAGTTCGGTGACATTGATTCTGATGAAATGAGCGCTGAGCTACAGCGGTTTGTTTTAATTTTACAAACAAAACGCAATCTCAATACGGCTCAAGACTTTCTGAACTATCTTCTAAAGACTCATTTATTTGAATTGTATCCGAATGTGTACATCGCACTTCGAATCTTGCTAACTTGCCCCGTGACTGTTGCCAGCGCTGAAAGAAGCTTCAGCAAATTGAAACTGATCAAAACTTTTAATAGAACGTCTATGACAGACAGTAGACTATCTTCATTAGCCATGTTGTCAATCGAAAATGACTGCGCCCGATCTCTTGATTATGACAATGTCATAACAGCATTTGCGAACAAAAAGGTTCGCTCCAGACTATTTAAATGATACTGTGTTTTTATAACTTTTTCATGTTTTTCAGTGTCATTGCTTTCGTTTCGCAGTGTCTGCATAAATGTCCTACTGAACTCTGGCATCGGTGCCGAATTTTTTATGACTTGCACCTTCGGTATCGGCATGCTTTATTCTGACATTAGCCTGTTTACTTATGTACAAATTGTGGTGTATTTTCTTAATGCAGCTTTTCAATTTTACACCTCTAAAGTGATATGACCTGTGCGCAGGGGCTTTTGCGCTTACTTTGGGGGGGGGGGCCCGAAGTTGGAGTGCTACGGGACTGAGCTCACATTTCACATCATTCAATTCTTCTGTTAGCGTGTTAATGGCTTTTGGTGAACCATTAGTAATATTTGCATACATAGCCATTTGTGAGTTTAATTTCAAGATTAAGCACTGTATTGTATTCTCCGAGGAGGGCCATGCAATACTAAGAATTTAAATAAAAGTGTTTATTATATTGGGGCTGCCCCAAGTTCAATTTTAATTGTGGGAATATTTTGATACAGCATGCTCTCGTTCAGAAAAGAAAATACTCCAAATATCTAATTTTGGAAGAAGCCCCGTTCTAGCATAAATCAAAGAGGAAAGAGTAATTTCCGAGTAGCAGCTCGAAAATTCAATGAAGCTTGAGCTACCATATCTGAGGAGAAGCGATTACTGACATACGTATTTATTGCTATATACCATTGACAAATCCAAATATATTTCACGAAAGTGCACTTTTGAGAAGTCGTTTTAACTGCTGAAGTGATTCTCGAAAAAAGAAACAAAGATATTTTTATCAATTTTTAGCCTGCTTTTAAAAGTTTTTATGAGAATTTTTGTTTTTTTGTATAAATATCTTGCAGCGCGCAGACAAATATAAGTCTGTGGAAATTTGCAAGCTATTTCATTTCAAAAATGTTAAATAAATAGGTAGGACACTAAGAGTCGCAAGAAACTTAAGAACCTATAGGCGATAAAGTGTAACCAGTAGGATATATTGGAAAATTTAACTGATAAATTTAGAGAATTTGGGGTATCGGATCTTCGTACTTGGCTTAAAATTAGCCAAATTTTCCGAATTACAGAAACTTACCGGTACTCATACTTATAGCAATACTTTTAGTTAAATTAAAGAGATTAAGTTGGTTGAGTTTCCATAACCACTGCAGAGTGTTTCATATTTAAAGTGCTCATGACTGGAAGAATTCGTGACTTAGGCCGAAACTATGAGAGTGAAAGTCAAAAACATAAAAGAAAAGAGGAAAGAGAGACAAAATCAAAAGAATTTGAAAGCAAGTTTAAGAAAAGAAGTCAGTTCTTTCCTAATGTAAATGAGCAGTTAGCTGATCTCCCATCAATTCAATCTTTGAGTAATGATAGTCAAGCTGTAGAAGCTATGAATCTTGAGAGTACAGCAGAACAAACTTTTGACACTGCTTTGATACTGAATCTGAAAATAAAAACGTGAATGATATAAATGAAAGTATGCAAACATCTACCAATGTAACTAAAAACAATAGCGATGATCTAGCTTTGTGGAAAAATATTGATGTTGGTTTCCGCCTATACAAGTATATCCTTGAAAACAAACTAAACCAGAAAACCAATATCAGTTTTACTAATTCCACAAAAACATATGATGATGACATTAACCGTTATCTCAAAACAGAACATTTTTACAGAGTTTTAACAAATGGAGAAACTATCAAACGTTACTGGATGCTGTACTCGGAAACCACTGGAATGGTATATTGTTCTTTTTGTAATCTATTTGCTGATCGTGAAACACATTTTACCAATGGATTTAATGACTGAAAGCATATTAATCGGCTGCATAAACATGAAAACAGCGAGTTACACAAGAATGCTAGTCTATCTGCTGCTTCTTTCAAGACCAAGAATGCACAAGTGAATCATAGCTTCTTGGTGCAGATTGATAAAGGAAAAGTGTCCTGAAGAGCAGTGTTAAAAAGAGTTGTGTCCGTCGTCAAGTTCCCTTACGAAAGAGGTTTGCCGTTGCGTGGGGGAAATGAAGTATTTGGATCTCTTCAAAACGGAAATTTTCTGGGACTACTTGAATTATTAGCGCAATTTGACGATTTTCTAGCCGATCACATTCGCTGATTTGGTAATTCTGATAGAGGTGTGCCTTCCTATCTTTCTTCTACTATATACAACGAATTTGTGCAAATGGCAAAGGAAGTTACCACCAAAATTGCGAATGAGGTTAAGCGCAATATTATAGTATAACTGTGGATTCTACTCCTGATGTGACCCTGGTAGACCAGTTGACTTTTATCATCAGGTACGTGCAGGACGACGGCACTGTGGTGGAAAGGTTTTTGAAGTTTACAGATAGCAACGGACAACATGATGCTGAGTCAATAACTAACCACATTTTACATACTCTTACGGAATACGACATTAATTTGGATGATTGCCGTAATCAAAGTTACGATAATGCGAGCAATTTATCAGGTAAATATACTGGAGTGCAAGCCTGACTCAAAGCATTAAGTCCACTAATTCATTATATTTCTTGCTCTGCACATTCATTAAATTTACTTGGATCGTGTACTGCAGAAAGCTGTATTAATGCTGTTTCATTTTTTGGCTTTCTTCAAAATTTTTATAAATTTATTGGATTACCTCAAGGAGACCTTATTCCCGGAAGGTAAGAGCTTATTATGTCATCTATCATTAAGATCTACCAAATCAGTGGCTCCCTAACTTTTTCGAGCGCGACCCAAATCTGAGTTAGTTGTTTTCGCGTTCAATAATTTAGGTGCCTCGCACTCTTATCTGCCCCCAGCCAGGCAATCTCTTAATCTCCCCCTGGCTGCCAGGCTTCTGGGGCTCCATGGTATTCCGCCATGCCCCCATCCCTCGGAAGGGGTCGGGAAATAACAGCAACAACTACAAGCCGGATAGTGTTTTGTAGGCCTTGAAAATTCACAATGATCTCAACGAAGGCGTTTTATTCTCAAACTATCAATAGATATTCGTTTGTGACAAAGCATAGCACTGTGGATGAAGTAATTTTACTGGTTGAATCCCTCATAACAACGAATGGTGTGTTGTTGCCACCACAAACAGGAAATCAAAAGGTAGATAAAGATGTTGAAGATATCTCCAAGAATTTTTGGTGTTCTGATCATGAATGTTAATTACTTGAGTCAACTGGCGAGAGGCAGCTTGAAAATAACTCGATTTTAAATCAGACGGCAACGAAAATCAGATGCAGGTCGAAACGGTCACATCTCCAAAACGACAAAAGATGCAAAAACAGTTAAAGCCAAAATGAAGAAAACTAAAATCGTTTTCTTAAGATCTTCTTCAGAATTTTTAGAAAATTCTATTGACAATTTTCAGCATCTTTTCATCAAGTCTCTGTTTAAAATGGGGAAACTATTGCTTTTATGACAGCCTGGGATCTAAAATTAAAAAACAGACCAATATCTATGTAACAAGAGACGAGAATGAACTGGAATTCAACGTCTATAAAGCTGAAATTTCTCTTTTCTTTGGGATTCTTGTCTTATCTGGCAACCATAATGTGCATCTGAGAAAAGTTGGTGGTCCAACCAACCTGATCTGGTGGCACCATTTGTGTCTGAAGCTCTTTCCTGCAGACTATAAAGAAAAATTAAATCTATAGCCCATTTGGTAGATAGCCAAAATTTAACAAGTACTTGCACCAGGACAACAAAGATTTCGCCTTTTATGATGCATTAAATACTTCTTTCATTCAATTTGAAGTTTTCCACAAAAATCGAGGTGCTGACGAGTTAATGGTACCATATTTTGTCTGCAACGGCTGCTAGGTGTTCATTCGTGGAAAGCTTATCCGTTTTGGGCACACAAACTGGTACTGTTTTAATAAAAGGGCTACTTCCATAAATTATCTACATATAGTGGTAGAGACCATAGCAGCACGGCTAGTAATATCCCATTAAAAACTTGTGTGGTTGAAAAGATGGTGAACATTGTTGAACAGCATGCCAAAGATACCAAGCATCAATTGTCTTTCGATAGCTTGTTCACGAGTTATAAATTAATTTCTTTTCTTGCTCAACGCACTGTGAAGGTACAGTAGTTGCTACTGAGTGAGGAAACAGAACCGCTGTTGCGAGAAAAGCAATGACATCTCTCAAAGAGCTTGCTAAGAAAAATCGAGGCTCCTTCGATTACCTGTCTAATTAAAACACTTTCTTCTACACATGAAGTAATAATTCTGTAGTCAACATTCGCAGAAACTTCATAACACATGAACGTTTAATAAGCGTATATTATTACCAATTTGGACTTTCATTGCTACAATTTATTCATTTTTAGCAAATTTGTTATAAGGAAATGACAAAATTTTACCAGAAAACTCATGGTTTGACTAAAAAGCATGTCGTTATTTAGAAAAAAGCTATTCTTGAATGGATAAATGACGTCATTGAGACTTCATACGAGTGCACTTGGCTTATGCGTCACGATAAAAATATATCATAAATTCTATTACAGTTAAGCTTAAATGCTTGAAGAATAATCAAAAATGTACCGCAGACAAAGCACACTCTTGTGTCGACAATCTCTAACATTGGGGAACAAAAAAGTTTGGTAACTGGCTAAGGTTCCCACGCGGAAAAGTTATTTTTCTCGAAAACTACAGAAGGTACTCATTTAAAACTTGAAAATTATCTTAATTAGACCCTAAAAAGGCAGTACTTTAAATGGCATAAAAAATTGTGCGATTTCATGTAGTGACCGCTAAAGGCTTAAGAAATGATGAAACAAGTGATAGGCTTAGGCAATTTAGTTATTTCCTCTTATTCCTTTATCACAATAACTTATCGGCAGACTTTCTATGCATACTTTAAATAGTATCGCATCTGTAAGCTGTATTTTATAGCAATAAACAAACAATACCGGTAGCACTCTCTGATGATTAATTTATAACTTATCTTGACTACCTACGCAGTGTCAAAGCAAACAATTTATAAAGGTTGTAAAAAAATCTTAAGGTCAGCAATTGTAAACCCAGCCCAGCACCTAAGGATCAGTTATTACCAGTGGCGGATTAAGGATTTCAGGGGCCTGAGGCAAGAATCCATGAGGAACCCCTTTCTGCTCAAGTTCTAGATAAAGACATTTTGTTTTTTGGAGATCACCACTTTCTCGAAAAGCTGAACTTACTTTTTTGATTCAAAATTAGGGCTCAAACCTATTATTTAAAGATCAAAGATTTTAACACCAAAATTTCGGACATGTATAAAAAAGGAGGGCTTCCTATTCCCCAAAAAGAGAGGCCTTGGCAGCTACCACACTTGCCTCGTCCTAAATCCACCGGTGGTTGTCACAAAAAGTTTTTGTGGTTTAAGTGGATAAACTACCGACTAAGTTGATCATAAAAAGACAGTGGTCATCAATTCAATGATGAAGAAAAAAGGCTCTCAACGCTGGTTGATTGCACAAAAAGTCATCAAGGATGTAAACTTGTGAACCCCTTAATTTTTCTAAACTGCGCATCAGTGAGTCGCAGTTGAGAATCTGTAGTATAAAGAATCTCGCCCCTTTCAACAACGTAAATTCTGTGAGTCTAAAAAAAGCATGCCAAAACTTCTGCCCACCAAGAAATTCCACTTCTTTCAAATGTGGGAAAGTGGGTTATTTTAAATCAATGTTTTTCTAGCGGAAAAATTCCAAACAGCATTTTAAAAATACATCGCAACCACAACGGATTTACGTTATAAAAGGCTTGAGGTGCCTCTGTCTTTGTTTTGTGCACTCAAAACAGTTTGATCCAGGGTTGACCTTCCCCGTCGGAACCCTGCCTGTTTCCTTGGGAGAAGTGGGTCAACAATCGGCTCAACACGAGCGTGTATGAGACTCTCGAGAATCTTGTAGGGGACGCAAAGCAAGGAGATGGAAAAACAACTTTTCGGGTCCTCTACAGGCTTCTTGGGTTTAGGGGTCCCCACTACCAATGCTTTTCTCCAGACGTTTGAAATTTGAGGTGGCGCAGGCAGGAAGAAATGAAGCCACACAACAAGAACTTCAGTGCAGCTCCAGCATGGATTATTAGCTCCGGGCAAATAGAATCTGGGCCTGGAGCTTTTCCTGGCTTCAGGCGTTTGAAGGCAGCAGCAAACTTTTGAGAAGTAAAATTTTCAAAGATGTTCACTGGACTTGTTAGAGTGGCCCTCCAAAGATCTGACACTTTTTGCGAAATGACTCACGATCAATACCCTCGTATCTGCCGTTTCTAATCAGCTGGAATGCAATAGCGTTAGCTGAGACGGCACACGTGAACTGACAAATAACACCATAAAAAGGAGAAAATCCGGGATTATGACCTAGCGAATAGGGCCAGTTTGCAATTCATTTATAACTGACATAGATCTAAACGCCTAATTCACATTCGTGTTTTTACGTGGCTGCAATGCTATGAGTCATATTAGTGAGTTCGCAGTTCTGATGGAAAACAACTTAACACAACCAAAGGGGGCCGATATCACTTTTAGTTTATGTATTATGACCAAGATTGAATTGTACCTGGAAAACAGTTATGAATGTTGTTTTCTCCTATGACTACAATTAGCTCGTATTCGGAAAACAAATTATTCATGCCACTTTCTCCAATTCGGAGAAACTACCCCCAAAATCATTATAAATAACGGCCCCAGTTCTAGTGCGGCAGATTAAACAAACTATTGCTTACAAAGCCATGCTGACCACAAAGACAAGTTCACGTAACATCCCATTGCATGAATCTAAATTTCTAACAACTTTTATAACTCTCACAGCAAAACTCTACTTCTGAGCTTTCTCAGGGAAGAATGTTGAAAATTGTAGAGGCATTTTTGCTGTATTGAGTAAAATGAATAATGTTTTGATTTTTGATGACAGCGAGTCAGAGCATGACAAAAGATTGACCCAGGTTCTTGGACGGCTAGTGATGCAGGTGTTGCATTAAACGAGAAATGCAAATTTTTTCAAAAAAGTTTTGGTTTTGTACATGTCATCAATGTACAAATGTCACGATGTTACATGTCATCAATGAGGAAAAAATCAATCAAGATTTGAACAAAATCATTGCGATCAAGAAAATGGAAGCATCAACAGATATGGGTAGCTGTTGCAGATTTTTGATATGGTTAATTGGATAACTGAATTTAATGCGGATTTAACTGCTATGCCTAATCCCTTGCGTGAATTGTTGCAAAAAACGTGTAAATTGCACATAGGAAAAAAAACAACAAAATGCTTTTAAAAAGTCAACACAGCTTTTAGACATTACCTAACTTGAAATAGTATGACCCAAAGAAGAACAGTGTAGTATCAACAAATGCTTCTTCATTGAAATTAGGGGAAATATTGCGACAAGATGCCCATGGTGCATTTTAAACACTCAATTCCACTTAACCATGTTATGTATAAATTGAAAAATAAATGCTAACAGTCACGTGGACATGTGAAAAGTTTCGTGGATAGGCTATTTGCTCGGCTTTCACTTTACAGCCATAACTGATCTTTTACCGTTGGTATCATTGCTAGCAGTCAAACCTCTAACTGACTTATCATCGCGTATCCAAAGAAAGAGATTGTGATTCAGGTAGGCTGGTTTTCATATTCCGTGCAGTATATTATGTCTCAGAAAACCAATTAGCTTCCACGGATGTTTCATCGCGTACTTCTTTGCTTCCTACGTAGTCGAAATCGGACCGAGAAATATTTGAAGGTGTGGAAAAACACGTCGTTGCTATTTTGAAATTGTTTATTGTATGTAAAGGTAATCTGGAACAAACTTGGAGCAAAATCCTTCACGACGAAATTTATTGTAAAATTATTGATTTTCTCAAAATGGATGCCTGACAAAAAAGCTGCAGTATAACCTTCTTTCTTACTAGCGCTATCGTGATGCCGAAAAAGAGGTTCGAACTGTCAAAAGTCTACAATGCAAAGAGAATGATCCTTACTAGGCAATGCTGAGCTATGCTCTACTCTTTAAATTCTCTGGATAGCCTACAAACAGGCCAGAAGAGCTGTTGTTCCAGAGATTCCAAAATTTTTTGCTCCGCGGACCCCTTTTTTGCGAACTTGCTGCTTCGTGGACTCCTTCTTTGCGAACCTGCTGCTTCGCGAACTCCTTCTTTGCGAACCTGCTGCTTCGTGGACTCCTTCTTTGCGAACCTGCTGCTTCGCGAACTCCTTCTTTGCGAACCTGCTGCTTCGTGGACTCCTTCTTTGCGAATCTGCTGCTTCTCGGTCTCCTTTTCGCGAATCTCCTATTTTGCGAGACCCGATCATATGCGACATAACTATTGTCGTCTGACTCATTGCCAACAACAATCGATGCAAAACAAATACGAGGGATAGTTGAGCTGTCCTCCAAAAAAAGAAAAAAAAGGCCAGCACCTGTATTACGGCCGCGATTGCATCGCTCTCAAACCACTTCATCGTCAGTAGAGGATTACTTGTCAAAATTTCGCTGGAGAAGATTTCCGGGACTTTTTGCTAATTAGCGTTGATGCATTGACTAACCGGGACGAAGCCACGGGCCCCCTGAGCGGTCGTCACGGACCCCAGTTTGGAAACCTCTGGAGTAGACCATCACGATCGACAATTCCTGCTTTTCCGTCCATCCTCATGCCTAAATGGAAATATCAAAAGGCTTTCTATGTAAATGAAAAGCTCGCAAAAAAACCAACTCTGATTTAGGCGTGATTGGGGAATTTTTAATTGTAATTTGAGCTGTTTTGTAATGCAATTCTAAATTAATGAAGCCATGGTAAGAAATAAATTAGACCCAGTTCTACGGTGATGATCAGGTGGTCAGAAACGCAGTTGCATGTACACGCATGTGGTACAAAAGTCAGAAGCGTTGACAAGGGGGTCCAGTGAGTGTTTTGGTACCGAGCCGGAAACTTTTAGGGGTCCAATTTTTGAAAACGTCACAATGTTTACAATAAATTAGGCCTAAGCTTTCTATTTTTTCTGTTAACAAATTTATAAGCTATATAATAATTTTGTGACATGATGACTGATGTTTTCTTCATTTTGGCTACAAAAAATTGCTTAAATACTCCTTTTTAAAAAAATTCGGGCCCTTCAGAATACTTTCCGACCCGTGGCCAGAAACATAAAATCTGGTTCCTGTAACTCTTAAAGCACATACCGTAACTTTCTAAAAAAAACGTAATTATAAGCCCCAAACCCCTAAATCTTAAACCCTGGTATCCCATATGGATCAATCAATTTGTTTATGGTCAGATTTTACAAAATCATTTCATACGAATCTTGTTATGTTTTGTTATCTTTATTAAACAGGAAGATTGCATTTTACTTACCGATCGCTGATGACTGATAATGATGCATTGCATGCTATTCACATTTTATTTTTTGACTTACTTTTAGCCTTATATTGTTCCATAGACATAGTATTATAACTGTGCTTGATTTATTTCTACATATACAGAAGTTTGAATATTGAGTATAGTAACGTAGCTAGACAGCAATGTCTTGTTCGTATCAAAGTGGAGCTAAAAAAACCTAGCAGCGCAGAAAGCAAAGCAATTTCTGAGCAATCATGCCAAACACTCATCCATTTGTTATTAGATAAAACCCACCAGCTCCAGTTTACTGAAGTTTCCTTGTAAAAAGTCCAGTTTTCTTCAGTTTCCTTGTAAAAGGGGGGCCGCAATTAATGTTGATACGGGGCCCAGACTGTTCTCTCAACAGCCCGGGCAAAAGCTTGACCAAAAGTTGTGAACTAAGCTGGAAAAGGTAGAGGGCAAACATCAGTTTTAGGAATTATTTCAGTAATTAATTAGCAATTAACAAAACACACTGGAGTGAATCAATTTTTTACTCGGAAACAGTCAAATTTAATCCAAAATACATGGGTTGGTTTTTCAACTGGCGACTCCAAGCTTAGTACTGTGTGCCAATTTGTCAAAAAAACTGGCCTCAAGAGAAGCATCATTCACATATCATTTAAAAATAACTCCATACCATTTAGATATCCGTAACTACATAGGGAAAATCAACAATCATCTAATAGCAATTACCAGTAGGCGTACTAAAAGTTTTTTATTTACTCCTTAGGTTACTTGATTCAGTAACCAAAGCAATAGCTCCAAAAAAATTGTTTAAGAAATAGTTAAGATCATACAATTGCATCTGATATATCAATATAACTGGCTTGCAAACATTTTTTACAAAAATTTTAAAGAAATATTGATTTTACCCATGAATCTTTAATTCAACTCATGGCAAACAGTATAAAAATCTATCCTGTGATCTAGGTTACAAAATAATTTAGATTTACTATTTTTCAATATGCTTTTGCCACTAAATATTCTGCCTATACCTAAGTTTCACATTGCAATGAACATAGCCCGATATTCCCAAATAGCCGATACTAACTACTCAAATATGAAACCCTGACAGAAGCAGGCTACAAATAAATCTAAGTGTTAGGCAGCAACAAGTGAACCTTGGCACTTTTTTCCTTTCATTGACTTCAGATTCATTCCATCACATCAGTAAAAACCTTATTTAGCATTTATTCAACAACTATCTATTTAAACTATTTTATTTACCTAAAACGATATTACTCCTATTCAATTCAACGCAAAAATGGCTTAGCGACGCGATGGCGTAGTGGTTAGAGCGTCCGCTTCGCAGTCAGTACACATTGGATTCAATCCCCTAGTCCAGTGGTTCTCAAACTTTTTTCTATGCGACGCATTTGCAAAAACTCGCAAAGGTTTGCGACGCACCAGAAAGCATCCTAAGGTCTTAGTTCGTCGTAATGCAAGACAAATGTGACCCAAAATTTAAATAAGTAAATTGTCGCTATGCTCCCAAAGTTTTGTTTTTGGTCTGTCATCTTCAATCGTAAAATTACGCTTTTCTAAGTAACTCATCTTTTCAGTTTTTGTACAATTTACAACTGACTGCCTTTGTTTTTATTTATTTTGCGCCAATTTATTTCAAATTTTACCATTATATTCTTGAGTAACAAGTCAATAATTACAACAGTGTATTAACAACACTGTAAAAAACACGATCATAAATGATAAATGAAATAAAAGGAGTCTACGTTCAGAGTGTTTTTGGTTGAATAATAAAGCTAGATTTGTTGGCACAAAACCAAATTATCGTGCGACGCCCTTGGAAAATCAAAACGACGCACCAGGGTGTCGCGTCGCACAGTTTGAGAACCACTGCCCTGGTCAATTCATACCAAAAGACTTTTAAAAATGTTATCTATAGCTTTCCTGCTTGGCGCTTGGCATTTGGGGAGGTTGTGAAGAACAACCCGGCAAGTTCGCTTGTTGTGTCTTTGGGCAAGGCACTTAACGAGACCCCCCGCCTTTATATGGAAGACAGGTGACCCAGACACCTAGGAAATGGCAACTGCCAAGCGAATGCAAACGTCCCGTCCAAAATATAGCGATACCATTTGCTTTTTTATGAATAGGGAGGATGAATATGGCAAATAAAAAAAAAATACGGAGACTGGTCAGCCTCCTTTTTTGAAAGCAAGTTTGGATAATGTTTTTTTCATGTAAGTGAACCTTCCAATGTAAATTTGTAAAACACATTTGAAATTTGCAAACCTACTGAGCATATATCATTGGTGAGTCCTGAATAGTACAATGTGCAGTATCTTGTTTTTTTGCAAAATAGGCTACGTACCAAAACCTTTTTGTGCTTTTTGGCGGCAAAAATATATAACAAAAACACGATACATGTATCAAAGCGGTTGATGATGAGTTTTTGTGCATGAGAGAAAAAGAAGAGAAATCGGAAAAAGGGTACAAAAAATTATACTGTGTCCAGCTCTGTGACTCTTATTGCGAGCGAAAGTTTGTAATGGCCAATTTTAACAGTGAATTCTCAGTGAGGCATGCAGTCAGAATTAGAATCCGTTAGAACTTGATGTCAGGGCATCAACGATCGTTCTAGTCATCTTTTCCTGTAATAATGAATAGTGTGATATTGGTCTGATTATCTATGGTTGATATAAGCCTGTAACGAGTTCCAAACAATTTGGCCGAATTGCTCAAGATGTGGATTTGAATGCTATAAAAATGCGGAAATTCCGCGTTATTTCGGATCTGTGTTAGGATCGAAGTCAGGGTTGGTTTAGTTACGCAAAGGATTACGGGTTTAAGTTAAAGCTGATAGGGTGGTAATTAGTGTTAGTATGAGCAATGGGACCAATGCGTTTGGAGAGCTCACTACCTCAGTAAATTCAACAAAAATGATGCTACCAACATGAAAGGGGACAGATGAACTGCAGTGCAAACTGTACAGTTGCTATATCCTACTGACTTCTCTATACATAGTTTCAATGGCTTTATTCATCACTTGTAGTTCAGTCTGAGAAAGCACAAATTAAAGTGTGATAGACTTGGAATTGCATAATGTTATTACTGCCAAATCAATGCTGAATTTTTGATCTTTATGGGCCTGATAGAATTGCTTAGACTGAGAGTACGATTGCAGAACTAAAAGTACATGAAGTAGACCTGGCAAAATTGAACCTGTGGTTCTCTAGCTTTTTTAATTGGTAGACTCCTTTTGCTTGTTTCATATAATGAAGTGGAGGAATCCCAAACCCTTATCAGTTTTTTTCTGTGATTAGCTTGTGCTGGAGGCCTATAAATCTGTACCGTAACTCAAATATTACACGTTATTGCAATCCCCTAGCAAATTTTTCATGGACCCCAATTTAAGAACCACTGATTCTTTGTTCTGCACATATTTCTAAAGATTGGCTGTTGCATTTTTATTAAACACGTAGGTTTAGTAATGGAATAGCCTAAGCAAACTTTGATTGTAACTAATTTTAAATAAAAATGGATTGCTGCTTAATAACTTTTGCTGTTCTCGTTTATCAACATATTTTATGCTATCATCAATGCAAATGATTTGTTGAAGCTATGGGAGATGTTTATGATAAATCCCAAGAATTAAACGGAAGTTCATTTCAAAGGTCATTGTCTTTGCCTCCTGCTCAACGAAAACAAAGAGTTACAAATTTCCCATTTATTGAACAAAATGAACAAACAGTTGCACTTTCTGAAAAAAGAGAAACTGGCTCATTATTTAAATCACGTTTTGGAAACAAAAGTTTAAATATGTTTCGTATTTCCAAGAAGGTATGTTTTGTGTTTATTAGTGGATTACCATCAGCTTGGATAATTTTCTCAGCATGCAATAAATTTAAACAAATTAACTGCTTTTTGCAATGCTAAGTTTAGATTAGTTTATTTTTATTAAGTGTTATGTGCCATACACATCATAGCAGGCATAATACATAATTATAGACTTCTCAAACAAGAACAGGTAACTCCACCGTTTTGTGCAAGAATTATCAGAGAGTTGGCAACACGACCAAAAGGTATCAATGTCAGGTGCTACCTCATTTTAAAAGTTAATTTCATGTAGCCTAGTTAAAAAAAAAGCAACATGTTTGAGTAAAAAAGAATGCATTGAGCCTTCCCTAATGCATAATCATTAATTGCCAGTAATTTTGTGATGTAGTGATTACATCACATTGAACACTGAGAAATTCTTTCAGACTCCTGCAAATTTTTGATTTGATTAAACCAGGGCTGAAGCAGTAGTTTTTACTATTAGGTGTCCAAAATCTCTCAAGATGTCTGCCTTTTTTAAGGTTAAGGTTAGAATCAGGTTTTGGGTTAGAGTTAAGGTTAGGGTTACTGTTAGGATTAGTTGATGTTGCTAGACATAAGGCAGTGGACAAGTGCTATTTAGTAATATCTGGGCTGGAGATGCAAAATTGTTTTTGCCTGTGTTGGGGTTAGAATTTCATCAGGTGTTGTCACAATGGCTGTGTAGCAAAATTTTGTTGCAAAATTACCATGAAACAAAATTAATAACAGCTAGGTGGATTGTATAGCTATGTTTATTTGTCCAGGTTTTAATTTTGAGGCTGCACATTGTAATTATGTAATGGCAGTCTGCAATTTATAGTCATCATCTAGATTAGTTCTTGGTATTTAATGATTTGTGGGTGAGAGCTAGCTTGGTAGTTGTTGCCAGTACCAGCAATGATTATCAAGACTTGTTGCTGGGTGTTGATTTACATTTGCTAGGTGATTTTTGTTGTTCTTTTCTAACTGGCTTTAATGGTAAACTAATTCAAAAAATATACTCTTCTACTCAGTTACAATTGATGATGATGAAGTAATTTGAATCATGTTTTCAAATGGTTTGCAACTGTAATGATTTTGCTAGTAGTTATAGAGTAGTAGTTCTATGTATTTTGTGTGACGCACTGAACCTTTTCCTCTTTTTAATCACTGAATGAGGTAAACCAATACTTATTTACCAACATACCCTACTTCCTTTTTGACATTCTTAACTAATCCAATCCTAAACTAGATAGCTCTAGTTAGGATGATTAGCAAAATAGGTTTGGTGTAGCTGGCATAACGTTTAATGTACAAACTTCTGATGACTTGTCACTAAAATTTAATGTTTCTGTAACTTCTTAACACCCAACACTTGGCCATTCTGAAGGTAACAGAGATTGATACAGCTACAGGTAGCACTGTTAAGTTAGAGGTACAGTATGTCATAAAAGTACCATCCAAGTTGTGTTTGTTTGCTGTTGGTTTCTCTAATTGGAAGATAATGGCATAATGCACATTGACTATTGCATTCATTCTGCACAGCTCCATGGCCCACTGCTTGAAAATCGCTGAGCTAACCAAATAAGTGATTCTATACCTTTAGTCTGCAATCATGTAGCAGGTGCTTGCAGAGCAGAAAACTGATTTTGTCATATTGTTGTTAAGTTATGTTTACCACTTACCTAAATTCTGCTGCAATTTTGGGTTGCACTTTTGCTTTTACTCTTAACTGTTCTGTCATTTACCCAAAAAATTTTTCTTGCAGGCGACCCATTAAAAAAGTAAGAATATAGTTAAATGCAGAAAAAATTAGCCTGTTCAATAAATCCAGTTTTTATATAAAATCTAATGCAAGATTCCCTTTAAATTGTGATTAAAAATCTTCAGAAAAATGCAAAGCAATAATTTTGATTCTTGATTTATTTCATACTAGTCGGCTCCACTGACATTGCTCACTGAGCCCTCATCAGTAGCGTCAGGGTTAAAAAAATTGGTTCCACCAGCTTCACCCAGTAGTTCTGAGAAAATATTAATTGTTAGAACCACCAGTCGCTACTTTTTTGTAATTGTATGCCTATTTGTTCAACCTAAAGCCTCTTGCTAGATGCATGTTGTTTGATTTTTGCATAGCAGCCATGGAAAGAGCAAACTAACCCAACATACAGCACTCGTGGTTATTACAACAGCAGAGCAACCACCAGTAATGTCAAGGTTGACAAAATTGGTTTAGCTTGCTGCACCAATTTCACCCACTTAATACTTGTGAGAACAGTCATAAAAAGTTAAAGTTTTTATAATATACTCAATTCTCGTTCCAAAATCAAATTGATTAAAACAAACATTATAATGGGTTGAGCATAGCTGTCATATATTCCCCAAAGTTTCTGGAGTCCCTGGCTGCATCTTGCTAGCAATGTTTCCAACATAGACATACTTGGAACCTGGGAATATTTGGAGACTTCATTTTGGATTAATTATTTTTTTAATTTTAATGCATAATGCCATAACCATGCTTTCAAAGAAGAATAGTCAAAATGTGCCAAAGGACTTAGTTTTTGTAGAAATTGCAATTTCGTGAAGCCCAGTCACCAAATTTTTTTTAAATATTCAGACACTACTTGTTGCATTTTTGTGATTGTATGCCTGCTTGTATGACCTCAAGCCTCTGGCTGGGTGCTTGTTGCTTGGTGGTGGTATAAACCTGAGGTTTCCTAACGTAGCTTCACGGACCCTTTTTTTGCAAAACTGCTTCTTTGCAGACCCCAATAATGCGTGATATTACCTTTGCCACCTGACTCTCTTACAACAACGGTATTGGTAAATGCTTTAAATTTCCTCTCACTCACGCATTTGGAGGTGTTCTCAAAAAAAAAGGTCATCACCTCACCTGTATTGCTGCTGTTCAATTCATTGCCTGGCTAGAGTTGACTTTCATAAGATCGCTTGTGGACCCCTGGGCAATCATCACAGACCCCCAGGGGGTACGTGGACTCCAGTTTGGGAACCTCTGTTATAAACACAGCCAGGCAAAGAGCAAACTAACTTGAAATCAAACACTCATGGTTAAGCTATTGCAATAGCAGTGCCCCCATCATGTTGAGGTTAATAATATCACTTCTGCCTGCTGCATAGCTTCATCCAGTTGATATTTGTGGGAACAGTAATCAAAAATTAATATGTTGTCGACATAGCCTATCTAAATTCAAAATCAAAAGTACTGTTTTTGTAATGAGAATCAATTAAGCCTGAAAAAACATTACAAGAGGTTGTGCATAGCTGCTATACTTCGTCCAAAGTTTCTCAAGTTCATGGCTACGTGTTGCTTGCCTTGTTTGGAATGTAGAACTGGACTTGGTCACAGTTGAAATAGCCAACGATTTAAAAAAGGTATATTTATTCATTTTATGAAGTGCGTGGAAACATAAATTTTGGGGGAGGGGCACCAAAATGATTAATATGTATTTTCAGGAATAGCCTGTTAAATATTAGGTAGACTACTTACCAATTTTTTGTAATTGTAAATGTATTTGTATGACCTAAAACCTCTGGCCGTGTGCATGTTGCTCGGCCCCAGCATAAACGCAGCCATGCAAAGAGCAAATTAACTCGAAATGAATCACTTACATACTGTAATTATTTATTTACAGTTATTAGAGTAGCAGCTTCCCCATCAGTAATGTCAAAATCAACAGTATTAAATCAGCCGGCTTTGCACAATCACAAAGCCTTGAACATTAAGATGATATGTAGCTTCATACCATTATTTTGTGGCAAAGGATAAAACAAGATCATCTTTTACTCTACGATTTTGTAGGGAGATTGCCAATTGGTTTGGTTGGAGTAGGAAACTTTTTAAACTATTTGGAGACTTCATTTTTTGGTGAAATTTTTTTAAAATATTGATAAATAACGCCAAAGAACTTTGTTTGGGAGAGTGGTAGTCAAAATGTATCAATGAACTAACTTTTTCTAAAATTTCTAAAACTAACTTTTTCTAAATTTCCAAAAAGAAAAAGAACTAACTTTTTCTAGAGTGGTAGTCAAAATGTATCCATGAACTAACTTTTTCTAAAATTTGCAATATGCTTAGGTCTAGTAGGAAAATGAAAAGCAATGTATGGCAACCAATTTTTAATCAGTGATTATAAACTGATCTTTCTAATCCTATTGTTCTTTTTTGATCATGACTAACTAAATTCTGTTTTATATTTTACTCTGCACATTACTTTTATTGCTGATTACTTTGCAGGAATACTATTTTAAACGTCTTTGATATGACTCTACAAGAAAATTGAACCCAGGTCTACCAACTGCAGAGCAAATGCTCGAACCACTACATCATCACCCCAGTTCATCTAAGCTGCTTAATAGTTTTCATGCCATTATCTGTCCAATCAGTTTTTAATGTAGCCAGCCCAAGCTTTAATTTGACTCTGAAGAATAGACTTTAAAGCAAAAGGCTTTACTTCTTCGTATTGCATTCAATAAAGTGTTCTGAACATTGAACTTACAACCCTCACTTATTATTAAATCTGCAATTTTTTGACTGCAAATCTAGCGTTCACTATATAGTATTACACTGCTTGGCACATTTTGCATTACATACCTCCTTAATGCTAATTTTGTTTACAAATTAATTTGCGTTTATGCTAGATTTGTGTGATGTACGATATGTCAGGAAGCTTGTTTTCATGCAACAACGGGCATTCTTTTATTTTAGGTATTCCAATGCCCCTGTTATCAAAGCCACAAATCCTGCACTTTGCTTAAGTATTGCTATTTGAGAGTGAAAAGAAATTACATGACCAGAAAGCGAGCTTTCAGTCTTGCAGTCAAGCTTTGTGGGCACAGACTAAATTTTTTTTTAATATTAAGAAACGCTGCATTGCTATACTTTGCTGGAGAGTATTGAAGGTACACATAAGTATCAGTGGAAATTATTGTAAAAAGTGTTTTTTTTATGGTGCAACAGTACGGGCACAAGAAGGTTTGAATGCGTAATCACTGAAGCATGTTTGCCAAAATAACTGCATAATTGAAGAGTTCCAGCATTGTCACTCAGAATAAAAATGTGTATTCTAACATCATTGTTTTATTAGAGTGATATTCGTGTGAGCAAGTTCGACCCAATTGGAATTCACCTTCCAGATCATGTAGTCTCTACGATTCGAAATGTAGAAGAAAAAAGTTTAATGGATGCTGTTCGAACTACCAGCATGTGCAATGGGAAGGCCCCCTGCCCCGATCAGAATCACCATTACAATAACAATTCTAATGTTGAAGCACAGCAGTCAAAACCTCCTAGCAACGCAACAGGAATTGTCAAATTTATTCAAGGGAGCATGAGACGAATCAGTAATGCAAATATGAAGGCAGGCTCCTCTTGCACCATTAAAACTATAGAAATTGTTCGCAACACTGATGATGTGCTTGGGATATTTATTAAGAAGAAAAAAGTGTCTTCAGAAATTGAAGCTGCTATGCAGTCACGTAACCAAAGAAATGTTGATAGTTCTAGAGAAGGAATATTTGTAAGCAGGCTTGCTTCGCATTGTACAGCTGCCAAACAAGGTCTCTTGCAAGTTGGTGATGAAATATTAGCTGTAAACACTATTAGTGTAAGTTCATTTGATGTTAAAGTTGTTGCAACGATGATGTGCATGCTTAAAAGACTGATTTTGACAGTAAGAACTACTAAAAGTGTAAATTCCCCATCGCAATCAAACAGTGATGACAAGGTGTTTCCATTTTCGAATATAGGTTCTAAAAAGGAATCTGATATTACCGAAAATAAATTTTCTCAGCGTTTGCCATCATTGCCTTCACTTCCAGAAAAAGATATGTTGAAAACGTCAGAAAATGATGCAAGTGGTAGCAAAGTAACAACATACCCCGCATTTACTTTGAGTGGTGGTGTTGATGTAAAGAACAGCATATATGATAATAACCTTCACATAGAAACTGGCAGTGAAGGCGATTTGCAAAACACATCTGTTGATAATATAATACAGTTACGATTTGATGAGTCATATCAAATACTGCTTGATGCGATTGCGTGTTGTGATAAATCAACTAATTTAAAAGTTCCCAAGTTTAAAGTGGTTGAAGGTTTTCCATCAGATGATATACCGGATGCTACGAAAGACCTAGTCAGTGATGCGAATCATTTTAGTGGTGAGGGCAATTTGTTGACAGAAATTTTGCAAAGTATGAAGCATGACAAGCCATGGAAACCATATCTAACATCTCGATATCAAAGCAGTCCCGATTTGATTCCATTAAACCAGCAGAGTGACGATTGTCATACATCGTTTAATTATCAGCAAATTCCATTGTCGAAAGCAAGCTCTACTCAGGAAGTGAATTTAGATGAAGTAGATGTATCCGGTTTTGATTCTCGTAAGCATCGAAAGTTACAGCATTCGCAGAGCCTCAACCCACAAATCACGCCTACTTATATCCACAGTTTAAGAAAAGCAGATCACGTGAAATTTTCTTCAGCCAATTCTAAAGAGGGTGATTATGCTAATTTGAACCATGATGATCTCGGGAATGGTGATAGTGTTGCTATTTCAGAAACACTGCAAAACACCAGCCCATCAACGCATGAGGCCGAAGCGTTTGAAAGAGCTTTTTCAAATCGGGTTCCAAAGTTTCCGATCACTCTGTCGGATGACCTGGAAACAACAGATATGCTTGTCAAACCACTCATTGATAAACTTGATAATAATAGCAGTATTACCGTGGATAAAAAACGAGAATGGCTCAGTACGGGATACAACGTTCCACAGGAGCTTGAAAAGCGGATCAATGGTGATGGTATGGAGAAAAACTCTGCGTGTTCAGCCTTTAAGAAATGTACCAACTGCCACTTAATGGTATGTATTGTTCATTCTCAAATTACATCTTTGATAGAGTGTTGGTTTTTTTTATCCTACTTGACAGCAGTACTAAATTTTGGGTTAGCGTAAAATTCAATATTCTCGAATATTAATTGTTGAGTCTACGTCAATCCACAGTTGGGTGTAGTTATCCATAAAAATCAAATTCCAATATTTTAATCCTTTCATATTCTGGATGATTTTTTTTTATTTGAGTGCTCTATTTAACCTTGTGAGTTGGAGTTGAGAAAATTGGAGTACAACGTGTAATATATTTGTCCTGCAGGTACCAACCGCTGATAGAAATTTATCTCATACTAATAACAATGATATTGTTCAAACTGCCGCCTCTGCAAACGTTTTTCCTGGTATTCACACAACAATAAGTGAATCTGCACTAAGAAGAAAAACGAGTTTGAGAAGTCCTGTCGAAAAATGTCCGAAAAGTTTATTTTCGGTTACTGGCACTCCTGCATTTACTGCACAAGCGACCGCCAGTGAACATGCAGCTTCAGGTGGCTGTGAACATAAAGCAACACTTTCAAATAATGTGGATTCTTATGATAACTGTCAGAGCACAACATTAGAAAATACTAGTGAGTGAAAATTTTCATTTGATACTATTTTGTAATTACATTTTTAAAAAATCATCTTTTTTACATATAGATAAAATTAGATTATTTAAAATAAACAGAAGTTTTTATTTTAATTTGCATTATGTAGTTAAGAGTTATTAAAAATTGATGCATGTTGAAGGGGTTGTTTTGTAATATAAAAGGTTGCCTAAATTCAGCAAAATAAGTGAGTGGTACAAAATAAATTAGCTAGGAAGAAGTGTAGCAGACTTGTAAAAGTAGAAAAAAAAAAAAACATAAAACCCTAACCTTATTCCTTTTAGCTACCATTTAATGATCAGTATACCTTCTCATAATAAAATCAGTTTTATACTTTGATCTACTGCTTAATTTGTATTATATGTTTTTGATTTATTGCTTTTTTTATCTTTATAGGCTGTTTTTACGCCACGCCTGCAATTTACACCTAATGAAAACCAGCTTTAACTTTTCTGCAGACATGCTAACAAAATATGCCACAAAATCAAAAAGATTTCAATATTTTAAAAGGTTTTAATAGCTACCAATGTCGCTTTAATAGGTATATTCAAACGATATATTAGAGGAAATTATAAGCAACTGGGTGGAAATAACAATTGAAATAATAAACGGCAATTTGAAATATTTGTGGAATTAGAAAAAGCATTTTTTGTGTCTTGTAAAATGACAAAGAATCAACATGAAAACATTTGAGATGGCTTCTATTTGTTTTTTTTTTTTGGGCAGTTTAGGTTACTTATTTCAATTATACGATTAAGTAATCTTATTCATAACAACGTTAATACGATTAAAATAAAATATTTAGACTTGAAAACTCCCTCACCAAGTCGTCCTCGAAAGAAAAATTGGAGTAGAATGTTGTCAAAGAAGTTTCGCATCGCTGGGAAGTAAGTTGGCTGACGTTAATGAAGTTAGTTATTATTTAAGCAGGTGGTTATTGCTAAACTTACACCTTATCTATCACCAACGTATAACCTCACGAACAAGTTAAATAAATTGACATTGCTGGTTGGTAGTTGCAGTGAGTAAATATTTGTATATCATGTGTGTGTTGAAGGAAATGTTAAATGTTAAGCTACACTTCAACAGGTGCACTATTCTGTATTCTGTTTCATTTTTATCACAAGTTGACCTAGTTTACCAGTAGTTTCCTTGAAAGAAAGGTTTGGATCCATGCTTTATTTTAAATTCATTTGTCAATTGATAAATGAATTCAAAAAATAACCTCAATAAGACCAACCAACTTCAATAAAACATAATAAGACCGAAACAATGTGCAGTGTCTGCAGTAACGCTCAAAATTGAATTGCTGGCCTTTTATGAGTATTAAATATATTTGTTAGCGCTGATGTCGTAAGTTAATGCACTAGCAATCTGCTAAAAAGGTTTGGATAGTTGAATCATTAATCAAATATTATGTTGTTAGGTGATTTATGTGTTGAGAAAGTACTATATCTCAAGCAACGATGGTTATATTCGTTACACAGTGTACAACCCTATGTTTAAATTATCTGTGTTGCGGTAAATTTAGTTTTATTTCCACAGTCAATTTTGCTTGGCCTCCAATCGGTAAAAGACCGATAATTGATTTATTTTTGATATCTCAATAAAAACTTAATGAAAAAGTGGAAGCTAAATAGAACTGACTCCATCTGCAGTTAATATTTTGGTTGCGTAAAGAAGTTTTAACTTCTTTTTTTAGCCCAGATAATACATGTTAAAGAACCCGCTTCACATTTTCGGATTGTATATTCAGTTCCAAAAACCTCCCGTCAGCATTAACGTTAGGCTATTCATTTTGAAAGATATTCTATTCAAGAATAGATTTGATGTCTCAGGGTGTCCACGTACGTAGAAAGGTGGCTTTCAAAGCATCATTGTTTTGTGATAACTTGGTTGTTGTTTTATCTAAATTTTTTATAGTTCACTAAATAGCTTTTTAGAGTTAAGTCCAAAACATGCCCAATCGTCCATTTCTATGTTCCTTGTCGGTTTTAAGAAATGCCTTGAAAGGGTTAAATGAAAAGAAACGTTGTAGTTAAGTTATACTGTAGAGGATAACACAAACATTATTTGTGTATGTTTATGAATTTTTTTGTTTATATTATAAATAAAATTTTATGGTGCCTGCAATAGTTGCGTTTTTTATTTTGATTTGATTTCCTGAAATAGTTGCATTAATCAAAAAAAAAGTTTGGCGCTATCGCCCAAAGCTTAAAGTGGAAGTTAATGTACAGGTTCATGAGTTTGCTCTTAGATGTCACTTATTGCATAAACATCCAACTCATTTTGCTTATAATTCATACAATTTAATTATTTGAATACAGCAGCAACGTAACACTTGATCTAACTTGCTCTTCACGCCCAGAAGGTGCTGTAAAGTCTATCAGCCAACCTCCCGTTTTGTTGTGAATAAATTTGTATGCAATCCTTTGTTGTCGGTCAAAATCGACAAGACTTAGTCGTGCTTAAAAATGAGCATTGCATTTTTTTATATTTAAGTCCTAATTTTAAAGTTGATGATAAGAGATACCTTTTAAGAAATGGAAAAAACGATTCTCTGAATTTTTACGCCCATTTCCTGCTGTCTTTCAAGCCTCTTATGAAATATTTCGATCTGTATTGTACATCACTCATTGTGTTTGGATTCCACTTTGTAGTTCTGATGTTGGCATGAGCGAATATGCGTGCTGGGCAACAGATGATCTTCCTAATTCTTCGAAAGAAACTGCCGAAGAAGTTGCAAGTGAAGTGATCATGAGGCGAGATCCTTCTTTGATGAATCAATATCACATTGATCCCAGCGTGGTAAGTTAAACAGATGATATACCTTGAGTTTAGACAATCATCGTGCAACGTATTAGTTTTCTCTACTCGAAACACTTAGTTCTGCGTTTATAAATGCTTTTCATTCATACTGTAGGTATTTGTGAAAAAACTCATCCGGAATTCACAGATTCACATGCTAGTCAAAGTGGATGTGCAAGCTTCTGATTATACCACACATTGGACATGTAGTGCGTCAACAGCTAACAATATTGCAAATCATTCATGAGCTAAATAATTACTACTATGCTGCAGTTTACTTATGCTTCACCAGATTAAAATAGTGAACTGCTCATCCAGAATGTCATAAAAAGCAACTTTTGGTCACCTTCCGATGTCAGTTCGTCTTGTTGGTGGTGAACTTCAGTCAGCAGTTTGAATTTATTACTGGTTTGAAAAATGCTGCTCCTTTCCCTCAGCTTCATCTCTGTTGTATTTGGCATATCTGCCGGAAAAACCTTTTTTACACTACTCCATCCCAATGATGATGATGAGTAAATTACAAGTAACAGTGTGCTGCTGTGGAGGCCAAACTAGGAGCGCTGGTTTTAGCACTGGTGTCTTCCTTTTAACTGGAGGGATGTGAAACCTTCTTTTCAGTGGAATCCCACCAAACTAAGATTTAGCTTCGCTTCTTACTACTTTTTCACTTCGACCCCATTTCTACCTTTGTTGAGATCACCTTTGACTAGACTTTTGTATTCTTCCATTCTTTTTTTTCAGCTTTGCTTTGTTGCTGTGTTCTTCTCTGTTGTGTCTGCTTTCTTCCCACTTTCTGGCATATCTAGCGGAAACTTTTTCCTCTCTTACCTTTAGGCTACAGTGGGTCAGCGGTCACTCTTTTATCATGTAAATAAATTTTTACTATTACAAACATGTATTAGCCAGACGGAATGTGTTGCTTCAGCCATCATCAGTTCATTGCGGCTTCTTTCCCTTCAACCTCTCGTGAACCCTCACTCGTCTCTTTTGGACTTAAGCCCTGCAGTTTCGTTAAAGTTTTCGACCCACTAGTCCCTCATTTTCCACCGAAGGTCATATGCTTTTTGTCACGCATGTTATATTCTTTCAAATCCTCGCTGCAACTGATTCTTTTGCGTCCTTATCTTTCCAAATTCAAAAATCCTTTGTACAGTGTCTCCGATTACCCGACGCAGGACACCTCTGATCTCATTCTGTCTTGCCCACTACACCTCGTTACTTTTCAACCATTTTTTCTCTTACAATCTCTGGTCCAAAGCCGGAAGGGGTGTCCGGTTTTTGGGACTTCATGGACTTCCGCCATTCCCTCATGCAGAAGAAAGATTCGGGTAACAACAACGTTTTTGTGGAAAATGCTTGAAAGATGCTTGGCGTTTTTTATGTTACTTTACAATGAATCGAACTTGTTTTTACAACGTAGCGGCATTTAGATGCTTTTATCTTCCAGGCACAGCAGCGTCGTCTGAGTCGTCAATTATGTCTAGATAGCAAGAGCAGGGAGTTGCAACAAAAATCGTTGAGTATTACGCAGTTTGAAAAATACAAACAGCTTCCATTGGTGGGAAATGGAAATTCGGTTGGTGTAGATGGTAAGTCGTGTTATGGTTGTTCAATCATTACATCATGTACTTGCCGTACCAACGTGAACTTCAAATCACGTGAGCCACATGTCTTATTCATTCTGTTGAATCTGCTGGTTTGAGGTGACGTTTCAACTTGAGCTGTAAGCTTTCCAGTAATGATTAATAATCCAGTTAACTCCGTCCTAGTTGCACGAAAACCCAGAACATTTTTACTGCAGCACGGTGCAGTATTTTTGCACTACCTACGCAGTAAGCGCTTTAATTTTCAATTGTGCATCGCATCCAGGGGCGCAACTGCGGGGGATGTTTAGACGGTGTTCCATCCCCCTTTAAAAATGGGCTTCAAAACTATTAACCTCCAAAAGCAAAAGTCTTCGCCTTTAGTTAGAATTGAAATTTAAGTTCTTGAAAATGTTAATCTCCTAAAAAAAGTCCTTCGCTCGTAACTAAGATTGAAAATACAAACTTAGTTTGTTGCCAATTCCCTTTGATTATTTCTGTTTGCGCTGATAATCGTACCAATGTCTTTATTCTTCTATGTTTATTTCTTTGTCAATGGTTGCTAGCTGTTCAAGTCACTTTTCATTACTTGATATTTTACCCGAATGTTTGTTTAGGTTGTCTCGTAATAACTTTATATGGAGTGAAGGAATTGAAAAAAGGTTTATGCGAAGCGTACTGCATAGCGCAGGTGGACGATGTTTCAACGCGAAGAATCGGTACAACCATGCAGACATGTAAAGGAGCTACTACCTGGAATCAGTGCTTTGAGGTAATAGGCTGTGTAACTTTTTTAGACTGGGTCATGTTTATTCACAAGATCAGTGTTTGAAATTTTTTTAAGGGGGTTTTGTTTCAATGAAAAGTTTGAAGTCCCAGTTGTTAAAGCGATTTTTTTTCAATAGTATGTCTTATACTTATTTAAAACTGCTGCAAAAGCAAGTGATTAATCGTGGAATATACCGCATAAATAACTTGTATCTGTGTATGGTGCTGGGAAACGTTACATTGCCTCTAAGTCCTCACGCTCACTCAACCCACTTCACCAACGCCAGCAGTTTCAACTTGACTTGTTTTCTGATGCCTGCTGCGTAATTGAATTACACGCACAGTCAGTTGCTTCATGTTGTGGCTTTGGAAATGTGCTTGTAGTTTAATAGAAATCAAAGCTCAGCTATTTTCGATGCTCATACATTCGCTGGTTTACACAGTTCTTCAGTATAACTGTGCGCGAAGTGTAACACGAGTAGATATTTGTACAAAATATACTACATAAAATCGGCAAAGTTAATCAGGTAAGATTTCGGTTAGAACTCTATGTCCTTAAGAAAACGAACAGCCGTTTAGCTTAAATATCTCCGTATCACATGAAGTTTTTCAATCTACATTACAGATACGATGTGTGTTTACCAGTAATCACATGCTTTTAAGTTAGATTTTGATTAGCAATTTAAAATTCTTCTTCAATGTCGTTAATGTGAAAGTCCGAGCACTGTGTTGTGAACCATAGAACTCATCCAATCGCTAATGTTCTTGTTTGTTGCAGATGAGCGTGCAACAAGCGAAGAATCTTCACTTCACTGTGTATACGTGGGATACGCGAGGTGGGAAGCATAAGGCGACATCCCGAGCTGTTATCAACCTTCCTTTGCTAATGCAAGGAGCTAAATCTGCCTTCCGCTATTCCAACCGACTGGCTGTTTCACTTCAACCACGCGGTACCTTATACGTGCGAGTAAGTTCTTCTGTTGTAAAACGCATTTGTTTTGATTTTTTAATTCAAGTCGTCTATGTACAAGTTATTTAAAACATTGTTATGTTTTATACTTAAAATTTTGTATTAAAAACTCCATATTTGCAGCTTATTTTGAAAGAATGATAAAAAATGATGAGCTAATTTAAAGTGGTAAATGGTTACTTTTTTATGGATGAGAATAATTATCATCAGTCAACCGAGATTAAAACAACTGCATTAAGCAGTAGTAATGATGTATCATCACATAAATTTTTATTGAGACTTTTGTTCGAATATTCGTAAATTATGTTATATCTGCCTTACGATGCTGTTTTCTACTGATATTTCTTAACCCGCTGGAAAAAACTATTTTTAACTAAAGCTGAGCGTGAAGCATCAGAAATAGCATAAGCGTGTTAACTGCTTGATATTCGAGCGGTAATTATCAAGCGTTGGTATGCGATATTAGTGTAATTCACTTCACCACACCTCGAACTTACTTGAGAGTTCGTCGTGAAATATTTCATGTTGTCATTTACCACTGCTTGAAGCTATGCGAGCTATGAACATTGCTGATTTTATCTTGCCTGTGGCGCTTCAATTTGCAGTTAAGATATGTTTTGTAAACTTCAATCTACACTCGATTCGTTAGAATAAATATTCCCATCTTCTAGCTGGCCCTGGAGAGCAGCCCCTTCCCTGTCGGACCTCTGTTGTTTGGGGCGGACCTACAAAGCATATGCGACCGCGAAGATGGGAGAGATTCAGTGCCAAAGTTGGTGCGTTCGTGCATAAGTGAAGTGGAAAAGAGAGGAATGCATGTAAGGGTCACGTGATAGTAATATGTGTTCACTCGTCACTCTTTGATTTTAGTTAAAATGATGTTTTGCGAAACTCACAGTGAAAGTATTATCAACGCAATGTGGTATACGTTATTTGAACGCAAACGTGTTTCTTGCGGTGCATGTTTACAACCTGGTTTGCGTTAGACTTTGATCAGCAAGTGAATCTTTTAATTTTTTAAAGGCTTCGCGTTCTTTCGTGAAGAATACTGATAGGTTTTCAGCCTGTAGCTGTGAACTTTAAGTTCAAAACCATTTCACTGCACCATGATGTCAGTTAGTGTAATTGCTTGCCGCGGTTGCACAGCATTATTGCGTGAAAGGTACATTTTTATTATGTATTAAACAGTAATGCGTTGCTTTGATTTACGATATTATTTCCTAGTTGCCAGCATATTTTATGAGAAGTGTGGCATTGCTGGCATATTAATGTTCAAAGTTTACGTTTGTTTATTGTTTATGACGTGCTAGTTATGAGCATGTGTACAAGAGCGAAGGTCGAATTTATGAAAGTTGATGCTTGATGTATTGCAGTAAACTGTTGGTTGAACCACAGTGTTGCGGTGAAAATGTAGTCAACCTGGTTTGAAATTAACTGTAGAGGCTTAAAATCCCCATGCTGTAGTCTCATTTGTTAGTAGGGTTTTGTGGCTAGCCCATGTCTGACGCAAAACCAGGGTTGAATTACGGATATTCATCACTGCAACATTGTATAACCTATATAATGCTAAAAGATGCGACTAAACACATTGCTTAGGTGGGACTTGATTTATTCCAGGTGGTTGGAATTTACCGCTTATGTGGGTCGGCAATTGTTAAGAAAGACCTGCGTAGGAAGTTGGAGGGCTGTGGGGGGGATCTCGATCTAAATGCCTCCGAATACCCGGACATCAATGTTATCACAGGTGAGTGGCAGGATGTAGAATTCAGTTTTGCAAATAAATATTTTGTTTAAAAAAAATCATACAAAGTAGAATGCAAACTGCAAAAGTTTGCTCGCCGCTCTACAGAGCCTCTTTTGTGTGAGCTAATTAGCACTAGAATAGGCGTGTCGAGGCCGCTAACTATCTGTCGCATTGCTGTGGGTTTATGTGAAATCACTCTTCAGGAATATTAAAAGATTTTTTACGGGAACTACCACAACCTCTTTTTCCTCCTGAATTACTTGAAGCGGTTACATCAGCAATGGAAGAAAATCCAGGTAAGAAGTATGTGTTATGCATAGTTGTATGCGTGAATGTCAGAATACGTCGTTGTTAATTTTTGGCGTTGATAGCCAGTAGGGTAGTAGTAAAGGTGAAGGGGCGGAATTTTCACACTGTCGTCGTTTTTTTTATTCGAAGTCATCAAGTTTTTTTTCTCACGTTACTGTCGATGAATTTGCATAGTCAACTTGTTGGTTGCAGGTGGTGTTCATGCACTTTTGAATGTAAAATTCATGTATGGTAAAATGACCAAGCCTGTTTAATACGTTTTCCGGTTGCGATCAATGCATATAATTCATGTCGTTAAAGGTCCTACTCCAAACACTGTGATCAAAGAACCCTTCGCACCAAGCCAGTCTTTCCTCACCTCCAGGAGCAATGATAATTCGGAGGAGCAGGATCAAAAATCACGCAGTGACTCTCTGCTGCAGAGGATTAACAATCTCACGGCCACTCCTGCTGAGCGATCAACTCTTTACCTTCTCATGAATCATCTGAAAGAGATCTCCCTGCACTCCGATAAAAACAAAATGTCGTCACAGAACCTCGCAGTGTGCTTTGGACCAGTACTCCTCGGACCTGCGAACCCCAGTCCTGCCTCCAGGTATGAATGATTCATGTAAAGCTTTATAAACGCGCGGTAGAGCAGCTTCGACGTTTTGTTCACTTGCTATTTTTTTCTCATTCTTGGAATAGAGTGGGGGGGCTCCGTGGCATTCAGATCTACACTGCAAACTTATCTAGCAAATACACTAGGATCATACCAATCCCTGTTAAATAAGCAGCATTGTAATTCAAACCAATCATTTTTTCAGGCTGTTAGTTCAATCTTTTTTGGTTCCTATTTTAGTACTCCTCATACTGTGGATTGCGATCATAAGTAGGATTGCCTACATTTTTTAAGGATCGCCTATTGTTTTACAAATTGAAGAAATATACTGGTGCTTCTTGTATAAATTATGTAGTTTACAGTTTGTGGCGTGAGCCAATTTATATTACCTATAATTCCTTGTCAAATAAACCTCGGCTTTATCAAAATCATTTTTTGGGTTGCTCTGGCTATTGCTAGCAATAGCTTGCCAAGAAAGCGAATCAGCACAAATTGGTTACCTTGAAGGCTGTTTTGTAGGCAGTGCTAGATTAAAGGGAGCGCGAACCACTGGGTGGACGTGCTCCAGGGCACTTGGTTAAAAAGGGTCATGGCTAACTGTTGGACAATGCATTCTATTTGGGACGACTTTTTAAAGAAACTTTCTAAAATGAAAGAATGGGGCCTCAAATGGTACTGGAAACCTCGCCTTCAAAGTAGGGCACTAAATTTGGTGTGGACACATTTTTGGAGGTGCACTTTAAATTTGGAGATCCTGCTCAAGAAAAAGAAGGGGATCCACGGTTAGGGAGTCAAGCCCTTTCCATTGATCGAAATTTTTTTGCGCCCGATTTTTTTTGAACTGTTTTTAAGTAAAATAGAAAAGCTTTTTTCTTTTTCTAACTTTGGAGTTCATTAGTTCTGCTTATCTTTTGAAAAAAAGTCAATTCATGCAACACATAGACTGCAAAATCTGCAAGTAAAACAAAAAATAAACGTTTGTAAGAATTTACAAAAAATTTTTCGGACAACGTCATTAGTAAGCTATCATAAAGATCTGCCCAGTGTTATTTGGTCGTTCTGGTCTGCTTTATGAATCCAATTGTCAATGTCAACTTTTCCTCTGGTTTTCCTTTATCTAATGTATAAAGCGCAATTTCATCTGTGTGTCTGCCTGTCTTAATTCCTCCCAAACTGCCTGGCTTACAAACATCACACTCGGCACGACTGATAATCTCCTCGGTGTGAGTGTCATAAGGGAGTTCGTGACGCCATGTTGACGTCATAAGTCAAAGATATTTTTTTTAATCGCATTTTTGGATCGAGGAAAGCGGTTTTCTGCTTAAATAAAAGCCGGAATCCGACTTACCAACTTCAAGAAATTTTACTTTTTTAGGATGTCACTTGAAGTCATAATTAATTAATTGCAAAATTTGCTTTCTTACTTTACTCAAGAAGTACTCATCGTGAGGAAAGGTACCGTATTTACCCTTGTATAAGTCGACTCGGTGTATAAGTCGACCCTCGAAAATCCGAGAGAAATTGCCAATTTTATCGTATATCCTTTGTATAAGTCGGCCCTAGTTTTTTTCTGTACTTAGCGGAGTATTTCATTCGTTTAGGCATGTTGAGGATCGTTTGAAGGGAAGATTTTGGCTAGTATTGATTCTCTATTTTATTGACAATTTAATTGCTATAAGTTTGCTTGTTACACCGATATAATTAATGGACTACGAAATAGCTGAAAAGATTACAATTACTGCGTAAATAATATCTGGTAAGTAATTACAATTGAAAGAAGGATGAAAACAAATAAACACAAGAGAAAATTGTTTATAAAGCCGTTTTATTGAATCTGACAACATTAGACCAGTCAAGTATCCTTTAGAGTTTAGTTCTAAGTAAAATATGCATATATTATATGAGTTTTCTTTTGTTTTAATTGAAGTTGATTTTTATACCCGGTGTATAAGTCGAGGTCGAATTTTTAGGGTGTAAATTTGGTCAAAAAAGGTCGACTTATACACGGGTAAATACGGTATTCATCGTAGAAACGCGATTAAAAGCTTTTTTGGGAGATCTAAGTGACGTGCTTTCGATAAAATTAAATCCACAACAATTAAAGCTCAATTGACAAAGCGACAACAGATTCTTTATTTAAGCATTTCAAGCCGTCTAAGCACTCTTCTTGCTTTTTTCTGCACGCTTCAACTCGCTCTGTGATATCATAATGCTGCCTGGTGCGATTAGTACAGTCTTTTGCTACCAGAGATCATTATTTGATGATTTTTCATAAGTTGCAATATTTTAACTGAATCGGTTTGTTTAGAAACAAGATATGCGACCTCGTTTGTCAACTGATTTTCAAACTTTGTTCAACAAATTAAAGTTAATTTCAAGGCAATTCCCATAATACATGACATGTTTATGAACTATTAGTTTTTATACAAAAAAAACTGAACTCTAAGACCTGTAGTGTAACTTTTTATTTTCCCAAAAAGTGGTAAGCTGGGTAATAACAAGTAAGTTTAATGTATAAAGATTATGATGAGGTTCAAAAAATTAGTGTCGTTTGAAAGCTGAGGAAATTTGCTTTTCAGCAATACGTAACTCGAATTAGTTAAGGCTAAGGATTAGTAGATAATGGCTGATCAACAATTGGTTGTCATACATCATGTCGCGTTTTTAGTTGAGCAATTTTCCTACATGACCTTACAAATCTGCAATTTTTAGAAAAGTTAGTTGTTTGGTACATTTTGACTATTTATTTTAGCAAGCATGGTTCTTCGGCAATATCTATTTAAATTTGCAAAAAATGAAGATTTTAGAAATTGTAAAATGTAGCCTACCCGTTAAAAACACTCAAAATTTTGATGTCCTGGACTTTACAAAATTGCCATTTCTAGAAAAACTTGGATGAATTTTCGCTATTCTTTTTCCAAAACGTGGTTCCTTGGCGTTGTCTATCAAAATTTTACAAAACATTCATCTGAAAACGAAATCTCTATAAACATTTTAAAACGTAGTCTGCTCCAAGCAAACAAATTGGTGATCTTCAAAAGATGGAGGCGAAGATGGTCGTGTTTTATCATTTGCAACAAAATATTAGTATCAAGCTACATATCATCTAAATGTTGAAGCCATTTCCTTTGCAATTGGGTGAAGCCGACGTAGCCGTCTGATTTGATATTCTTAACCTCATCATTACTAATGGCTGCTGTAGTAATAACTGTAGGTGCATAACTTCAGATTAGTTTGCTTTTTGCCTGCCTGCTTATATGCCGAGACCAAGCAACATGCGCGCAGCCAGTGGCTTTAGGTCGCACAAATAGACATTCAGCTACGGAAATCTCGTAGATAGCGGCCCTACTATTTATTAGGCTATTCCTGAAAATACATATATAAATTACTTTGGCGCCTCTCCTGCCCATAGCTTTGAACTTTTACTTTCATAAAATGTCTGAACATGATGATGCCTCACCATCATTCTCAACTTCCCTCAATCCATACCAGCATCTCACGTGCCAGCCATTCATAGGTCTTTCACACAAAATTATATCTGTACTAGCCTATTGTAGACTAGTCCATCCACAGTGTTTCCCGCACAAAATCCAAATATACCCTTCTGGGCAATTTTAGATCATGCCATCGATTCATTGCTGCATTACAGCATGGACCTAATATAAGGGTAACGGTTTCGACCTATATCACATGGGCACTTCACATGTCTCAGCCGCGTTGCGCTAGAATCAATATGGAGGGATAGCATACAAGTATGATGTCAGTATAGCGCAAAATAACTCCAAGGGACAACGTTGTTTCTGGCTACTGACCCTCATCGGCGGTATGCTTATTTTCTGTAATACCCTCGTACAAAACACTCCCACCATCCCTCTTTGGTTTAATTGATGACCAAAGAGCATTTTTGTAAATTTTCGTTTCATAAAGGATGAATAAAACTTTTTTTAATATTTGGCTGTTTCAATTGCGAGCAAATTTAGTTCCTACGTACCAAACAAGGCGAGTAAGATGTAGCCAGGAACTCCAGAAACTTTTGGAAAAAATGGCAGCTATCTGCAACCCCCTGTAATGTTTTTTCAGGCTTAATCGATTTTTAAAAAAACGGTACTTTTGATTTTGAAACAACAATTGGCTGCGTCAACAACGCATTAACTTTTTATTACTGTTCTCACAAATATCAATTGAGTGAAGCCGGCTGAACTGATATTCTCAAACTCGACATTACAAATGAGGCGCTGCTATTGTAATAACTTAACCGCGAGGGTTTGATATCGGGTTAGTTTGCTCTTTGCCTGGCTGCGTTTATGCCGGTACCAAGCCACATGCGCCCAGCCAGAGGAGTTAGCTCATGAAAACACGCCTACAGTTACGATTAAGTCGTAAGTAGTGGGCCTTATATTTTTTGGCTTAATCCTGAAAATACATATCAATTACTTTGGTGCCCTTCCACAACTCTGATATACTTTCAATTCAAGTTCTTGCTGAATTTAACGGATAAACGTTTGTTAATTTTAATTACGTCTGTGGTGAAAACCGGGCCAATAAGACGTTGCCAGGAGCTCGAGTAACTAGGAGACATATACTGGCTATGCTCAACCTCCCGCCATTTTTTTTTATCAATTAGGTTTCAAAATTGTAAATCAACTTTCTATCACTGTTTTTCCCACTATCGATTGGGTGAAGCCGGCTAGTGAGCCATAAAATTGTATATAGTTATTCAAATCAATTCGATAGATTATGTTAATAATCGGAATAAATATTTTGTGCTATAAATGATCTGTATGAATAAGGGTTGCGAGGTTTAACCCTTTTGCTGCCGTAATTAGAATTTTCAGTAGTCTTAAAAAATTGCAATTTATGACCAAAAAAATTAACCTCTTAAAAACAACGTTATTTTACTGCATTTAAATGTTTTTATTCGTTTTATATCCAAGAATGAATTTAATTTTCTGAAAAACTTTAATTTTAGGAATTTTTAAGGGTTTTTTTTATAATTTTTAATGCAGCTGAAATTTGCTGATACTATTTTTTTAATAGAAAAATGTTTTTATACTATCGTGGGGTAAATCCGAACGTCGCAGTAAACGGCAATGTAAAATTTGTGGATATATCCGAACGTCGCAGCAAAAGGGTTAAGGGCGCACGAAAGGTTAGATGACTACTCATATTTAACTATACTGCTGCTGAATGCCGCGATGCGTGGTATCGTGGGTCTATAAGTGTAAGTCCAAGTTTTAGCTATAAATTTTATTTTAGAATGAACCTTGATGCTGCAATTGGTTTCAAGCGGCACATTCAAGTTCTGAACTACATGATGAGTAATTGGCCCGCTTACTGTCCAATGCCTGTAGTAACTAGACGGACTTTAAAGCATGGTGAGTCACCGTTTGATCATTACTCTGCACGTGTGCTTGTTATTGTGCTTGAAGTCATAGTATTGAAGAAATAGCAAATTTATCACTTTGTCTCTTTTTTTTTTTGTTTTTTCTGCACGATACGATATTGAGGGTTGCTGATGTGGATTTGCTGCATTCACTTATCTCCCACTAAACCTGTGTGCGTTGTATATTGATTAAAACCGTTTGTATTTAAGAAATTTTCTTAAGAATTGTTAGATGTAGTTGACTCTGTTCCTGATTTATTCAAAAGGATTTTGCTTTCGAAATTTTTCTTGTGCCGTAAATTGTAGGAATAACCAACATAGCTCTCGTGGTGAAAAGAAATAGTTAAGAATTAGGTTGACACAAAGCGATCCCATTAGAAACCAATTTAAGAGCAGCAGCAGGCCTCGAATGGTTATGTAAGCTTGCGCAAAATACTTGATGTTGCAACATTTTTTCCAGAGCTTGATGGTTACACGTGTAAGAGAATAGTTTGTAGTTAATATTTGCATCAAAACTTTTTGGGGTTACTCATCAAATTGAAAAAGATGGTTTAATATTTTTCATGTGTATGAACGATCGAGCAAGAAAGGCATTAGAAATTCAAAGGCTCGCTTGCTAATAACATTTAATGTAAGAGCAGAAATTGTAAACATACACCGCTTCAGAAAGGTCAAACCTCGCATAATACGGAAAAATGGTGTTAAACGACTTTTTTCGTTGATATTGAATTGCTATTGGGATGAATATCGTTGGATTTCATCGTGTGGTTTATAATTGCTCAGTATTGAAGTATTGCGATGCGCTTTCATGTGTCTGTCATGTCGAGGAATGCCAACCATCCGCTGCTCGATGATGATATGTTGTGTGCGCGATATCGTCTTTATGTTTCTTCGTTCACCTTCAATGGAGCGTAAATTGACAATCGAAAAAGCGCTCAACCCAACCTTACTGTATTAGTTTCATTACATATCTATGTCTATATTGGTTAACAACATTGACACAATACTATCTAAGAATTTTTTTTCTTCAAGACCTCCTTCGTGTCTAGATATAGTGAGACTATGCATTGTAAATAGTAAATGTATTACCTGCCAATCAAGGGAAATCACGTAATTAGTGAGCAACTCGTCTGCTTGTGTGGCCTGCGTAAAATACTTTACCTTTATTATCAACCGCGATAGAAATATTTTTGTGCCCTTAAAACAAGTTTTGCGTGTGACTTTTGCTATTGTAACTCAATAGAAACGACGCTAATTAAAGCTTGATGCCAAATAGATGGTGGGCATACACCGCATCAACACCCTCTAACCTCGTGTTAGTGGAAATACGACTTAAAACATTGCATTGCACCTATCAAAAAAATATTTTGCAAAAAGCGTTTAATAATGTAGCAGCGTCGCAAAGCGCAAATTTCAAAACCTGAAGTGTTTTATGAATCGTGTGCTTGAGTTGAAGAGCGATCGTTTCAGATGAGAATCGTGTGAGCTTAACACGAAGATTGAGCCGTGTGTGTAGTGAAGAGTTGGAAGATGATGCGAAGGAGTCGGATGAGATGATGGATCGCTCTATGCAGTCTGACCATCGTGCTTCGCTGGTGAGCTTTTTTAGATTTGTGTCGCTATTGCAGGCAACTTATTTTTCTTGTATAACCATATAAGTGTGATGTATCATTCCAAGCTAATATTAACAAATTTTTGAGATGCTATGCCAGAAATACAACTGAATATTTAAAATTCCAACTAATTAAAAATTTTTGCAATTTTACTTATGCTGATGCTGTACCTTTGAAATTTTTTTAAAGGTAGTTATCATCTGCTACTTGTTGATTGTACTTGAAATTATTATTGGCTTTCAGCGTTAAACGCAAATACTTTCAGCAGCTATTGTTGAGACTAAATTGTTACGAAATAAAAGCGAAAGGCATTCATTGATTTATTGATCAGTTGGTTTAGTGTAGTCGTCTGTAATTTTCTTCGTATGATTTTTAGGTTAGGAATTGTAAGCTTGTAGCTGTTGTAAAACTTAATTAGTCTCGTTTTTTACGTTTCGTTTTTTTTTTTTGCTCATCAAAGTGTATCAGAAATATTATGCTGTGGCCGCAGAATAAAAATTACAAATATCGATATGGTGTCGTTGACATGTCATTACTTCTGACCAGGCAAGCATACCAGAGGACAGTCCATCATTCTGCGATCCAGATGTTGAAATGTATGACGTCACCACCACTACCGTGTGAAAGGTGTGTAAATCAGTATTGGCCTATTTATTTGTAATGATTTCTTGATTCATTTTTTTGCAAAACCACAATAGCGCAGTGAAAATAGTATCTTGTGAAATTAAGCACGTAGTTTTTTGAGATTAAAGCCTGTCATAAGTGGTTTAGTATTTGGAATAGTAACTCTGGAATTAACAAGCTTGCGTGCTAATCAAAGTATGATTGTGCAGTATTTGGTTATTGGTTGATGTGCTTTGTGTCAGAACGTATAACAATGCAAAATTATAAATACAAATTAGAGTGGAAAAATGATTTTTGTTGTGGAAAAAATGGCAAGGCATGCTTTTTGTTGTGAAAAAAATGCTGTCTGCACTGATTGTTCTAAATTGTTTTTCATAGTGCATCTGTTGTTGTTGTGATTACCCCTCTTCTTCCTCGGGATGGAGGTACGGCACGAACGGCAATTCAGGTTTATGCAGTCAACCTAATTGATGTAGGCTAGAGGAAAGGTGGTAGCCCACTTCGAACCACATAGTGCATCTCGTTGAATCTATCAGACCATAGAATACAGTATGTTGTAGCCAAAAAACATTTTATGATAATTTGAACTTGAAATCTTTGCTTTTTTTATTACAGTTACGTGACATTGTACGATGTAATTACTCAGTTCCATTATTTAGGATCCTGCATCCGGCGATCCGCGCTTGTAGTATATCTCCGTTTTTGTAGCAATCATCGTTTGCGCGCCACAGCCGTCCAAATGCTTGCTCTTCAGTTTTTAATTTCAACATTGTTCTGGTGCTAAGGTGGCTCATCTACTTATTAATATGTGCCTGAAGTAACGATTCTTGTCTTTTTTGCTTCATCCCTGTTTTATTTGTGCACCGTATGAGATGTAGAATATTATGTAGAATCACTACTTCTAGTTGCAAATGGTTATTATTGAAACGAACATTGTCCTGCACTATGCTGCTACATTGTGTAATATTTTGTACAAACTTAGGCTGATATTTTCTGCTCAGTTTATATTTTTATCAACCTTTACTTCAACCCAATAAAACTTGAGTTATGCTGTTAATTATGACATTGGGCGATTCCAGTCATATTAGAACAACATTGCGGTAATATTTTGGTGCTACAGCAGGAATACGCTTTTTCGAAAATTAATCAGGTGCTACTTTGTTAAGCTAATAACTGGTATTGACTGATAATGTGGCCGCTGAAGCGCTTTGTCTGCTTGCAGAAGTTTTTTTTTTTTGTGCCAAATCATTTGTTATAAATCAATGAACTATGCAGGTGATAAACTGTTGGGAAGCTAGGTCGGGTCAATCTGAAAACAAAATCTTTCTTCTTGATGCGTTAATACTATCCAACAGTAAACGCCTTGAAATAAAGAGGACATAATTTCAAAAACTCAGTCTTGAGAATATTTTTAGCCACAGCTTGCAAGACATTTACATATTAATTTTTATTGTCTTCGTTTCCTCAGTTTGTTACCTGCTTTTTCAATTACATGACTTCGTATTATTTTTGATATAGTACAGGTGCTTTAATCAATTTATTAGTGTCTTATTCTCCACCTTAATGCATCAACTATCTCATTTATACGATGTAGTAGGTGCTGCATGGGGCGTGCCTCATTTCTTGCCCCAAAGGCGGGATTTTCAGTATTATTTAATGCTTATTTTACACATTATCTTGTGCATGCTTTTATACTTGGCGTGTTCGTTTGTTATTTACTAAATCGTTGTTTGTCCAATACAACTGCGAATCTGTCGAAGAGGAATAATAAAATCAGTCAACAATATATCGTTATGATAAAGTAGCACTTGTTTGCTAATGGTCGCAGACCGGTATCAATGTTTGTCAACAAAGAAATCTAACATTTGAAAGCTCGCGTGTTATTTGAAATTTGATACCAACGCAGGTGGAAAAGTGGGCATATAAGACGAGCAACGTTCTACAAACAGAAAGCTGGCCAGCAATTGTGGATACATATGTCAACAGCTCACAATGGACACATCGGGTTTGCACGCACCGTCAATCGGTAATCACGAATGCATGCAACTGACAAGTAGTAAAAGTGGAAAGTAATTGCATTTTTTTAGCAGTTGTGTTCAGTATCTGTAGAACAGTGATTCTCGTGCATTACGCAGAATGCGAGAAAGGAGAATTAAAGGCACAAACATCTCTGCCTATTAGTAGATTAATTTACATCGCAACCTGTGTTCCTGTAAAGCTCATACATGTCATAACTAGGGCCCGCTAAAGTCAAAATTTTTTCAGGACCTTGTTACATGATTAAACGTGTACTAACGTTCGTTTCAGGAGTCTGTTTTGCTAGATTTTATAAGTCAAAAATTGTCTTCATCAAAATTTCCTTACAAAAACGAACAAATTTATGTTTTTTTGAATTATTGAGCTGCTATTCAAATTTTATGCGCAGTTTTATTTGATTTTAAACTTCTCAAATAGTTGCAATGGTAAAAATACGTGCGGTAATTGAGAAAGAAATAACACTTATTATGCATCAAATAAAGTTGTGGCTGGAATCAGTCAATAGTAGAACTCGCACTTTATTAACAAATCGATTACACTAAATTAGCATCATCAGTGTTCTGCAAAGCAACCGCAACGATAATTACATATACTTACGTCAAATTGAACGGACAGGCTCACAAAACTAACTCTATAATAAACCGAACTGACTGCAACAAGAAAACACTCCACACTTTAAGCTGATACAACGATATGAAGTTTTCCTAACCGGAGCTGCTAAGTAACTAGAAAATTTAACAGGTTGCCAGAGTAATACATATGATAACGATTGTTACAAGGTATTACTAATAATCAGATTACGTAAAAAATGTAATGATGAACTACTGCAGGCGCAACAAACAGTTTATATAGAAGAAGATACCATTACAATAAATTTATAATGTAAAATAAAAAAGTAATAACCAAACAGTGGCATAAAAAAAGGGGGGGTCAAAAAATTTTGGTAATAAAGTTCTATTTATATTTATTGTAGCTTTTAATTTTCTGATCCATTTGCTTTCGCTAATATCAAGGTTATGGTAATATCGAGGTTCCTGTAAAAATATGACATGGTAGCATTCAGAAATGTCTGGGTGAGAACTAATGAAGTTTTTGTGGTGATTATGGAAATGAAGCAGAAGAGCAGCTTTATCAGTATGGTTTTGTATGTTATTATTTTTCCAAAACGTACGGTGGTTAGTCCATCTAACAGAAAATTTGTTTTTGGTTTGTCCGACATAAATTTGATGACATAATTTGCATTGCGCTGCGTATATTCCGTAGTTGTCACAAGTAAGGCGTTGTGTGAGAAATATTTTTTTGTTGTTTTCACTAGTAATGAAACCAGTAGATATTACCATATTTTGGTTAATACCGTGTTTGCCGCATAAGGAGCATTTATTGCACGGCTGGGAAATGCCGCTATGATCATCGTCCTTGGTGGTGTTGTGTGCAATATATTGATAATTTGTTAGTATTTGACGGAAAGTGGGAGGGTTTTTATAAATTACTGAAGCAGAGGGAATGAGCTTTTTTTCTGTTTTGTCAAAAGAAAGGAATTTAGTGAAAGGAGTAGCCCAAACAAGTTTTTTAGATTTAACTTGTTGACTAGAAGTAGTACTGTCAGGACTAAAACGACTTTGCCAAGTAGTAGCTATTTTTAAGATTTTATTGACCAATGACAAGTTAAAATTTGACTTAAGGCATTTGGTTTTGAGTTGTTGTAAACTGTTTAAGTATTCGTCAGTAGATTCATTTAATCGTCTCATTCTAACCGCTTCCGAATAAACAATTGATTTAAACACATGAGGAGGATGGTATGATTGACCATTTAAAAATAAACGATTAGTTGCCGTGGGTTTTATGAAATTTTTTGTAAAAAAGCCACAACTATAAGAGCTGTCAATTTTATGCTCTACGTCAAGAAATTCTAAAGTGGAGCCAGAATCCGCGGTGTTGATCATACGAAAAGTCCGATCCAAGTTGTTATCTTGAAAGGTTTTAAGGAGACAGTTCTTGATTTGGAGGGTGATTTCCACACCGTATGACAACCAAATTATATCGTCAATAAAACGTTTAAATAGAATAGATTTTTTAAGGACGTCAGATATGGGTAGAATGACGTAGTGCAAGGTAATATTGGCAAGTGATACTGAATAATAGTCTCCAGTAATTATACCAGTTTTTTGGGTGTAAAAGTTTTGTTTATGTTGTATAATGACATTGTGGAGGCAAAACATAGCTAGATTAACCAAAATATCGATAACAGCCTGAGTAAAAAACGAATGGTAAGTAAGAGCAAATGTTAAAGCTTTTTCCACCAAAGACCTAGAAATCCTAGGGTAAAGAGATTTAACATCTCCTGCTACTATGTACAAATTGTTATCATTAAGATCTAATTTAGCATTATTTTTCCAATTAACTAAGTTTAGGAGATAATGTTTGCTGTCTCTGCAGTAGGCTATTCATCGAGTTTGCTGGAGCAAAACTTAACGCTGATAGGTTGAAATATATATTCAAGGAGAGCCGTAATTTTAGAAGTGGTAATATTACCTGCAGATTGGGGAAGACGTGTAGGAATATCAAAAATAGAAATATTCTGCAATCTATCTGCATCAAGTTTGTGTGTTTTAAAAAGTGGGTAAGCATAACCTGGCTTATCACATATAAAATATTTGGCTAAAGTACCGGGAATCTTTTTATATTTAGTGTGATCATAGAGTTTAATTCCAACGGTGTGTTTAAGCAAATCGTCACTAATTGCCCCATGTTGGTGCAACTCAATAATTTTATCTTCAGCAGTTTTTCTTATTTTGTTGAGATAACTTTTGATGTTGTTAGTAGTTAAAGTATGTAGATGAGAAAATTTACTCAATTCTTTTTCGATAATGACATTATAATCGTGATAATTAACTAAAACAATCTTACCATCCTTGTCGGATTTGCAAATAACAATTCGTTTATTCTTTACTGCTATTCTAAGTTCTTCGACCGCTTTTCGTTCTGATTTTTTCAGATTATTTTTTTGTCTATAATCTGTTTTTACGAGTTTTTCAATTGAGCGCAATTTAGCTGCAATTCTTTCTGTATAATTTACGACCTTTTCGTGCAAGAGATCTCTATCAGGTCGATTGAATTTCGGAATCTTTAATTTTTCTGGTAGCTTGTCAGCGGAATCATGGAAATTGATATTATCTGGTAATACGTTGTCCCATTCCACACGTCTAATATGTGCAAGAAAATTAAGATGCTCATTGTCTTCAGTTTTCTTACTCCAGTTGGGAGTAGGTGCAAAGTTAAGTCCATATTTAAGTATCGCTTTATGATTGTCATCAAGTTCAAAGTCAGATTTATTTAAGATCATCAGGTCATTAGTTCTCTCTTGAAAAGCCTTGAGCGACCTTCTACGTTTGTACCTTTCTCTGTCTCTATTGTTTTTTCGCTTTTTCCGATTTATTAATTTACTCTTGAGGATTTTATCAAACTGGGTACTATGTATCCAATTAAATTTGTTAATATATTCATTTTTAGACTTTCTTTCAATAGATTTCAACTCTTTTTTATCACTTGTTGAAAATGTGCCCCACAGATGTTTGTGTTTGCACACATACAAACCGATTTCTTTTATTGATGAATTAATGCGGCGTGCTTGCTGTGTGAGAAGCAGGTCGTAATCTATTCCTTTTCTTTGGTTTGATCTTAGTAAAACGTTTTGCTTGACGCAACGTCGTAGAAAAGTAATTTTTTGCTGGTATTTTACGACCTTTGCATAGATGTTAAAATTTACTATTTCACTTGAACGTTGTGGGATTCTTTCCTCCCTATCTGACAGAATATAAATCATAATGATTTTAGGAGAATCTCCACACAGGTAAAATTAATAAATGACGATTCCATTAAGAATATCAATAGGCTGAAACTTTATAGAGTAAAGTTGTGACTGGAATCAGTCAATATTCGAACTCACACTTTATTTAACAAATCGATTTCACTAAATTAGCATCATCAGTGTTCTGCAAAGCAACCGCAACGATAAATTATATATACTTACGTCAAATTGAACGGACAGGCTCACAAAACTAACTATATATAATTTATCGTTGCGGTTGCTTTGCAGAACACTGATGATGCTAATTTAGTGTAATCGATTTGTTAAATAAAGGGTGAGTTCGAATATTGACTGATTCCAGTCACAACTTTACTCTATAATGTTTCAGCCTATTGATATTCTTAATGGAATCGTCATTTATTAATTTCACTTGTGTGGAGATTCTCCTAAAATCATTATGATTTATATTCTATAAAACCTTTGCGCCCTTTTTACGTGGTCTTTTTAAGTCGTAGCTTGCAAAGCAAAGAATGCCTAAACAAGCCAAATCTTCTACAGCGAAAGTTAGGCAAATTTGCCAGGAATATCCGGATGAGTTTTCGGCAACTCCTGCCCGCGACTTGCGATGCAACCTTTGCGACGTGTTAGTCAAATGCGACAAAAAGTTTTTTGTGGAAAGCCACCGAAAAAGTAAGCAACACCAAAGAAAATTGGAGACCAGGAGCAATTCCCAAAGTAAGCAAACCTTTTTGCAACTCTTAAACAAACTTTTTTACATACATGTCAAAACAGTGGCCACGACGTGATAGCAAGCTTGCAATTATCTTTTACTGTCTCAGTCAATTCTTTGCTCTTTTACCCGTGCATCATAGAGAAGAAAAGACAGATGTTTTGTGGATATTTGCGAGCAAATCGTTCCAATAAAGATTTACTCGAAGTAATTAAAAAAGCGTTGACTGGAGTCTACCAAGCGGCGAAAACAAAAGTTGGAGTGGGACTAGATTTATCTGAACGATTTTGGGCGCAAATAAATGTACAGGAAAGACCTGTGTTGTCTCTACTACTTTTTGTAATTGGGGTTGATACAATTAGCCTGCAAAGTGTGCATGCAAAAGCCTGATGATGGAAATTTGGAGAAGATGGCTGAATTTTGATCAGTGAAATCATGGAAAATTTAGAGAAAAGTTTTTAAAGCAAAAAGAGACGTTTAAGAGAAGAAGATAAAAGTTAACCTCCAAAGACAAGAGTGATGTGGATCGAGTATTTAAAAAGGAAAAACTTCAAAAAGCGAAGTTGATGCTTGTGCCAAGTGCAACGGTGATGATAAATGCATGTATGTTGCTACTCACGAAATGCAATGACTGGAGGGTACCACGCGCGAGAATGAAGAAAGTGCCTTCAACTCTGACAAAAAGATTTGTTTGTAAAAAGTGCGTTGAAACAATGAAAGGAGCAGAGGAACTAGATGAGAAATAATGACTTTTTCAGCTGGTGCAGTTGGCTAAGAATTTATGTTATTTAGAGAACAGGTGTGATGCCAGAAATAAGAGTGAGGCAGCGGTGTTTGAAAGAATAAAACTACGTTACATCAAACTTAGAAAATGTGGTGAGTTGCTTTATGGAAGGAAGCTTTCTTTGTACATAAAAGAAAGGATCTATTGGAATTATGTGAAATCGGCGAAGTCGTATAGAAATAAGACATGAAGCCTGAGGAAAGATGAGATGCAAGTTTGGGAATGACTGAGAGATTAATGATAAGAGCAATGTGTGGTGTTAAATTAATTAAGAAAAGCAGTTGCCAAGAGCTTATGAATACGTAGAATTCAAAAGAAACTCTTGATACCAGCCACAAAGATAAGCGTATGTTCCGAGGAGGAATAGTGATAAAACACTGAGAAGAATGTTATATAGAGAAGGCATAGGCCTATTGCAAACAAGCTCTGTAGTTGGAAATGTGGATAAGCTAACTCGGGAGCCATGCATGCTCATTATTCATCTGAAACAAGCATATAACTGTTCACAATTCCAGTTAAACTTGAAAGAATCTGTTCGTACCACACTGTCCTGTATTACGGTATTTGCATGATGCAGAGCATCGCAAGCGGCTCCTTTAACAGGGCATATATGATGTAAAGCATAATTTCAGAAACCGTGGCAACAGGAGGTAACGTTATCTTCGCCGCTCTCTATTACGTCACAACGTAAACTCTCCAACGCTACGGATTCGCTTTTATCAAACGTGCTATTTTCCACTCAATAGCTACGTGGCTCCGTGAGTGCAAAAGGCCGCTCGCTGACGCAACAGTATGACACGGAAATTTACACAAAACTACGGAGCTTCTGATTTACAAAAATTATGGAAATCTGATAAACACCGAAATTTGCGCATGACATTAAAGGATAAACAAATCAGAATTACATGTACAACGGTGCAAATGATTATACTATATAGTTAAATCAATGATTACCAATTAGTGTTACGATTGAATTGAGTTAACCAGACACCTCCCAATTTTCAAAACTATTTGGTGCAAAAATTAGAAAGTCCGAAAAACGTACAAATTTTTCCAGCAATTACACTGTCGATTAGAGGCGATAAAGGTCACTCAAAAACTGGATATCTGTTTGGTTTCACATTGGAGAGAGTCGGTCAAATAAATGGAACTTTGGTACCGGTACCTAAACAGATCAAGGGGGGAGATACGACAAGCTGTTTGGCGTATTGGTTAATTGGCAGTTGGCAGTAAAACTAGTTGAGAGATTAACCGAGTGATTAGAAAAAAGTCAACCATTGAAATGAAAATCGCTTTGTTCAAAAAAATGATAAAAATTACCTAATACTTTTCCGAATTTCTAAAGGAAAACAGATCATGATATTTTTTTTATATTCTATTGGGAAATTATTTGCATCTCGTAACTTCTGAACAAAATTTACGTGCACCTCCGTATTTCCCAAATCAAATTGATAGGCATCTCGCTACTTCCAAAATACGGGGTGTTTCATCTCAATATGTCCCTTTAGAAAATCTCATATCTCAGTAACTGGCAAAAGTAGCAGGATAAAACTGGTTTCGTTGGAAAGGTAAAATCTCCAATTTTCTTGCTGCGGTGGTTTCGCCAGACCATTGTTACGTCACAAAGCTTTTTGCGTAAAATGCCGTTTCTACCGATTTGCCTCTTATTTGCTTAAAATGTCTTTTACTGGATTGGAGAAAGCGTTTGTGTTTTGAAATTTGATAAAAACAACTCATGGACATGTGTTCAACGTAAATTTCGAACAGGATTTTCAAAGCAGCCACCAGACCGACGTACCATACAGAAATGGCACGCGAAATTTGAGGAGGAGAAATGTTTGTTCTCCCGAAAACGAATTGCTCCATCACCTTCAACTGAAACGATTGAAAGAGTTCGAAACATCTTCCTGCGGAGCCCCAGGAAGTCAATCAGAAGAGCTAGTCTTGAACTTCAGATGCCTTCAACAGCCGTTTGGCGAGTGGTAAGAAAACACCTGCATATGATACCTTATAAACTGCATTTGCTCCAGCATTTGAAAGACACCGACAAATCAGCTCGCGAAGACTTTTGTACCCAAATGCAGGTGATGTTGGAAGAAGACGGATTTGATGACCGTCTTGTGTTTAGTGACGAAGCAACTTTCCACGTAACTGGCAAAGTCAACAAACACAACACACGCATATGGGGAACTGAAAATCCTCATGCAACACAGGAGCATGTGCGAGATTCTCCTAAGGTGAACGTGTTCTGCACCATATCGAAGAAGTGTGTGTATGGGCCTTACTTTTTTGAAGGAGCAACTGTCAACAGTGAAGCGTACCTTGCTATGCTGCAAAATTGGTTGATGGAACTTTTGTTTGAGGGAGAGCAAGCAGACTTTATTTTCCAATAGGATGGGGCACCACCTCACTGGAGTCTCAATGTAAGACAGTATCTAAACGCTACTCTGCATAACAAATGGATCGGACGTGCCGGAAATGATGATTGCGTGCTCCTGCATTGGCCCTTTAGATCTCCAGACCTAACGCCGTGTGACTTTTTTTCTCTGGAGCTTTGTAAAAGGCTTGGTCTACGTTCCTCCTCTTCCAACATCAGTGGATGATCTGAAGACTCGGATAACTGAGGCCTTGAAAACCATCGATCCCGATATGCTTGTTCGAGTTTGGCAAGAAATGGAATACCGTTTCTATGTGTGCCGTGTAACCACGGGCTCGTATATTGAACATTTGTGAAAAGTTTAATAAAACGTTTATTTCTTTGATTTTTGAGTTCAAATTTTTGCTGCGTAAACTTAAGATCATTAGTTTTTAAAAAAAAGTTTGGTTTTTATATCTTCTACAGTCATTGAGATATAAGTTGTCATAAAGTGACATATTGAGATGAAACATCCTGTAAAACTTAAAAACACACTTTTGCTTTTACCCGTTGCAATCGTTCCACCTTCATTGTCCCATCACCTCATGATTATTGTCTCATGCCCCTTGCCTCATGCCTGGTGTCCATTGTCCCATGCCCATTTCTACGTGTCCAGTGCCTTATTTCCATGTTCCCAATCTCATTGCCCAATAGCCAACAGCCCATACCTATCATTCTTGTGTATCCTCATGCCCATTGCCAATGCCCATTTTCCCATGCCTATTGCCAATGCCCATCGCTCTGCACATGGCACTATGTCAATCGTCCCATGCTCATCATAGCACGCCCGTCAATCCATGCCCATCGGTTATTGCCAGCTAGAGCACAGCAAGAATCACCAAAGCATTTCCAAAAAAGAAAAACGGAAAACTTCTGGTGTCTCGTTTACTAATGTATAGTCTATGGTGCCACCACTTCTTTTAAGATAAACAGCTGCACCGCCATGATATTGCAAAACCGAACAACTGCAAGAAATCATGGTTTTGAAAATATTGACTTTGTTGTCATTTGACAAACGCCCACAGATTTGATTGATCAATTAGATCTCTTCAGGGCACCTCCTTTAACGAGAATCGAGATCATCAACTATGGCTTTTATCTCAGGGTATGTTGTTGGAGAAAACTACAAATGTCTTGAAAATATTTTCTATATGTGATACCTAATTAAGTATCACAAAGAAAACTTTTTTGCTATTTTCCATCTATTTCCCGCTCTATTAGAGAAACTGAGGAAGCACATGAAAAACAGCTCATACATACGTGGCTGGGGTAGTTACAAATAGTTAACATAATTTGTCCTATTTATCTGATTAGTGGCAGGAGACAGAAAGCGGAGCAAGTTATATCAACAACTTGTTGTCATTTATTATTGTTCAACAAGGGAACAATGATACCCTTTTATTCAGTCTTGCCTGAACCTGTTAACTGTGCGAATTTGCTTTTCGGAAAATAAATTGGGAACAGTATAAAAACTCTATCAAAGCAAACTGCAACCGGATTCCAACAACTCAGGAAAATATCGAAAGATTCTCCGGCATTATATCAAAAAGCGTCAAGTTAAATATTCCAAGAGGACACAGAGGACGATATATCCCTTGCTGAAGTTCTGGAAAAAACGTTCTGAAGAACTACTTAGGGAATATGAGCAAACCCAGAACAATAAAGTGGCCGACATCCTGCTAGCATCCTTTTAAAAAGACAAACAAAAAAGATAGAGAGAAACTATGGAAAACATGGACTTCATCCAATCTAGCAGACGTGTTTGGAATGGGATCAAAAACAAAATCCTGACAAATCTAAAAAAACAGAGAAACGGACAGCAATATCAGCAGACACAGTGGCAAAGCAAACAAAAAAAAAGAAATGTACAACCGAGACACAAGTTCGGAAGAAACGTCAAACATGAATTTCAGAAACTCTATCATGAATACCCTGATGCTGACCCCCTACTAACAGCCTCCGTAGGGACAAACAAAATAAACAAGCAGCAAATAAAATTAAATAAGGAAAATCCGCAGGAACTGACGGCATCTACCCAGAAATGATAAAAATCTTGGGGACAGAGCTCTCGCCCGGCTGGCGGCAGCAATGTCTGGCGTAATCAAAACTTACAAATACCGGAATCATGGAAACATGCTACGATAATTGCAATACTGAAGCGGAAGAAACCAGCTGACAATTCCCATAGCTACCGACCTATCTCTTTACTGAGTTGCTTATACAAACTAATTAAACCTAAAATCCTCTTTCGTATTGACCCGTTAATTATCTGGTCAATTATAATTGACCAAATTCTACCAATGGAACAAGCAAGCTTCAGACCCTGGAAAAATACCACTGAACAAGTTTTGGCGTTAACTTCTTTTATAGAAGCTGGCTTTGAAAAACGACTTAAAGCAGGCACTGTTTGATCTGTTGGCTGCCTAGGAAACTGTGTGGCACAATGGACTAATAATGCTCAAACTAATCAAAATTATCAAATGCAAAAAGACTATAAAACTGCTTAAACCCCTTTACTGGACCAAAGAATTTCACTGTGCTACTGGGAGGTGACCTAAGCAAGACGAGAACAATCAAAAACGGCATCCCACAGGGATCAATTCTTTCACCTACATTCTTTAATTTATACACTTTAGAACTACCAGACACAATTTCTCGAAAATTCACCTGTGCTGCCGGCCTTGCTGCAGCATACCAGGCTCGAGATTCACAGAAAATTGAGTAAGTAATGGAGTCTGATTGCCAGACAATATATAACTATTTTAATAGATGGTACATGGAATTGAACACCACAAAAACAGTAATCAATTTCTTTCATTTAAACGATCATGAAGCTGACAAACCCTCAATATCAAAATAAACGATTCGAAGCTACCACATAATAAAAGCCCTAAATACCTCAGTGTGTACAGTACCTCGACATAACTTTGACCTACTGGAAACAGTTAGAAGTAAGCGCTAACAAATAGAAAAATAGAAACTCCTTAGTACGAAAGCTAAGAGGAACAACTTGAGGCACCTCACCATCTGTCCTTTAAAGTTCCGTTATGGCACTATGCTATAGCGCTGTTAAATAGGTCTACTGTGCCTCTGTCTGGGGTCGCAGCTCACACTGACCAAAAGTCGACATCCAACTTGGCCAAGCATTGAGAATCATAACAGGCGCTCTGAAATCCACTCCACTTCCTCGGCTACCAACTCTAAGCACCGTTGCACCACCTCACCTTAGAAGAGAACAGGCAACTCAGAGGCAGCATAATCGGCTAAACTCTGCTGAAATCGAGACCCCATTGAAATAAATGACGAAGAAAGCCCCGACAACCACCAGACTAAAATCGAGACGGCCCTTCTATTCTGCACGAATAAACAATTTCAACCTCCAAAAAATGGAAACAAGAATGGCAAGAAAACATCCCCACTGGAGGAGACCTTATTGAGGATCCAACCATTTCACAACCCAGCTTCCACTCACTAACAGGAAAACAATGGTAACAGCCAACAGAAACAAAACACGGCATGGTAAAACAACCGCAAACCTGCATAAATCGGGCTATTGGGATTCTCCCACATTCCCGAAATCCCATGCCGCTCCACAAGACATGGACCATATAGTACTGTACTTCCCAAGCACATCTTTACCAAGAGGATATGTAGCGATCCACGTGGCACAAGTGGATTTCATCAACTATACTTCTACTACTGTGCAAACAATGACTATTTCTTTGCGTTTACTGATCAGTAGCTTCACATAAACGTAAAAAATCAAGGTTGTTTATGATCTCTAAAATGCAGTCGTTGGGTGTTGTAATATCACGGCAGTGGATCTCTGTAGTTCTATTTTCTACTTGCAATTTTCAAGTAAGGTTTAATTTTCTTATTTCATATGGATTATAGCATCTTCGTTATTCCAGAATAAAATCTGGCTTAATTCTTCGTATTTCCTACCTACAATTTAGCTTGCTCTTCCGTAGTTCCCAATTAAAATTTGGCTTGCCTTGGGGTATTTCTGAAATGCAATTGACTTGCATCTACGAATTTCTCCATTAAAATATGGCTTGTACATGGATATCTTTTGAATGCAATTCTGCTTGCATCTATCCACTTCATGTTGAATTTTCGCTTGCATCTTAATATTTCTTTACCAGAATATTGCTTGCATCTTTATATTTCTTGAAAGCAATTTGGCTAGCATTCTGGTATTTTCTAATTAATATCTGACTTACATTTGGATATTTCTCAAATACAATTTTTGTTGCATCACCCGTATTTCCTAATTAGAATTTGGCTTCGGTATTTTTTAAAAATCAAATTTGACTTTTATCTACGCAATTCGCAACAAAAATTAAGTTTGCTTTTTTCTATATTTGAATTGTAAGATCACTTGTATTTCTGTATTTCTTGACTCCACATTTGCTATCTAGAAATTGCATAACACAACCGTGTTTCTTAAAAGCATTTCGGCTTGCACCTGCGTATTTAATAATAATAATAATAACAATCTTTATTTTTTGTCCAAAACAGAACAATAGCAAACCAAAATTAAACAGCAGCTGACGAAAAAAAGGAGCAGATGGCAAAACGATATACGTTAAAACATGCGTAATTAAATTTATTATAACGAAACCAAATGGCTCTCTAGGACGTTCCTTTTGTCTTCCAAGTTTTGATGAGATGCAGATATCTCTGGGAATTGAGTATGATTTATCTTTAAAGCGCCTCGCTTTATTCGTACTGCAAACCCAGAATTTGATGATAACGTTTCTAATTTTCATAAAGCGTTGGAAGTAAATCACGTTTCTGCTTACATGGCTAAAAGCTTGACTGAAAAATGGAAGCAAGTTTTAGATTTGTTAAGTCATCTTTCTATTAGCTATTCTGCAACAACATTAACAAAGTTGTTGCCAATAAAACATTGCAGGGTACCATTTTGTTGGCTCTTCAGCAAGCGACCCGATGGCTTAGTGGTTAGAGCGTCCGCTTCGCAGTCGGTAGACCTGGGGTTTATTCCCCTTGTCGAGTCATACCAAAAGACTTTAAAAAATGGCATCCGCAGCTTTCCTGCTTGGCGCTCGGCATTTACGGGAGGTTGTGGAGAACAAGCCGGCAAGTTCGCTTGTTGTGTCCTTGGGCAAGGCACTTAACGGGACGCCCCACCTTTATGTGGAAGACAGGTGGCCCATAAACCTCGAAAAAGGCAACTCCCAAGCGAGTGCGGACTTCCCGTCCAAAGTATAGCGATACAATTCGCTTTCTCGTGAATGGAGGATAAATATGGCAAATAAAACAAAAACAAAACAAGCGGTAAAGTGGTGTGATCGGTCATGAAAACCACAATAATAGAGCTAGAAAGGAGAAACATTGTTTGAAGGGTGTGCTATGTGACATGGTGCCATCAAACCAAGGAATGCGGAAAGCTGCCAAAGTTAAAAGTAAAAAATAAGGCACAGTTCTTTTTTTGCCCGACCCCTTTCACGGAATAAAACATGGAATTTAAGAAGCGCGGCAATTCCTTAGATTGTTATATGTGCAACACATCTCTGCGTTGGTCACCAAATCGTTGTACCGTAATTGAATTTGCAGAGGTCAGGTGGTTGTTTTTTGCCAACATCCATCTGCTTAAAAAGGGATGGTTCATTTTGTCCAGGCTGTGAAGATCTTATCAAAAGCAAGCGGATTTTCTTCTAAAGAATGACTTGATTTTATCAGAGGAAGTAATCTAACAGCATCATTTACTGTCTCCAGCGATAGATGTGTGTGTGTGTGTGTGTTTGCACTTTTTTTTCAAAAAATGCGTAGTTTTATTCTGGTTTCTTCTCGTTGGATTAAAGTTGTTGTGGATAATAATGAGAAAAACACATTTAAATTGGCCCCCAAACCAAACACATTTATCTCAGTTCGAAAAAAATGCGAGTCGATTTAGCTGCACAGGTATATTACTTTTGATGAGAAGGTATTTTTACTTATTTATGTATTGCATATTTATCTTCCACATTTGCATCACCGAAACAGCTTCAGTGGTGTCAGCGAAAGACAAATGCTTAGAGCATCTACTTCGCAGTTTTCTGGTGGCAATATTTTGCTAGAATTAGTCGGTGTCACTTATAGTGAATCAACTGCATATTTTACTTTAAAATGTTAAATTAGAAGCAAAAAAATATTGATGTCAATATTTTGCTTTTTAGCTACTAAGTCACAGCTCGACATCCGCAATTCGAAGGTTGGTACAATTGGAAAAAGCATTTATTACAGCTTTTTTTTACGAATATAATCAATGGTTGGTTTGATGTGGCGACACTCGCCTAATCACAAGTGGTATATTTGCTAACTTGTCTCAAAAACTGCAAATATTAAGAGAAGAAGGAATTTAATGCTACTAGGACTAATACAAATTAGAAATATAATGTATGTTTAGTGTTGACATGGTTTAGCGGTAATTATTCTTGATTTTGTGATAATTCCTTGATTTGTGAAACAAAGTCTCGAAGAACGAAACTTAATTAAAACACATCAGTATTTGTCAGGAAGAACATTTGCAATGTTAATTGAAAAGCAAATGGATAGGTCATATGTCTTAGTCCAAAAACGCTGGAAAAGTAGACGCACGATGTTTACATTTTTCAGGTTGAGAATGTTTTTACAGCAATTCAATTTACATCAAAATCAACCTCAAGCAAAAGAAAGCCTGTATAAAAAAACAGTTAAAGCTGGATTTCATCTGTCAATTCACAGTTTTGTTGGTATACATGCCCAAATGGTCTCTGAGGGAAAACTAATAAATTTCCTGCTTTGTGTCCCCATCTTCCCAGACGCTTTGGAAAATGTTTTAAGTTAGAAGCAAAGACGTCACTCATTCATGGACAGCAAAATTTCAAACAGCGCAAAGCTGGATGTGTGGTCGCAACTATTGCAACCTATGTGTCATTGTCACCCAATCGCGTAAGACTACACGCCACAATCGCTACAGTTTGTGGATAGAATTTCGGCCGACAAATTAAAACAGGATGAAGAAATTACGAATTTTAATTTTTAGGGAAAAGGCTTGAACTGATTGGTAAGCGACTGCGAATTCAATGACTTGTATTACGTTTGCTGATGGGTGGTACAGAAAAGTGCTAAAAATTTTGTCGGGCGAGGAATGTAAACAAAGACTGCGCAAACCAGTGATTACATCTCTTCCAAATATTGATGATTTAGTTGTCTTGACTCTTAGTCATTCGTACGTAAAAAATCCATTGCACTTTGATTTCAGTGAACACAACAATCTACCGTTGCCATTCCTTTTTTCACTGTCGTTGAGTTTTTAAAAGATGTTGAGATAACTTTCCGAAAAAATATTGATAATACTGTGATTAGTTCAACTCATTATCAGCCGTGTGCTGAATTTTCCATCATCATAAGTTTGTCATTCTGAGGTTTTTCAGAGAATATGAAATTGCTTTTTGAAGATTTGTTTGTATGTTTATAGAAAAGAATTGACGAAAAGATGCAAAGCGATGCAGTTTGCCAGCAAAAGCGCGGCACGACAAATTATTATTTAATTTGAGTTCGCAAACCTCGAATTACCAGTTTCCGATCTTTGAAATCTTTAGATTATAAAACTGCACGCATGAATTCTCCTGTCACTATTTTTGTAAGATATACCTCGTATTTTTAATTTAATACGACACTGCATTCGGCACGATAAATTTGTATTGACATGTGGGCTAAATTGACTTTTTGAAATAAAGGCTTGTCTATAGTCCTTGTTTTTTAATTTTTCTGACCTCAAGCAATATTTATTCAAACAGTTTCATCCTAGTGAGTTTTCATTAAGGGAGGGCCATTATATTTCAGGCAAATTGAGGGATTGTTGGGTTAGCTTGTTCTGCAAATTTGTGGAAACAAGGGTGCTCTCGATCGTGATCTGCAAGTGCTGCTATTTCGGAGATTTTGTTGAAAGAAATCAGTAAATGCACCTGGGAGCTTATTATGAAAATACTTATGAATGAATTCTGATATTTCCAGTTGCGCTGTTTTTTCATCGCAAAAATATTTGATCGTTTTATAACCTTTGCGAAATCTTTTTCATTTTTTGCGTTGAATGCAAAGCGAGTTGCTTTCTTTGTTGTGGTTTGAAGTGAATGAATCAATGTTTTATTACTGAAGCACCATGATGAAACACAGTATTGAAAGTGACTTTGAACCATGCGGTAGAAAAGCATTTGGAGTGATTTAAGGTTAACATAAGGTTTAACTTTTCAGCAATTTAGCATTTCTTGGATACAATTTGGCTTGCATCTTCATATCTTCTACCTAAAATTTTGCTTGTCTCTGGGTGTTTGCTAAATGCAATTTGTCTTTCATCTCCATGTGCAAACCAATAGTGGTGGGTTCTGGAAACTGGAACTGAGCAGGCTAATGACTACAAAGAGAAGGAGCAAGCCAGTGGGGGGGTGATAAGAGAATATACTGATATCATAAACAAATGCATGCGTTCTTTTGACAATTTTACTCATAAACTTAACGTTTCGCTTCCCTTAGTAACCGAAAAACCTTCTCAAAATACGACAGATGTTATAGCCAGTGTGCTGTAATGCATAAACTGTTAACCACAAAAACATCAATACGACCTATTTTATCAACCACCAAAAATTATTACTGACAAGACAGGCAATATGCTGCCGCACCTGACAACAATTTTTAAAGTTTTTGTCACACTCAAGTTTACCCATTGCTACAGTGGTGTTACCTTTATCAGCTTTAAGGATTACGATGTCACCACATTGCTTCAATAGCACGCTTTTCGACCGTGGTTGTGGTGATTTGGCTCTTTTCAAAACATCCACCACTTTAGTAAGTTTTTTGATAAACCAAAAGTCTCGTTCAATAAATGTACATAATCCTAATCATGGTGCGAATTTCTGGCTGTATATGGTGTGTTTACCGCTGATTAGTAATGGGACGTACCTTATAACACGTACTTGTGTCGACTCATGGTTCAATAGGTAATAATGCATTTGTTATTACCTAATTGCCTGCCTGTTAGTAATAATTTGCAGCGTTTATGCTGTGTAGGTTTAAAAAAGTTATCTTGATATTTTTTTTGTCAAACACTTTATATGTTACACTATGGCGACCTTACGGGATACAAACTGTGGATCATTGATGTTTTGCTGAAATCATGCGGGTGACTCATAAACGTTCTCGTTCTGTTCGTGCGCTTGTTGTTGTACTGTGATCGTTATTCTGAATCATCCGCTGGCCAAAAACAAGTCATAAAAGAACATACATAGCTATCTATGATGATTTAACTATACTGGGTGACTACGCCGTATGGCTAGGCGTGGATCCGTCTGACGTGCGACGGAGTGACCTAGTAAACAAGCATATAAAGAGAAGCATTGCTATTTTTGTTCAGTTTTTCGATTAAAAATTCAAATCCAAAATTCATTGGCTTCAATTCAATTCGATTCGCTTAAATTCAAATCAAGATTCGTGCATTCAACGTCGTGTTGTGATTAAATACATTCGTTCTTGGAGTCAGACGTGCTGTTGAAACTCGATCCCCACAATTTTGGTGCCCTCGAGGAACTTATCTTCCCCAACACTGGCTATATCATCCATTGTATTCTTAGGAAACTTGCTAGTTAAGGAGAGCAAAGAGTTAACTTTATGAATAAAATTGTCAGAAGAACGTTTATATCTGTTTATGACGGCAACATATTCGACAAACTAAAAATTCCTGCTATGTTCAAGAGAATATATACTTTCTGCTCCGGAGAACAACTAACGCCTATCAAGCTATTCAATATGATTGACGCAATTCTGCTAGAAAAAATATCCTCCTTATCATATTTTTGGGGTTAACTCCCGTGAAAATTCAAGGTATATCATTCTTTAAGTGAATAAATATAATTTATTTACCTAATAAAAAAATGCATGCAAACATTAGCCTAAAACTTGTTCTAGATAGCAAGAAAATACTTTTTTGATGCAATTTTCTAAAACTTTACTGGGAGCATGACCCCGACCCCATACAAAAGTCGCTCGTTTGGCATTCTTTATCATAGAAAACTGACCGCATGGCTACTTACTGCGTACGCCACTTCCAACAGCCATCAGTTAAAGTAGAGACCGCTGAAATATAACTGTCCATTCTATTGACTTTTTTCGCTCGAGCCGTCAAGCATAAAGTGCTATCACTAACGTCACTGCAAGATCTAGACGCTCAGCACAACCCAGATCCATTGCTGCAAATTTTATTTCATCGCAGCTGGTGGCTAATGCAAAATACAAGGCAATAAGTGGCCAATTTGTAGACAAAAAACTTCAAAGCTCTGGAAGATTGATACACTGGCACATAAAAACATCTCCGAGCCTTTCACCCGGGAAGAGCTCGGTGGTGCAATCAAACACATGCAGTCCGGAAAAGCTGTTGGTCCTCACCGCATTTGTCCGCAGTTGATTCTACATCTTTGCTAGTTACGCGACTACTCCAGTAAAATCCTGGTTAAACAATTTTGTCTCATCCTACTTACGTTGCATTAAGATTTCAAAAATACGGAAAAAACCCTTAATTGTTGCAATCACCATGCTGAACAAACCAACCAACAGAGAAACCCACGAGCCACCGCCATAACCCTTTGCTTTGCGTTGTCTTCAAGATTTTCGAGAGACTCGATAATTTTGCTCTTGTTGAACTAATTATTGATCCACTCTTTTCCCATAGAGCAAACAGGATTTTGGCGTGGAAGACCAATTGTTAACCAAGACACCTTGCCAAAATAAGATACTGAGGATGACTACTCGATTAAGAAAAAGGCTGAATGTGTTTTTATTGACCTTACAGCAGTATACGATACTGTGTGGCAGCGTGACGTTCCTATGCACATGTATAACCTACTCCACCTCCTCCCTGAGAGCGGCGAGGTAGAGCTGATCATAAACTTGTTCACAACAGGAGCTTCACCTTCACCAGCGGTAGCGGAAGACTTAGCAGATCACGGCGCTTTAGGATCGGTGTCCCACAGTGATTGGTCTTGGCTCTCTTCCTTTTTGACATCTAGACCAGCGATTCTTAATTTATTTTGAAGCCCGCACCCCGTCCTGATGGAAAAATCATTTTTGCACCCCTTGCACCACGTGATATAATGTTTTTTGTATTACCATCGCTGATATCAATTGTCAGAGAAAAAAAGCTCGCACCCCAAGAAGTCCCTTCTCACACCCCCAATTGAGAACCGCTGATCTAGACCATTAAACTGCCATCTACAACTTCTACGAAATATGCATAAGCTCACGACTTGGCAATTACTTATTCTGCTAAACACTGGCAGTCAGTGGGTGGGATGTTCAGCCATAAAATGGCAACATCATCACGATGTATTTATCAATGGATACTGAAACTCAGCGAAGCGTGACGACAGCCTTTCACCTTGACCATAAAGAAGCAAGGCCAAACCTGAAAGAAGAGTCATTGACAAGTGACTGCCATTTCGTCCAGAGAGCGTCTGTCTTGGGATGAATCCGGACAGCTCTCTTACGTAATGCAGCCATTTAGAGTCGCAATGCAAGTTAACTCTCGCTTTGCATTGTTGAGACAACGCACTGGAACAAGTTAGAGGACCGGTATCGAAATTTTGCGCGCGGAAACTTTTGTTCTTTCTGTTCCTGAATACTTCATTCCAGCTTGTTGCCACAGCGCCCAAACTCATCTTATTGTCCTTCAAATCAACAACGTCTTAAAAATTGTAACTAGGTAGGCCTACCTGCGTTCTACTTTTGCGCATAATCATCAGCCCTTGCAGGCATTTAACCTTCCAATCTCCGTCGCAAAATAGCAGCACTTCGACTTGGTTGTCGAGCAAAACATCTTGACCACTTGCTTTACTCAAAGCTCTATTTGTTATCTCAAAAGCTATTCCATAGGCTTAAGTGAAGGCGCTCTTTTATAAGCCTACAAGGATCCCTCCAGTTGATGAAGCTGACTAACCGTTACAACTGGCCTTTAATTAGCCAGTAGTGGGATTCAAATTTTTTTAGAACAGGTTCTGTCACTGCAGGACTTACAAACAACAGGTTCTTCAATTATCACAGCCTCCACAGGCAAACAATGCTGGTTGGTCTGCTATACGTGCGATATAAGCTGGGAGCGGTTGCCGTCGACGTAGCCCAGTGATTCTCAACCTTTTTTTTTGTTGTGGCACACTTTTAACGATTTCAAAATTTGGCGGCACACATAGAAAAAGATAAGTTAAAAAATTATTTACTTACCTATAACACACTGCGTAAAATAGTTTATAATCATAATTTTAAATATGCAAAATAAAATAATATATACTACAAAAATAACAGTACGTTTATTAAAGGATTAATTACAAGTTAATAATAAGAATATTTTTAATGCGAAATATATCTAAAATTATATATCTAAAATTTGGCGGCACACTTTTATAATTTTGCGGCACACAAAAGTGCCGCGGCGAAGAATCACTGGTGTAACCTTTGTAACGGCGCTCTCGTTCGAACAAGAATTAAGACGAAACTTTTCTCATTATTAAAAGCTAGTAACAGGTCTATAAGAGGTATGTCAAAATAAGTTATAAGTTAAAAGTGTTTATTGGTAAAAATTGACAATCTCCAACTTTAGCCAATAATCGGTTTTCGGGATTAAAGAAATTCCAAGAACAAGTTATTGCGAACCGGTGAAATCCCATCATTGAGCGTAGCACATTGGATGGACCAGGCATAGAACATGGATTGGCACAATTCCACCAACAAACTTCGTGATTTCAAGCTTAACTCCCTTGCAAGATCTGCAAAACTATATTTTGACCGACACCCAGGGCCGGATTAAGAGATTGCGGGGCCCGGGGCAGATAAGAGTGCGGGGTCCCTAAATTATGGAACGCGAAAAAATTTTATTAATTTTGTTTAAAATTTACTTTGAAATTTATTTTAAAAGGTTAAATATAGAATAAAATTTTTGCACTGTTTCATTAACGGGGCAAATATAAACAACACAGAAAATATAATAAACAACACAGAGAGTGCAACACACAAAAAAACTAAGGCAAATATTGTATTACAACTGGTGTTTTCGGCATTTCGCTGCTGCAAATTTATCAATAATATCCTCAAAGCTCATAGATTTTGTGAATCTCTTCGATGACTATAATACAGAAATCACAGACGTGATCCGGCCTCACGGATGAGCGCAAGTAGTTTTTCACTCTTTTCAATGCCGAAAAAGAACGTTCACCTTCCGTATTTGCAACAGGCAAGGTCAGATATATACGAAGAATAATAGCCACATTTGGAAAAGTTTCGATTAAGCAGTTCTTTTTCAAATATGGCAGCTGTGCTTGTGCAGTATTTGTCTTCAAACCAAGGTCAGGAGATGAGCGTAAATGAAAAGCGAAGTGCACAACTTCTGAAGGAAAGTCGCTATTCAAATTGCTTGCAAATACTTTTAACGACTTACTTGCAGCGTTTTCTATATCACTGATAACCCAAGTGTTCAGATTCAGCAAAAAATTAAAATCCTGTTGCCATACGCAGTACACAAATTTTCGTCTTCTTACTTCTGCAATTAATAAATCAATGATTGGAAAGTAAGTTCCAATACGAAAGGATTATCGAGCATTTTCCAAAGCTCTAGTGTATCCAGTGTCCTCTCCTTCATAATCAAAAGTCTTCTTCGTTTTTCGGTTGCGTTTGTTTGGAGACACATAGGTTTTCTGCATACTGGTTGTGAGTTTCACACCATCCTTTTCAATTGTATCAAATTCATCCCGTATATGCTGGCAAAAACTCTCGATTCTATTGTAAAGTGCTGCGCAACTTCCTAAAGTCATGTCAGCTCGCTGTAGACTTTTACTTGTACTGTGAAATCTTTGAAGAATTTTGTGCCATAAAATACATAATATGGCTGTTTCTAAGGCATTTATACTATTTTTCAAATACGATAATTCTGATTTGGTTTGATTTGTTTCATTGTCGTCCAACGTAAAATCTTGTAGCAGTTGTCACAACTCAACAAAATTTTTCTTGAGAGCTTTAGTGGCGTTTAAGATTTCTTATATCTTCTCTAACATTTGACGATCGTTCGCAGCCATTAATTTGAATGCTATTATACCCTAAGGTGTATTGGAGGGGGATCAGGGGGGATCGCCGTCCACTTACTTTTTTAGAAAACGCTTGACTGAAGAAACATTTTATTAATATTCAAAATTTGTTTATTTTATTGTTTCTAAAATATGTTTTCAAATATACTTTTATTTAAATAAAGTTGTTTTAATTAGTATACCCTTTATTGCGAACAGTTCAATTACATGTTGTCTATGTTCCCGCCTTGCGCTGTAGCGAAAATTGCCGTTGCGCATGTCTCTCAGACCATAAGGTTTGAAATCAGTTCCAACCGTCCACCTACTTTATTATTTAGCAATACACCACTGATTATATCAGTCTCTACTGTGACGTTACAGTTACTTTGTAATTGAAAACCAGTTTTAATTTTTTTTCTACAAATAATAACTGTACCGGTATGTGAATATTTTGATTCCTCTGTTTAAGTTTGCTGGTGATGTAGGTTATAAGGTTTTAAATTTATTTCAATTCAATTCAATAGTTAATAGTGCTAAAAAGCGCGGAGCCCCCCAAAGCGAGGGCCCGGGGCAACTGCCCAGTTTGCCCATTGCTTAATCCGGCCCTGCCGACACCTGTGGGTCAAATCTAATCAAGTTCCAAACAAATGTAGGTTGTTTCCTCACGAGTACGTTCAAATGGGAACTGGCTGTTACCACAAAATGGGAGTGCAAACCAGAAAACTGCATGAAGCAAATAGGCATGGCGCAATGAGCGTAAGGCAATTAACATGAGGCAATAAGCAATGCACTAAGAGCAGTGAGCATGGAACAATGGAAATGGAACGATGGCAACAGGTATAAGCAAAAGTGTGTTTCTACTTTAATTTTGAAAGCAGCAAGCTGTCTATCAATTTGATTTGGGAAATACGGAGGTGCACGTAAATTTTGTTCAGAAGTTACGAGATGCAAATAATTTCCCATCAGAAAATGAAAATAATCATAATCTGTTTTCCTTTAGAAATTCGGAAAAGTATTAGGTAATTTTCATCATTTTTTTGAACAAAGCGATTTTCATTTCAATGGTTGACTTTTTTCTAATCACTCGGTTAATCTCTCAACTAGTTTTACTGCCAACTGCCAATTAACCAATACGCCAAACAGCTTGTCGTATCTCCCCCTTGATCTGTTTAGGTACCGGTACCAAAGTTCCATTTATTTGACCGACTTTCTCCAATCTGAAACCAAACAGATAGCCAGTTTTCTAGCGACCTTTACTCCCGCAGATCGAGAAGGTAATTGCTTGAAAAATTTGTACGTTTTTCGGACTTTCTAATTTTTGCACCAAATAGTTTTGAAAATTGGGAGGTGTCTGGTTAACTCAATTCAATCGTAATACCAATTGGTGGTCATTGATTTAACTATATAGTATAATCATTTGCACCGTTGTACATGTAATTTTGATTTGGTTATCCTTTAATGTCATGCGTAAATTTCCGTGTTTATCAGATTTCCATAATTCTTCCCGTATTTTTGTAAATCAGAAACTCCGTAGTTTTGTGTAGATATCCGTAAAACAGCAATTCCGTATTTTAGTGTTGCCTAATGCATGTGAATGAATCGTGTCCCCACTTGAGGATGTGGGAGAATTCAGCGTTGGTCACTCTAACGTGCTGAAAGGTGCCAATTTCATGAATGTCAGAGCAGAAAACAAGAAGAATTTGTTTCTTGTTGAAAAACATTAATCAAACAGGCTAGGCAAGATAATGTGATTAATAAAAATCAGAATTAACTGAGAAGTGCTGATATGATTTTTAAAAACTCTGTGGCTCTTTTGACGTCAATGGTGTTTTACCCTTGGAAGCTATTTTGTCGTCAGACGTTGGCGATTGGTCAATTTTAATAATGTATTAAACAGGTGACTGTTGGTGGTTTCTGATTAGTCAATTTTTATGATGAATTAAAAACATTTGCACTTCAAGTGTATGCTCCCCACACTGTGCACTCTTTCCCGGTGTATACTACCCCATACATTCACATTTCAGGCCCCCTCCAGCGCACACCAGGGCTGCCACTTTTTCCTGACTACAGCAATTAGTTTGACCTCAAAAAACATCTAGAACAAGGACGTGCAACCTCTTTGCTGTTTGCTGGCCGCATTACGTTTACTTCTAGAAAGTACAGCTGCCAGTAGGTTAAAAAATTTTGTGTTGCATCAGTTAAAAGCATAATGTAAAGGCAGTGGCTATTTTGCTGTTGAGGGCAATTTACCCTCAAAGACTATTTTGCCGTGAGTTATTTGTGATTGGTCAATCTTAATGAAGCACTGGTACTAAACATGTGACTTTTGGTCGTTTCTGGTTGGTCAATTTTAAAAACCAATTAAGAAAATTTCACACCCCCAGGTCTCTATCCCCCACCCTGTACACTCCCTTCCAGTGTACACTGCCCCGTACATTTACATACCAGGCCTGCCCCTTCAGTGTACACTGCCTTTCTTTTAAGGCCCTGCCAGCTGAGATTCGAACCCACAACCTTGGTATTTCAAGACCAGTGCACTATCCACTACACCACAGTGTCACTGGTGTAATTGTAGCAAGTATGACTATATAAACACACATGAATGATTACGGCAAAATAGATTCCAAGGGCAAATTGCCATTGACGGCGAAATAGCCACTGCCTAATGTAAAACAATGTCAAACATTTTTTAATGAATTTATTTGCTACAAAGAATTTATTTATTACAAAGTTGGCAATTCATCATACATTAATGATTCCTTTGGTTTTGCATATAAGCAGATGAGCTTGCAAAGTCAGGTGTCTTGTTGGTTACCACAAGCCTTGGTTCAGACTCCAAATTGCTGTCTAATAGTCAGGTTCAGTAATTGTTCTTCCAGCACTTTATCTTTGAAAATGCTGATTCGCACACACAAGCTGATAAGTGCTTCCAAAAAAAGCAAGTGTTTCTCTTGCCAATTCTCGTCGCATTGGATATTTAATTGCACTTTTCCAGGTTTCCAACAAATTTTCTTTGTCCTTAAACTTTTGTAATTTATCCAAATTTTGAAAATGGTCATTTGTCTTTGAAATCCAGTACTTTTTATTCTTGTGCATGAAACAAACTGTTGTTCCTTTTCCGTGCAGACTTTTATTCAGATTATTACCGTGTGTCAGAAAATCAACCAGAAACAGCAAAGATATAAGAAAATTGGGTAATCCTGTACTTTAGCGCAGTAAATTATTTAAGCTGAAAGGGCAGTGTACACTGTAGGGCCAGGCCTGGTATGTAAATGTACGGGGCAGTGTACACTGGAACCCACCCTGTACACTCCCTTCCAGTGTACACTGCCCTGTACATTTACATACCGGGCCTGGCCCTACAGTGTACACTGCCCTTTCAGCTTAAATAATTTGCCGCGCTAAAGTACAGGATTACCGAAAATTGTTGTTCAGTAAAGCACAGTCTTTGTTTTTTTTATGGAATGGTATTCCACTATTTCTTTGTGCAACTGCAGAACACAGTGAGATGTTCTCCTTGAGACAGCCAATGAACTGCAATGTGATAGAGAATATTCTCGGCAGATGTTTTGCTCAATTACAAAAGTTTCTGAAATTGCCAGTGATGAAGAGCATTTGAGTGAATGTATAAATTAGTGTGATTCACTTCTTTTTTAGTGGCAATTAAAGCAACAGATTTGACACATAGTGCTTCTTGGTAGATAATACAATGAAAGTTAGTAAGCTGTTTGTTATCATATTCTTTTGATACATGCTCTATAAATTTTGCCACAAAACCATGTAAGTTACCAATCATTGCAGGTGCTGTGCAAATGCCACAAAGATCATGTCTAATCCATTGCAAAGATAGATATTTTTAACTGCAACAAAGATGTCTTCTCCACAAGTGCTAGAAGAGAGTGTTTCCATGAAAAGAAGATCCTCACACAGATAAGGATGTAGAGATAGAGAATGTTTGAATACTAATAGTTGTGCTGAGTTCTTGATGTCAGTTGATTCATCAATAGCAAGTGAAAATAAACGTGGTTCTTTGTTAACCTTTACCTGCAGAGAAAGAGTCAGCTGTTTAGCAATATCATTTTGACGGCATTGAATTGTATAATGTGAGAGAGCAATTGATAATTATCTAGTTTCTGTACCAAGATAAATGCACTTAACCACGTTGATGGGACATCGCCTAACAAGTTCCCCATTGGAATAAGGCTGCCCTGCTACTCCAAGATGATATGCCACTCTGTAAGAAGCTTTGCAGTGATTATTATCAGACTTAGTGAAGGTAGACATGCAAGACGTCTGCTGTCACACACTTTTCTTCAAATTCTCCACACAAATCTTTCTGGGCTCGCCTATCATTTTCATGTAAGTGTGTGATGTATGACAACAAATATGTTGCTTTGCATTAGCTCCTTTAACAGTCAATTTAACAACTTGACTGCATATTAGACACATCATGGTGTGTGCTGGCATCTCAATCATGAAATAGTCCAACTCCCATTGGGATTTGAATATCCTTTTCTCCTCCCTTAGAGTTCTTTTTTGTTTCAACAACATGATGCTATATGCTGTTTAGAATATTTAAAATATTTCTACAGTTGACAATACACTATCACTATAATAAACACCACGCAACGCAATGTTAAAAGTAGATGAATGCAAAACTCAACATTCAGGTAATAAAAACAAAATGATCACGAATGTCTACTAAAAAATATCTAAAAGTTTTAAAAATCTTTTTGTTAATAGCAAGCTCAAATTAAGCTTTAACCCTGATTTATTGTTTTACCATAACTGGACAACTTGCATATACACCCATTCAACCAGTACTAAAAAGACAATTATTTATTGACCATGCTGCTGAACTGTGAAGCACAAACTCATTTAAAAAAAGCAAGATTATATTGAAGTTCGATCACCTGCTGGATTAAATGGAGCATGACCATTGACCAATGTTATCATTTTTAAGAATCAAATTTGAGTTTCTGCCAGACTTCTCAAATCAGGTTTTTACACATCCTGCTGACAAATGTGTTTTTGCATTTCTTATGTTTTGTGTTAAGATATGCCAGCATCTGCTGCTATATCATGTGTTTTTAATTTTATGTGCACACCTTTTATTGACGGCTGCAGGTTGCACACTGTTGATCTAGATTGAAAAGCAAACATCCAAAAATATATCTAAATGTAAAGTTATTAAATTTAATAAAAATTAACAAAACAAGAGCAACAAAAAGATTATTATATTAGGTGTTGAAGAAGCTAACTTCTGTTGAAGTGGATGTTGTTGCTACAGTTGCTTCAAAAAAATTTTTATATGCTTTTGCTGTACCTCTTTTTTCAACAATCAAATCAGGTAGCTTATAGGACATGCAATATTGTTTTTTTTAAATTAACCCAAATCTAGTAACTAGTATTGCATTCAATAAATCTGTCTTAATGCTGTTTTATAGTTTTTTTTTGCACAGTTTATTGCACTAAAAATTCTTTCAAAATTAGCATTTGAATGAGGTAGTATCATTGCTTGCTTTGCACACTCAAAAAAAGAGTTCTGAAAATGGATTCTTTCCAGAGACATTTCTGAAATCCTAAACTTAAGCCCTCAAGCTTCTCTGTTTCTGTGTTACTGTTTCATTTTGCAATATTTATGTTTTGTAGCTGACTTTCTGCCCTGCCAATAATGTGTTAGGAATAGCTAAGTATTCCATGATTTTACAGTATTCTAAATCTTTCACTGGCTGGAGAATGTAGCTGACAGAAAACAAAAACGTGTTTCTTAAAACAGTCAAGTTTTCAGGTAGTCTCTGTTTCGTTTGCTACTATTGCACACATCACTTCATTCAATTCCTGCTAGATAATATCTAGCACGTTGAAAAAATATCAAGACTTTATTGCCTTCATGTGGATTCAAAGTTTTACATCTTGATCTTAAGCAAAACTATCTAAATTTTGCTATAAAACATCTAGAGTGGCAGCCTTAGTGCACACTGCCATTATGTAAATGTCTTGCCAGCAAAGATTTCAACTTTTAACCATTGCATTTTCAGGCAGCTGCACTATACACTCACCACAGCATTACTGGCAGACTTATAGTAATTATGGCTATTTACACACACATGAATGGTGACAGCAAAATAGTCTCCATGAGTAAAATGTCATCCATGGCAAAATAGCCAAAGATTCACGTCCTATTCTCATTCGATTTAAGTGAGACGTTTTATAAACAAGTAATGAAATTTATGTACTAGTAGACCTAAACACTTAGAAAGAATTGATTAATTATTTTAATTTTGATAGGATAAAGCAAATGGCATTATGGTAGGCGTTTTATTAGTTTAGGAAGTATGTTTTGACGAGTCTTGTTTGCTCCTTAGATCATATAGTAGGTCAACTTATTAAAATCGACTAATCCCCACCAAACCTAATCAAAACCAAGTAAAATTATTAACAATAAAAATATAGTATTCTCTTCATTTAATGAATATGCGTGAAGTAATACAAGTTGAACTAAATAACATTGCAAATGTTTTTCAAAATTTTAAAAGAGTTTTGGTAAATTGTTTAGTTGCCTGAAGAGGATTTGCAAAAATCTTCCTATTGCCTCATAAGTGTTGGAGTATTTCAGACCAATTTCACATCAATTTGTTTGTTTTGATGCTAGCAGTTATTTAAATGCATTTTTGTGATACCATTTTTGGCAATCTTTACGTTTAGCATCGGAAACTCCCACTCCTATGATAATAAATTTTTACTTGAGTTTCCGATGCTAAAAGCTGGTGAGGCACTAAAAGAAAGGCAGTGTACACTGGAGGGGCAGGCCCGGTATGTAAATTTACAGGGTAGTGTACTCACTACTTACAATATTTATGATTGATCTTAATAAAGTAAGTGTTTTGATGACGACAAATTGTTACCTGAGTTTTTGACGCTAAACTTAAGGATTACCCCATTTTTAATACATTTAAAAGTACAAGGGTTTCAGTAGTTTGTTCCTGAAATTTCAAAACCTAATTAAGTTATTGTGATTTCTAATCCTTACTTTAATTTTCTACATTTATCTGTTCATGTAGCTAATTGTTTGTAGATGCTTGGTAATGTTTTTGATCAAAAACTAGCACAAAGCACTGAGTTTTCAGGGGGAGTTTAATTTGTTACAAAATGAAATGGCAATATACCAAAACCATCCTATTGCTTTATAATTCTTGGCCTTTTCTTTAATCAACTGTACACCAATTCAAAGCTGATGTGTGGAAGAGTGTGAGAATATACAAAGTGTATTTGTATCTCTCATAGGGTGACCCAAAGTATTTTAGGCAAAATTAATACATTTTTTGTGTATGGGACTTAAATTTTAGTTTCAACTTGTGTAATCTTAAAAAAGTAGTGCACATTAAATTTATGCTTGTTAGTCAGGAACAATAGTGTCATTTAACCAGAAATTAATACTTCTTAACCTAAAATACTGTTCAAACGTTAAAGTGTGTTTAAATGTTTCAATTATAGTCACAGTTTTAATTTTTTTAAGTCAAATCAAATTATATTGATCTTCAACAAATTAAGTAAAGTGGTAACAGAAATTGCAAGAAGTTGAGTAAATATAAACACTTGTGGTAGCATTCGTAGCACCATAATAATCATTGTATTAACAAAAAAAGGATAATAATAGAACCATTGAAAGTCAAAAGGTATTAACAATAGTGAGTCTAGCATTTACAGTAAAGCTTAAGCAGTCAACTTCTAATGAATGTGATGCAGGTAGTATGTATATTGCATGCAGTTCAAAAGCATGAGGTAATAAAATGTGTGTCACAGACAAATTGTTAAAGGTACCATCATTAGTAATGGCAAATTGAAACTAAACAGTGCGATTAAGGATTCAAAATGGAAATACCATGTACAGTCTTAAAATCTATTGTTTTTCAGATCAGTCTTTTCAAGTAGGCAGTGGGTATCTTGCAGTTATGGCATTTTACCCTTAGATTCTGTTTGGCTGTTAAACATTTGTAATTATTCAATTTCTATCACATATTAGAAAGGTGACTTTTAGTTGTTTGTGGTTGGCCAATTTCTATGACGTATGAAACATGTGACTTGACACAGATTTAACCCTCAGTGTGCACCCTATCCGCTTATGTTTACATACTCGGTCATTTTTGTTTTTGTTATCATTGTGCCTTTAGGGATGAGAAAACATTGGAATTTGTTACAAATAATTGTCTTCTTGAAGTAGTTTCTCACTTTGGGCTTTCTTCATTACTAAAAAAGGAATTTAAAAACGTCAAAAAGTGAAAAAAGATGTGAAGCAAAAGCTAAGACCATAAATGTCAAAAAACTAGCATAAACAGGGGTAATTCAAGACAAAGTGATATTAGTCCAGTTATGCTTTTCACAATTCAAGGAAACATGTTGACTTTTGTCTAATTTTAAACAATTTTTGACAACTCCAAGTAGGCTAGTTTTGCTAGAGTGCACATGCAGTGATGCTTGAATGATATAAGTGTGATGTGATGACTTCACCACAAGTGAAGTGTAACTCATAGAGAGGAGTATGAATTAGGCAATGGATGTCATTAAATTTGGTTAATTGAATTTGCAAATCAAGCCTTAATGTTATCAAACCAATATCTTCAACTATCACAACATTTTCCTTAATTACCCTCAACAATTTAAGCTTTTTTAGCCTTGTTCCAAATTACCCCATTTGTGTGGTAACTTGTGACAGCAGATCGACTCAATTTAAGAATCAATAATTTTGGATCCAAAAATTACTAAAACATGCAGTGTTGCCAAGTGGTAAATAGTAGAGATGTATCAATACCACATTTTAGGCCAATACCGATACCAGCATTTAGATCCATTGCTGATACCACCAATACTTTTTTATCTATTGAGCACCAACAATAAAAGCTTTTGTGAGCAGTACCAAAGGATGTCTTTAGTAAATATAGCTTTTTATTGCATTTTGAATTTTTTCTTGGTATTTTATCTATCATTATTCATTACAATATTATTGCAAATCTGTAAAAGAAAGTTAAACAAATCAAGCAGTACTTTGTTATAGCAAAGTACTAAAGCAATGGATTGAATACCATTATTCAAAGAAAATAGGCTTACCTTCAAACACCAAAGATTAAAAAATAAAATGAGAAAGTAACAATGCCATAACCAAAGAAAAAAATAAGCTTGACAACATAACAAAAACACCTCAGCAAGTGAAAATTTACCATAGACACATTAATAAAAAAATATTAGCCAGCTGCAGCTATTATCAAACAAACAGCACTCACAAGTCAAAACCAAAAAAAATACTACTAAACTGCAGCTTTACTAGTAAAAAAACAGCTTGGTAAGTCAAAACTGAAAAATGTGTATAACATACTTAAAAGAATGATGTAGGTGTGATTTTTTGTTTTTCATAGAGTTTATGAGACCTGAGGTTATCCATTGTTTTGCCAAAATTTTTCTTTCTGTTTGAGAAGTTGTTACTACCAAGGCATTGCTATTTAATATTTCAGTTGATATTTTAGTAAACTCATCAAATTTGTCATTAATTTTTTGTGCGATTGCATGTTGAATGCATTGAGGCTGTTGTTGAGTTGCTGTAAGAGCACGTTTAACTTAAAATTTTTCATATTGCGTTTGAAATATATCTCTAGTGGGTGTTTGCATTTGACATTGGCTATCACTGTAAAAGTTGGTAGGTGGTCAGTTATGTCACATCCCAATATACCACTAACAACATTTTTTGGATCACTTGAATAGATAATCTATTGGGGTTTGTGATGTTGCGGTTATTCTTGTTGGAAGAGAGATTAAGCATTTGAAAGTGCTGCTCATGAGGGTGTTGACGTATCTATGGATGGAGTTATTTTTTGATAATTGTGTTGGGCCTGTGTTAAAATCTCCAAAGGTGTATAAATAAATTTTTTAGAGGTCAAATTATCAAGGGTTTCATTCATATATGCACAAAACTTATCAATTTCAACCACTGCACTCAGCAGATATCTATAAATAACCCCTAGAGTTAGCAAACTGCCTTTTAATTTTTTACATTAATCCATAAATACTCGAAGTGCGGTGAGATGCAGCAACTTTGTTTTTTTATTGATTATGAAATTAAGTTATTGATATAAATGCCGACCCCTCCTGTAAATATCAGACTCTGTTGGTGGATAAATGAATAGCCCTCAATATTTTGACATTGTAAAATATCTTTAACTCCTTCAATTTGGTTTCTATTAATGTAATTATGTCTGGTTTCAGATGTGACAACGCCATAAAATTAGTTAATTTTTTTTGCAGGGTTCTAATGTTAAAATGCAAGACCAGTAGATTGTTATTGAGCACAAAGTTAGGTTTAGTATTTAAGGATAAATTGTCAAAATAATCATAGTCCATGAAAAAATCAGCACAGCCTGTTTTTTGCCATGATTCAAGACAATTGCTGATACATAGCTCTTTTTGTACTACAATCTTTTTTATGAGCATTTCCTTTACTTTTATTTAAAAAATTGAAAACTTAGTTTTTATTGCAATACTGCATTGATGCTGGCAGAAAAACAAATAGTTTGTGAAAAATGTAGACAAAGGGTAAAAGGTTGAAATAACAGAAAATGGTTGCAAACACAAAACTATGCTTTGGAGAAAGTAGTCATTCCAAGCCTTTATAAAATACCATGCAACATGCACATGAGTTTACAACGTGGCTTTCTTTAAAAAGACCGATTATACTTGCAGCCACTCTTACGAAGACGTTTCAGATAGTTGATATAATCTTGACCTAAAGCTTGTTTCAGATTATTTATAGTTAAAATATTTTTACAAGTACCATATCTTTAATGGCCTTATCGCAAGGTAATAGCAAGCGTTTGGTTGCTGCATTTCTTCAGTTTCTTGATGATGAGATAAAATCAGAAGATACAAATAGTGAAAAAGTCGAAAGCATTGATGTTACACGTCAGTGCTTACGAATGGCATATACCACCACAGCTGAAGATGTTCCTGCTTCTCAAGAAAAACTGCTTGATCTGTTTACGAAATACTGTCCTCCTCCAGTAAGTGGACGTGAGGTCAAATCTTTGATACTGTAACTACTTATTTGTATAGTATTATATGTCACGCATGCACAGCACATGGCCTGGTGTCTCAATGCAGCCTAAAAAAAGTGTTTAGGGCGACCTGCCAGAGATGTGGAAAATGTTACTGTTCAAACAAAATCATGTGTAGGCCTATTGTTGGCATTAGCTTAAATTGTTAAAATAGGGTAATATTTATGTTTGCTTACAAATCCAAAGCTGATTTGCAATATCATAATTAGTATTTCTCCAAGCAATGTATTCACATGTGATTCAATGTTTTATGTGATCTATAATAGCCATATGTCATGAAAAAGTTATCCCCCTCCCCTTCCCCTAGAAATTTTATAGATCTGCATTTCCAGTTTGGATTGAATTGCCGTTGAATAAACCAGTTTCGAATTATAAAGCTGCACTGGAGCGGGGCAAAAAAGCATCTTCAAATGGTAAGGGACATAGGAGCTATATCCTGTATCTCCCCATTTGCAACAACCATTTGTTAGTTCTCCCTTGAATGGTCGTTTCGCTGTGCTGGTGCAGTAGCTAAACTGATATGTTTTCCTCAACATAACTTACTGGTAGCTTTGCCGGGCAAAGTTGGCTTCGTGAATTAATAAAGCAGTAGGCCTGAAAACTTGTTCATTGCCTGCGTTGTTGTAAACTTACAAATAGAAAGTGTAGTAGGTTTCTTTAAGTAAATGAAATGTGAACTAAGGAAACGAAATCTAAATCAAAAGTGCTCATTAGTTTTAAAACATTAAGAAATAAAAGCCTAAAACATAAATTGTACAACGATTTTTCGTAGATGCAATTAATCAAGATTGAATTATTAGCAATTGATTTTAACCAAAAGGAAGAAATGTTTGTAAGAAAGATTTTCTGGTACCAAAAAATTGCTTAACTCCTGAAAAATAAGCTTTTTACATTTCATAGAAAAACGAAAGTCTACTAACTAAATTCGACCTTGCATTAGACATTTGAAACGGACAGAATGTTGAATCTAAAATCCTTTTTAATTTATATTGACAAAAACTGATAACTGTAATAAATTTATCCGACGTTGTGTTTCATTTATCCGAAGTTAAAACATAAAAAAGCGAAGTATTAGTTAAACGTGGAAGCTCATAGTATTGCGTCTGCTGCTTGAATTTTGTCTAATTATTTTTAATACTTCTATAATGAAAATTATCTGGTAGCCAGATATCGGGCACTGGATATCCGGTATCCGGCAATCAAGTTTTGCCCCATGTCTGGTACCCGGCAAAATTGCTGTCCGGTACAGTCTTATTAATTAAAATGGAACATAAACTGATTAATTAGTTCGGTTCCGTCGTTTTTATTTGTTACATCAAAACAAAATTCTTTAGGCTGTAGAAAAACCAAAAACTTTAAGACTCGCAACAAAAGATCAACGGCTAGAAAAAGGGACCTGTGTCAAAACACTAAAGCATCATGACATGTAAATCATTATAAAAGCATAAGGCAATAGTTGTATAATTGCACATGGATGCATTACCTTCTATTTAATAGTGGTAAAAGAAACTACCGTAATGAACAAAAAATTGCAAAACGAAAACACAAATTCAAAAATGCCCATGTTGTTTTGGATTTGGTGTTTACATTTTGCAACTTTCAGTTGAATCCAAAAAATTAGGTACAATGACCGTAAGAGATTTTGCACGCCATTTTTAAAGACATAATGCAAGATTGATAGAAAAAACTTAGTTTTATACATAGACCTCGATTCTTAATTGTGAAATCGCTATAATGGAGCTGATTTATTTTTGTAGTATTACTAAATTATTAGAATCAAGTTTTTATGGCATTGCTTTTTGTCCTCAAGTATCAAGACAAAATTTTTCTTTTATAATTAAGTTTGCTGATTCTCAATTTTTTATTTTTAGCCTGAAAGAAAACCGCTGACAGCTGATGAAAAGGAATCAGCCGAAAAATTAAAATTGCAAGGAAACGAACACATGAAAAGTGAAAATTATGACAAAGCAATTGAGTGTTATTCACAAGCTATTTCTATTGATGGAAATAATGCTGTGTTTTATTGTAACAGGTAAAAATCTTTAAATAATAAAAGTGTTTTTTAAACTGTTAGGAAACTACAGAAATAGAAGTTTCTAGCGGGTGGCTTTATTGTTTGGAAGTTCAGTAACACAAAAGTGTAGGGTAAGCACTCAACCGTCAATGTATTACCTTGAAGGTGGCGAAGCCAATTTACCGTAAACCGGGTTTACTTTGTACACTTTTTGCCTTTGCTGAAACTTAGCTCTCTAACGCAACCTCTTGACGAGTTTTTTTTAGCTGAACTTGGCACCTCAGAAGCATGCTTTCTAAACTTGAATTTATTTTTTAACACTAACTTCAAGGTTGGCCGGGAAGATCATATTTTGTTGCATACAAAGTTACCTCAATATTGGGGAAACTTTGTACATTTCTTTAATCTTGATTAACAATATATTTTCAACACTAAAGTGAACAAACTTCCTTTTTAAAAGGGGCTATTTTGTACACTTTATTTCAATAAAGAAAAAGAGTTCCCAAATTAAAAAATACAGTAAAACAGTGGGTAGATTTCAGAAGGCATTGATAGGGAGATAAGTTGTCCTCACGAATGGTCAGGTTTTGCGAAATAAAAATTATCTCCAGATTTAATTGACGTGAAATGGAAGTACGATCAAACTTAAACATGTTTTTGTGTCCCGAAATGCGACTTAGCAAGTTAGTTGTTTGAACATATGCAAATGCCCACAAAATTGGGCTCATTCTCTTTAATTGTAGTGCAATTCATGAACTGTAAATACAAACTGATTAAACGAAACGTATTTTTTTTTCATTGGGTGAAAGCAAACCTGATCACTATGCATCGGCCTTTGCCTAACCCCCGTTGGAGCAGATTTGAGCAGACAACAGACGGCTGACCCCAGGCTGTACTTTTCTCTCTTCATTAATGATCTTTCGGATTTTCTACCTTCTTCCATCAGCTGCTCTCTTTATGGAGACCATCTGGCCATTTGGTCCTCCTCCCCCTCAGTCCCCACTGCAGTGGAGGCCACTCAAGGAGCTCTGTTTTGATTGGAGTGCTGGTCTGAGTACTGGTGTCTTCCTCTCAATCTGAGCAAATGTGAGGCCTCCTTCTTTTCAGTGGATCCCCACCAAGCTAATTTCCAACCCAACCTCTTCCTACTCGGCTCCCGCCTCCGTTTCAATCCCACTCTAATATTTCTTGGGGTCACCTTCGACCACACTCTTTCCTTTTCTAAGCATGTACCTTTGCTGAAGGCCAAGTTCTTCCCACGTTTCAAGGCCCTATGCTGTATCTCTGCTTCCTCATGGAGCCCCTCTAAGGAGTCCCTCTCTCTTCTGTATAAAGCTTTTCTTTGGTCTCTTTTCATGCTTTACCCAAATAGTTTCCTTTCCTAAGCGCTACCAATTTCACCAAATTGGAATGCCTCCACTGAGTGGCCAGTTGCGCCATCTCTGGCTGCCTCTCGTCCTCCCATATCCCTCTTCTTCTCCCCAAGGCTTCTTTGCCTCCCCTACGAGTCACCCTGATTCATTTCACTCTTTTATCTTATGAGCGGGCTCTTTGTCTCCCAACCTACTTTGCCATTTCAGGTTTGGCCAGACTAGGAGTGAAACCAAGACTCTGCAGATCGTCCTGGAGATCGTTCACTCACCCACTCATACTTCCTTCCACTTGTTCTAGGGAGGCTCTTCTTGCGTGCCCTCCCTTTCCTTCTTGGAATCTGCCTTTCTTCACAGTGGAGTTCATTCTTTCCACTCTATGCTCTCTCTCTTGTCAAGGTGCGGCTCTTGCCCACTTTGACTTTCTCCCTCTCATGATCTGGTGCTTTGGACAGACGGCTCTGTTCCTTTTGGCAAAGGCGGCTCCGGTGTACTTGCCAACTGCTCTCTCTGTGGCACTGAGGTCACTCTTTCCTTTTCGGCAGGCCCAGTATGCTAAGTTTTTCTGCTGAAGCCTGCGCCATTCTGCATGCTCTTTGCTGGTCTTGGCAGCACCAACAAGTCTGCCACTTCTCTTGTCTTCTGCTATTATCTGACTCTCGTTCTGTCCTTGCCACCCTGTCCTCTCCTCCATCTTTCCTTCTATCTCAAACTCTGTGGCAAATCTGGCAGGAACTGTTCTTTCCTCCTGTTCTATCAGATTACAATGGGTCCCCAGATGCTCATTTCGGCCAGGGAACGATGCGGCTGATGAGCTAGCCAGACGTGGAGCGTTTCTTGCGCCCTCTGCAATCCCTGGTAGTCTATCTCCTCTTATCTCTTGTATCTGCTCTTCGCTTTTTTCAGACTGGAGGCATACTGTCTCATCTAAATTCTTTGACACACAGGTTTCCTCGATTTCCACCAAGGAACTTGTGCTCCCTCATCATGCTCGCTGTGTCCTCTCTCGTCTTCACTGCAATGGACACAGCCTTCTTTTAGGTTCTTATCTCTCTAGGATTGGCAGAATCGAGAGTCTTTCCTGCAGCGACTGTGGACACTTGTCCCAGAACACCTCTCATCTCATTCTGCACTGTCCAGCTACAGACTCTTTGCGTCGCTCACTCTTTGGCAATTCTCTGTCTCTGTACGACCTCTGGTCCAGACCCTGGGGAGTTGCCCGGCTTCTGGAGCTCCATGGTCTTCCGCCATGCTCCCATCCCTCGGAAGGGGTCGGTTAAACAACAACAAAAATATGTGCTTTGAAAATATGGCTATGTGTTTTGAAAAAGCGTACAAAGTTACCCCGTGGTGTTCAAAATTACCCCGGTGTACAAAGTAACCCCAGTTTACGGTAAGTCGTTACTTGATTTTGAACAATATTTCCTATTATCTGCATTGTATTGATAGCTGCTGATACTTAAAAGATTACAATGTTTTTTCAAGTCAAAATGCAGAGAGAGATCCAATTTTTAAAATTTAGCTTTGTCTCTGTTGACGGAGATGGCCAGATTCATCTCGTGTTTTGTGCAGTTTCATAAACAGCGTTGCGCTACTTTGTTCTGGCATCTTCCTTCGTCTATCAAATCTTTTTTATTTGTTTTTTATTTTCTTCTTTACGTCGTTTTTGGTCGTCCTCATTTTTTTTACCCATTTCGATAATTTTACGTGCATGGATTTGTAACAATGGTACGTTGTACATGTGATTTAGAGCCGCAGCTCACACCGGAAAACAAAAATTTGATTTGGCCATTACAGATTGCAAGAAATCGCTTGAAATTGATCCTAAATACAGCAAAGCATTTAGCCGTATGGGGTGAGTGTTCAGTTTAACGTTACTTTCTACAAAAGGTATTAGCTTATTTTTTTAATCTGCTAAAACAGATGATGTGCCAATAGTATTCAAAGAAATTCTTTTCACTGATCGTGTATGCAATTTGAGTGAAATTCGTCGATATTTATGTGCTATTTTTCGGGTTGCACCGAAGGTGACCTCTTTGATCGTACCGCTAGAACATGTCATTGACAAGTAATAGCTGATCACTGCAAGGTCCGTCATCCTGCATTTGACCTTTATGATGTATTTCTTCACTCGATCGTCATACATTTACTTGCTTGAGTTTATAGTGTGACTTGAACTATTTGGTTTTGCTTCGTGCCGTAATAACATTGAAAGGAGAAAAATTTTGCTGAAACTCAAGTCTGTTGCAAATACAGGCGATTGGTGGAGCTAGTGGTGGACCTGCTCTGTATCACCCACGCTCAAACCTATTCATGTCTGAAAAAATATCGCAATGTAGGTTGTTGTTGCCTTGCAGTTAATTCATGATTCAGTTGTTTTAGTTTATCAGTGTAACACATTGTTATGACAACATTCGTTGTAATTTCTTTTAGCAGCTGTTTTTGGATATGCCTTTTTAATGCAAGCTTGATTGTATTAGTGTTAAATTATTGCTTTGTTTTAGATTAACGTATTCAAAAATGGAGATTTACGATGAAGCTATATCATGTTATAAGAAAGCACTTGAACTTGATCCTGATAATGACGGATATAAAAAGAATTTACAAATTGCAGAAGAAAAGCAAAGACTGCAGGAATCGGTGAGATGTTCAATGCCTATGTGCTGTAAACAAAGTTATGAAGTGATTTTAATGTTAAATTGTTTCTGAAAAATATAAGGCTTTGTTTCGTAAGTTAGAGTGATTGACACAGACCACAGTAGTAGAGCTTTAACTTGCAAGGAAAAACTGCGCAGGTGATTTTGCTTAAAGTGTGAACTGAAATGATTTTTAAGCAAACTTTGCTGGCTACTGGAAAATGTCATATGCTTCACATTTTCGCTGAAGTCTTTATAAACATATTGCATAAGTTATTCTATCTTGCAGTTTTTTACCTAAAAGTGTATTTATGGGCCTGGGATGCTCATTAAAGAAGTAAATTCGAAGTCTAACTTATTACGTTAAAAAAATGTTTTGGTACCCAAAAAAAGATCAAAAATTTGATCTTGTTCAGTGGTGTCACTATTGGTGGTTTTTGTATTTATGCAGTGCGATGGTGTAGTGGTTAGAGCGTCCGCTTCGCAGTCGGTAGACCTGGGGTTCATTCCCCTAGTCGAGTCATACCAAAAGACTTTTAAAAATGATATTCACAGCTTCCCTGCTTGACGCTCGGCATTTAGGGGAGGTTGTGGAGAACAAGCCGGCAAGTTCACTTGTTGTGTCCTTGGGAAAGGCACTTAACGGGACGCCTCCACCTTTATGTGGACGACAGGTGGCCCAGTTTTTTCTCCGAATAGTGGGTTGGTGGCAGGAAGGGCATCCGACCGTAAAACAAATGCCATGTCATAAAAATGCAGATATCTGCTGTGGCGATCCCTAATCGGGAATAAGCCGAAATACAAAGAAGAAGAAGAAGCAGTGCTTTTGTCGTTTGCAAAACCTCAACACTTGTCTATCAGCTAAGGCAGTTGTTTCCAAAACTGCTGTCCGTAAAACACTTTTTAACTTCATGTTATTGACATATTTGTTTCTTTTTGCACAAATTCATCGATTGACAAATTATTTTAATGATCGCCGATTTGCCCACCAAATAGTTTCTTTTTTTTTGTTTTACTCTGCGTTATGTCCAATAATTTTCTTACGCAAGGCGCCATAATTAAAGTACGAGTCGTTGTGCTTAAGCTGTTTTTATTAGGCAAACCAAAAACTGAATCTATACTGTAAAGCGCAATTCTGTCCGTTTGTGTCACCAAAACTTGGCACGATTGATCACCTCCCCGGGTTGAGTGTCATGAGGGGTTCATGACGTTATCAGTAATGGCAAATATTTTTAAATTTGCATTTCTTAACGGAAAAACTTTTTTGCTCATACCAAAGCCAGGCCAAACTCACAAAAAGTTTAATGACGTCACAGATAACGCTTGACTGCACATTTTGTTTTCTGTATTTTTTCAAAAACTACCGATTGTAGAAACGCGATTAAAAGCTTTTGGGAGTTATTGACAAGGTGCTTTTAATAAGAATAACTCTACAACAATTAAAACTCAATTGGCTATGCAAAAACAGATTTATTTAAGTATTTTAAAGTTTATAAGCATGCTTCTATGTTTTTGTGCATGCATCAAACTCGCTCTATGATGTAATAACGCTGTCTCGTGCCATTAACACAGTCTTTCGCTAACAGAGATTATCATGTAATGTTTATTTCAAAAATTGCAAAATTTTTACAAAACCAGTTCACGCTTAAAAACTGATTTGTGATCTCATTTCTTGACCGATTTTCAAAACTTTTATAACCAAAAATCGATTCCGATGATATATAAATTTTATTTTTACTATTAGTTTTTGTACTAAATATATTAAACTTTACCATTTGTTTTGTAACTTTTTATTTCTTTCCCAAAAGGTGATAAGCTGAGTAAAAGCAGTCGGTTTACCATATAAAGTTTATGATAAGGTATTAACAATTGGGTCATTTGCAAGCTTAGGAAATTTGCTTTCCAGCACTATGTAACTCTAGTTGCTTACGGCTAAGGTTTAGCTTATAATGGCTCATCAACAATGGGTGCCTTAAATCATGTTCCATTTTTAGTTGAACAGTTTTTCTGTTAGACCTAAGAAACTTGGAATTTTTAGAAAAAGTTCTCTGTTACATTTTAACTGTTTTGCTTCGCGAGCATGATTGTTTGGCATAATCTATTTCACTTTTCAAAAATACTTGTCTAAAAATTTCGAAATGTAGTCTACCGTTCTAAAACACTCAAAATTTGGTACCTGGTCTTCATAAAATTGTAATTTTTAAAAAACTTAGTTCTTAGGTACATTTTGATTGTTCTTTATTTATGATATTTATTTCGTTGATTCTTTACTGTTTATTACTTTGACGAGGGGGATGTGACAAATCGTGAAATATACATACCACCAAATAACTGATTTCTGTAATTGGAACACCAAACGCCATTCCGGCGCTAAGTTCCCAATATGCATTTATTCTTCTATACTTCTTTAAAGAGACCGATTGAATTTGTGAAATGTTTGAAAGTATTAAGACATCTCTTAATTCAAAGTACTCATACTGTAATGAGGGGATTAGGGGCGCAGGAACTACGCCCTTATTACTACCAACTTATCACTTATGGCCTTAAGAATGTAATTCAGTCGAAGCCGGCTGAACTTAAGTTACTAGCCCGCATAACTAAACGGAAGTCCTGCCAGGCGACACCGGCAGAGCTGGCTAGTGTTAGCATAGAGTTTTTAATACTCGTTTTACTGATAGGGTTAGGATTATGGCAAAACAATGAATATACAGTGAAGATTATCCTAGGTCAGGTTCTTAAATTGGTGTGACATGACCAAAGTATGTTGTGTTTTGTGTCATCATGGTGTTTGTAATGCTATTTTGAGTGTAGAAGCGATAAAACCCAGTGAACTCAAACACATCGTTATTCAAAGCTTCCACAACATGCGAAGAATGACCTAAGCTTCTTCGGTCTTGAAAAACAGAAATTTGATTGCCAAGGGTATTTTGAAAAACAAAAACAAAGCGCTAGCTTAGGGCTTCGATTTTGAAATTATAAACCTTGCAAATAATTGGCAAAGCAGCATACGGGCGTAAGGGGCATTGACACTTTATTAAAATGAATATGCCAGGAAACAATAATGAGTATACCACCCAACCAATTTAGACGAGACCATCCCTGGACGCGTTTCGTCCTTTTGGACTCATCAGCAGGGCCCGTCCCGTCACAAGCAAAAGTAACCCACTCATTAACGTTATCCTTAAAAAAAAAAAAATCCAACATATGCAGAAGCACTGAGACTTCAACCGACGACGTATTGCTTTGCTTAGCAGGGCGGGTTGACAAATTGGTTGATTTTGGTTGCATATACACTTTCAAATCTATATTTTGAAATTACGTAGCAAACTTTTTTTTGACTTGTTTCGAAAATCGATGAGTGATCTGCCGTTATTTCAAAGAAAGAAATGGGTTCGCCAGCTAAAAAGTTTGGCAACCATTGTAATAAGACTATTTAGCTGGCCTTATATAATGCGATAAGCTATATAAATTTGTCCCATGGTAAATGGAAAATTTTAGACATCAATTCATCTGGAAAAATATATTTTTAAACTCTTGATTGACATTGCTTTGGTCTAAATTTCTATTTTTAACTTTGATTAGCTGTGCAGAGAAGTCTAGCAACAGCAGCAACCTGGCTCGTAAAATTTCATGAAACAGAAGTCAGACCAGAAGCTGATGTGAACAGGTTGCACACTATTTTGTACTGAATAAACATTTCGTCCAGCCTGTTTTTTCCCGTGATGAAATCTATACTCCTGGTGAAATATCCATTGTAGTCGATTAAAGCTTTTAAATTTTTACAATCCTATTTCGTACTACAAACGTTTCGTCCACACAATAAAAATTGGTGACTAGCACCCAACTCTGAGTTTAAGGTTGGGGTTAGGGCTAGGTTTATGAATTTAAAATTAATGGCATGACGTTTTTTACGAGTCTGTGCGTTTAGGTTTAATGTTAGAGTTAGGATTTCGATTAAGGTTTATTTGTTGTTTTATGAATTATATGGTATAGATCTTATGGCGTTTTTAAGGATCTTGTGCTTTTAGGATTGTGGCTTGTGGCAGCAATCTTCTTATTTACAAAATCTTTCTACCAATCCACATGTCCAAAGCCACAGGATTTTGGCTCATATTTGTTGCTATGTTATTAAAAACATGGGCCAAACCGGCCAACATCATGGCTCTTTTTAGCCGTCTCTAACAGGTGGTCCGATGATATGGGCTTTGTAAGAGCGGGAGTTTTTAAGCTAGAATTGCAAAAGCCTTTGCCTTTAGATTTACCACAGCTATGCAAAGATAGTAGTTTTTTATTGTTAATCGTAAGTAAGTTTGATCTATGATTATGTTTTAAAATAGAATGAAGCTGAAGTTGTGATTAATTCACTTTTTTCCATTCGTTTTAACGTTGGGTCTCTGGGGTCCGTAATCACCGCTTGTTTCAAAACAGTACTCACAGTTGAGGGATTAATGAAGTTGCGGAAAGGACATATTAAAAAGCATAAGCTCATTTTTCCGGAGATAAATTATATAGTACTGGTAGTTAACTAATTATAGCTTTGTAAAAAGGTGTTTTAGCCGTAAGCTTTTCGTGACGCTCTTATCAGTGGCAGTATCACGTCAAAAGGGATGAGTTAGAACAAGTGAGTAGTTTTATGTGATTAATTTGGACAGTAGGCAGTCAGGACACGCCAATGATAGCGCTAGTATTGTATAGTGCGCCAAAGAACGGGATTTCGCAATAGCGAAATGTTAGAAAAAATTGATAAGCGCTTCACGAAAAGCTTATGGTTAAATCAGCTTTTTTCAAAGCTATATTAATATTCTGTACCGCCAACAAGATTTTTGGTTATCTAAAGTTTTTGTCCAGCTTAGGAATTTGTTATTGTATTTCGCAGCCACAAGAAGCTGGAGCAGGCTTTCCAGGATTGGAAGGTTTTGGAGCAATGAGCAATTTCTTGAACAATCCAATGTTTATGAATATGGCCAAGCAGGTGAAAGAAATTAACATACACTCCACTCTCGTTAATCCGTATGTCGGTTTATCCGGGTAGTGAGTCTGGACGCCCGACAAATGAAACAACGCGCGCCTCGCGTACTGCCAGAAATGCCAGATAGGTGGCTACCGACGTTCGTAGACACCGTGTTTTGTCGGGTATCAGTAAACAATTCTGCTGTTCCGTACAAAAACGCAACGTCAGTGAACAGAAAATTATATCATTTTATGAGGTAGCAGTGAAAACATATGTGAAAATTTAATTTATTATGTCACATTACTGAAACATTGGAAATAAATAGTGTAAATGCATTGTACTAATTTTTAAGGACGGTTATTTCATTTTATTTGCATTACATTAATACACATGCTTTATCCGGACTTTTTCATTATCCGGAAAGGTTACTGCACCATCTAGTCCGGAAAAAAAGAGGGTCGAGTGTACAAGGGTATAATTCCAGGTCGTACTATGGGACAACTTTGCATTGAGTTTTGATACAGAATACAATGCTGAACTAGACTTTTTAAAGTAAAGGATATCTATGAAGTTGTTCATAAAATTTACTTTCCGTGATGTTTTTTCAATTAATTGTGTGAAAGACAGCTGTAGCAAATTTTGGGGCAATGGAACATATTTTGGAACTTTCACATGATTGATGATCTTTTATTCTACATTCAGTTAAACGAGACACTTCTCAAACTTTTTTTATGTTTAACCCTTATCAGAACAGTGTTTTTGTGTAACTTAATCAGAACATATGTTGACAATTGTCAACACGCCATTTTCCTGTGTTCTTCAATGCTAATGCGCACTGTTTTCAAGGTATATTTGTTGTCCTCTTATAGTCGATATGCGCAATTGATCAATCTCACAACGCAATCGATTAATCGCTCTGCGCGATCCATTGATTTGATTTTGGCCAAGCATTGCAATCTTGAATTTAAATCCAGGGTCTGCTTCCTACCCAAGGTATAATTTTAGTTTGTTTAGCTCTTAACTGAAGTACAACAAAATTTCAACAAACGAAGGTTGTATTTTAAACACAAAAATACACAAACATGTAGTACAGCCGCCAATTGTTCAACATTCTAAGCAATTTGTGTTTTTTGATATTTTTCTGTGTTGCGGGCAAACACGTCGGCGGCAAACCAAGCATGCAAGGCGAGTATGCTTCCCACATCTGTAACATCTTCCCCGTTTGATGCCTTGAACTGTATGGTTTATGGTGTTGGAAGCAATATCAATAAACCCCATCTTTTTGGCAAGTACCTTTGTTTCACCTCTCAATTTTCGGTTGCTTACGTATGGTTGAGCAAGCTAAAAGCTTAGTTGCTTGAAAAAATCTGTTTTTCTGTCACAATTTCCACTGCCTCTCATCACGATAAAAGCGTTGTTAGTGGCAACATTTATCAAATTGTAATTGATAACCATTGGCCAACGACTTATTATTCTTCACAGTTTTCATCAAAAGTGTCAACTCCTTGTTTATGCTTATTGTAATGTGTGATAACTGTAGGTTTTTTGTGGCAGTCCGTGATTGAAATAGAAGAGTGTGAAGAGGACATCATAAGCACATTCTTGTTGCGTTTGGGGACATATGGCAGAAGTAGAATTTTGTTAGAATGGTCATACAATGCTTTGGTGCTTTCAATTTCTCTTCCTTTTGCTGCTTTGAACTGCGATGGTACTTCACGCCGATTAGCCATAATTGTCCCAATTAGTGTCAGATTTTGCTGCAAAAGGTTGTACACCAGGCCATGAGAAGTAAAATGCCGGTCAACATATATGTCTCGACCTGTACCAAATAAACTGAGCACAGTCTCATTACAATATCATTGGCGAGGTTTCTATGAGGTTCCCAGTCAGATTCCCTTTCAAAATAAATCATGTCTTTCAGAGCGAAACCTGTTGTGGCTTCGCACAGCCAAAAAAACTTAACGCCGTATTTCCTTGGTTTTGTTGGCATGTATGTTCGTCCGGGAATCTTGCCACGATACCCAACGACTTGTTCATTCACAGTCAAAGCCTCATTAGGGATGTAGATGTTGCGCAGATTACTGTTGAATGTTTCCCATACTTCTCGGATAGCAGCTAATCTATCGTTTTCTTGTCTTGCTGGTCGATTACGAAAGTTATCGAAACGCATGCAACGTAGAAGAACTTTAAATCGATTCAATTCCATAGTGACTCTATAAAATGGTCTACTGTCAATAGGATTCAACAAGCGATGTAAGTTTGTGAAGTTATCTCTGTCCAAGCCAGCACGAATCATAATAGCAAGACCGGCTTCAACTTCATGGGATGTAAAAATTTTGTAGACAGAGTTTGGCAACAATTTGCACTCGTGTCTCTCGTCCCTTGCTTTCCTATTTGTCTCACGTACCATCTGAAGTATAATTTCAGGACGGTAAAATATTTTGAAAGCATCCACTTCATGTTTGGGAGCAGCAATAATTCGAGGTTGCTGTGCCAATATATTTCTTCTTCTGAGCCTGCTGGGAAACGTATTATTATAATACGTTGCATTTTCAGCTGTTATTGCTACTTGAGCTTCATCTTCTGAGCTACCATCATCGTCATTAGGCTCTTGATATTCATCACTACCAGCAGCTTCATTTTCTTCCTCAAACACGTCTATGTCAGAAAGTTCCTCTTCCAAAGGAACTTCGTCATCATCAACAGTAGATTCCGTTTCGCTGCTGCTTGTAGCCCCAGCATCAGAATCGTTGTTCACATCATCAGAAACTATCTGCAGTTGTTTGAGGGCCTCTTGAAACGTAAATCTTTTCTGTCTACTCATAAGTAAAAATCCAGTTATGTTACCCAAGCAATTGTATATACGGCAGTTGCTATTAGTTAGGATTTCAAGCCAAGTACAGTGTATGACTATCTACTGGTATTGACTCTTTGTTCTAAATTCTGAAATGTACTTTTTATCTAGGTAAATATTCTGAAATGTACGTATTACTACATCTGAACTATAAGAACTGCTGACAGAAACCTAACCTCCTTAGCCAAAGATCAAATCACCAAATGTATTTGCAAATTTTTTACAAGTTACTGCCAATTGTGCTGAAACTATGTTAAATTGTTAGTTGTAACAATAGTTATTCAGTTACAACAATAATAACAGTCATTCATAGTACTTTTAAATCTCAAAGGCCTTATGTCTCTGTTAATCTGCTATTGATTCTATTTGTTGACATTTGTCGACAGATGTTCCGATTAAGATAAAATACAAATAACTCATTGTAGAAACAAATTGCAATTTTGATATTACTGCAGTAGTAAGCTAATAAGAAGTTCTCCTTCGTCGGTGAATGGCGCTGAGCTAGCATATAGGGGGCGAGTGCAATCAAACGAAAAAAAGTCGATGTTGACAAATGTCAACATATGTTCTGATAAATGTTAAACTAATAGCATTCCTTACCTGTCATTGCGTAAAGATTTAAATTGATTTTCGCATCTGTTAAGATTGAATAATATGACTCGGCAGGACGTGACACCGTGGGACAAATTTCCAGATGCACTCTTGTTCATGGTTTTGAATAGAATAGACAAAAATCTATGTAAACATCTACCGAAATTGATTCTAATATTATATCATCAAGCCTGGCCAAGTGGCAGGCTTCATTCCACCTTTGTCTGAATAATAAACTAAAATCTGTTCCAAACGCAATGGTAGAAAAAAGTAACCAATACCATTATCTCAGAGATCTTGGAGAGGAGGTGAAATAAAGTGGCCGCAAAACATTTATTTGACACATCAAAGTTACATGAATATTATATCTTAATTTAAAATTACGTAGCAAAAGAATTGTGCAGCGAGCTCGACAGCTGTAAGCGTCCAGCTGGTTGCAAACAAATTAGGTGCGTGAAAGCAGGCGCGGGACAAACTTGGTGATTGATTGCCTATCTCAACATTATGGTTAAACCTGGGGTCCTTAAATTATTTGAGATACATTCCCCTTGACATTCCCAACAGAAACCCGTGCCTCCTCGTAATACGTCAAGATCTTTATTTTGGAGATCAATGGTTCAAAGGAGTCATTTTCCCACATATGTCCTTTCAAACGACTTAAGAATTATTTTTTGGAGATGAATTTTTTTTAAATGGTACTTTTTCCCCGTTTGGTCACCAAAAAGACATGAAAATTTTTTTAAATCAACCTTTTAAAAGCTCTTATTTTGTCAAATTTTTTTACAGCTGATACCAAAGTTGGGTCATAGCTCCGGTTAGTTGATGTTTTTTTCTATTTCGTAAAGAATTTTCCTATTTTGGTGGGGCCCCGTTTTTCTTTAGATACAGAGCAAATAAACTCTATTAAAATAAATGTATCAAAGTGAAATAGCATTTTCTGAGCTAACTGTTAAAATTTGTTTGGAAGTAAAAATTTGCTGCGCGTGCTGAGAAATTGTGGGTGGGTCCAGCTTTTTTGCCCGATCCATTTTTAGCAGACATACATTAAATCAGTGCGTTTAAATAAGCAGTAAACAAAGACTTAAAATCCAGCATAAGATTTAGAGCTAGTGAATTGTAAATTAGTTATGTAGAATATAAATTTTGCTATCGATCACGAACTATTGTTAATGGATTCATGGGTGTGAAGTGATGACTGATCTTTTATTACAGATTGCACAGAATCCTCAAATGCAAGAGATGGCGATGAACATGATGAGCGGCATGATGGGAGAGCAAGCAGGTGGTGGACAACCACCTGATATGTCTCAGATCTTGCAAATGTAAGTGCACTATACTCCGCCAGTGCGAAGGCGATTGCTTCTACTCCGATCAGAAGCAGCTCAACGTCGTGGTGTGTTCCCCAGCTTTGTTGGTTAGGTGGAAATGGCTGTCGACCTCACCGTGGGTCTCTGCAACCACTGCCACTTTCCTTCCAGTCATTTTCTTGAAGCTGACGGCCGCAGTAGGGTCGGTCTGGCAAACTCTTTATTGAATTTTTTCTCTGTCCGAGCCTATTTTTGTTAGGCTTCACAAGCAGTTAATACTGTCGATTTCTCGCAAGGCATTTAACTCTGGCTCACCATGCTTTCCCACACGATTATATTTGCTGGTCTTCTTGCTTTATTGGTTGGACTCGTTGTTCCCTGCCAGCCGCCAGCAAGTTTTTTGCGAATACTCCTCTCGAGTACGCCAAAGCGTTCCGTGGTGATCTGATTATTAGGGCCCTGTTTTGTTCGTTCCTTTTACCCATAATATTCCTGCTTCTTATTTGTCAGCTACTTTTTTTATGCTGAAAATTTGACCATCTTGTCTTTTTTTATTTATTCCTGCTGCAGTAAAGGGCACACCAGGAGCTGTGGTCTGAGCACTAAGATTGAAATGTGGGTAAACGTTGCGTATAAAGGTGAGTGAACTCACAGCGCTACCTAGCGAATATTGACCACCGGTGGGCTTTCCTAAGATAAAGAAATAAATGGTGACGTTACAGAACGTAACAAAGGCACAGTGGGTACAGGGAAGATAGGAGGTTCAATTTTGCCAAGAATAAAAACTTACGTTAAAAAAGTTGTTCTTTCAGCTCTCGCTCTGTCTTTGCTATGTATTCTTATCCTCCTCTCTCACACTCTGCGGCATATCTGTTAGGAATTCTCCACCTTTTTCACCTACACTTTTTGTTGGCTGCACTGGGCCATTTTTTTAGGAAACAACCCAGCGGATCAACTGCTCAGAAGTGCTGCACTCCTTTGTAGTCTTTGTCCTCTTATTTCAGGTACTTGTCAATTTCCCAATTTCATTACACAAGTGCTCTCAATCCCTAGCGAAGAATTTGTTCTTACTCGTCATGTTCATTGCGTCTCTTCCCCTTTTGTTTGCTGCAATGAACACAGGCTATTTTTGAGTTTTTGCCATTTTTAAATTGGCAAATTTGGGAATTCTAGGTGCAGTGCTTGCGGTCACCCGCCTTAGTATCATGTTACGTCAAATCATTCTGTCGCGGAGTTGTCGGCTAGAACAGTGGTTCCCAAACTTTTTAGCTGGAAGACTCCTTTTGCTTTTTAGAAACAATGGCTGACCCCATTAATTTTTAGAACAAGGTAAGTTCAAACATGATTTGCTTAAAAATTCAAAATTTGGATTGGAAAAAAGTAATCAAACCTAAGTACAGTATGATAGTCTATCTAAACGACTTTTCTTCTTAGTAGTGAGATAGGTGTTGAAAAGAGTCTGCTATCAATAAAACAGTATGAAGCTCAGCTTAAACATTTATTTGTTATAACTAAAATCGATTTCGTTAAAAGTATTCTCGGTTTCTGTAAAAAATAAAAATCGCGCAAAAAACGTAAAATGTTCTTCAAATTAGTAAAAATTACTTGCTAACAGTTTAGGCAATACAAACAAATACAAACACGCAAAGGCGCCCAAAAAATGGGTAAAAAGAGAGAAGAAAGCAGAAGAGCCTAACGCGTATCGTAAGTATGATAAACAAAATTAATGGAACTTCAAAATTGGATGACTAGAATATGGGAAACTAAAAGGGAAAGACCTAAGGAAAAACCCAAGAAAACGAAAAAACTAGGGCAGTTTTAATCCCAACCCACAAAAAGACAATGAGAGCACTGTAAAAAATGTGTTGTGATGTCATGATGACGCCACACTCAAAAAATTTTTTTATGTTGCATTTCTTGATTGAGGAAGGCGGTTTTGGGCTTAAACGAAAGCCAGTACCCGACCTAGCAAATTCAACAAATTTCCTGTCTTTGGGATGTCACATGACGTCATAATTAACGATTAATTGTCAATTTTGTTTCCTAAATTACTCAAAAACTACAGATAGTAGAAACGCGATAAAACGGTTTTTGGGAGATATTCACAAAGTGCTCTCGATAAAAACTAATCTAGAACAATTTAAGCTGAATTAACAATGCAACAACAGATTCTTTATTTAAGCACTTTAGGCTTCCGAGCATGCTTTTTCTCATTTTTTCTGCTCGCTTCATGATTTCATAATACGTCTGGTACGATCAACACAGTCGTGCGCTTACAGATCATCATATGGTGACTCTTTCACAAGATTCAGCAATTTTACGAAATCAGTTTATTTTGAAACTCATTTGTGACTATTTCTCAATCGAATTTTGAAATTTTTGAAACAAATTGAATGGTATTTCAAGACAATTCCGATAATACGTGATTTTGTACCTTTACTATTTATGTTTAATTCTAAGAATATTGAACTTTTAACACCTGTTGTATCACTTTTTACCCCTTTCCTAAAAATGGTAAGTTGAGTAAAAACAAGTAAGTTTGATATGTAAAGGTTGTGGTAAGGTACTAACAGTCAGTGTCATTTGAAAGCTGGCAAAATCGGATTTCCAGCAATATGTAGCTCTAATTAATTTGGTAAGGATTAGTTAGTAATAGTTGATCAAAAAGTGATTGCCATGCATGATTTTCTATTTTTAGTTAAAAAAAATTTTTTGCTATACCTAAAATTGCCATTAATTTTTATGAAAGGTTAGTTCTTTGGTACATTTTGACTATTTTCCATCGAAAGCATGCTTCTTTGCCGTTATTTATCTACATTTTCAAAAAGATTTGTCACAAAATAAAGTCTCTAAAAATTTTCAAATGTACCCTTCCATTCAGAAAAAATCTTTGGCATCTGGGTTCTACAAAATTGCAATTTCACAGGAAAAAGTAAGTTCTGTCGTACATTTTGATTTTTCTTTCTCCAAAGCATGTTTTTTTGGCATTATCTATCAAAATTTTCAAAAAGATTTATTTAAAAATGAAGCTTCTAAAAATGTTAAAAAATAGCCTACTCCAAGCAAAACATTGGTGATTCCCTTAGAAAAAAGAGGAGATTAAGAGGCTCCTACCTTGTCTTTTGCAAATAAAATGGTATTTTCCAGCTATCTATTGTCTAACACTCTAAATGTTGAAGAATTTTTTTCAATTTGTTAATCCCGGCGCAGCCGACTGATTTAGTATTCTTAACTTCGACATTATTTGATGGAGGTCCTGCTATTGTAATAGCTTGAACTTCAAGTGCATCATTTCTGGTTGGTTTGCTCTTAGCATTGCTGCGCTTTTGCCAGGATCAAGTAACATGCGCCCAGCCGAAGGCTTTACGTCGCACATATAGGCATACGATTACAAGAAAAAGTCGTAATTAGTGGTCCTAATATTAGATAACGATAGTATTTATTAGTGATGAGACCAGTACTCGAAATCGAAAATATCGAAACTTTTTCTGGTATTGGAATTAGAGAATTTTAATCGAATTTCCGATTCTGAAAACGATTCTTTGGAATTCGTAGGTTTGCAACTTAAATTACAATCTAAGAATATTGGGACTTAAATGTAAATAAATACCTTCGAAGAATTTACTTAAATATTTTTTTTTCTAAACACCCTTTTCATTTTATTATACAAGATAGAAACTTTTTTCTTTTTGCTATAACAAAACCATTTATGTTCCTTGTGAATGCATAATGAATATAAGTACTTTGTCCAAAAAGTATTTGTTTCTTAAACCAGCTTCAGGATCTGAAAAGTATCATGAAATCATTGCATATATCGGAATTTTAATGATGTATCGGGACTCGTATCGCAATCGTTATAAAGTTTGGTATCTTCCCATCACTAGTATTTATTCTATAGCCCCATCTCAGAAATTGATAGAAGACATTTTGGTGGTGGTTTTACCCGGTCTGCTACGAAAACCCGGTCTGTGATGTCTGGCTTAACCTGTAATGAGGTTCTATATGAGATATAGTGGTGGTGTAATAATCAGGGCTGGGGAGCTGGCCTAATATAGACCAGGCTCCATCTCCGGAGCTAGTGTTTAGATTCATGTGGAGCCAGCTCCAGCTCCAGTCAAGTTTTCAAGGTTTTACTAATGTAGTCAAATGCAATATATTTTTAGCCATGGATTTTACCGATAATGTAACTGTATGGTAAAGGAATATCCAAAAATATTTATGAAATAGTTATGGTATTAGATAAACACTCAGATTAGTGAACATAAAATTGAAATGCATCTGAAAAATCAATGGAATTACGGTACTACAGCTACATCTTTTCTATAATGGGATAGAAGCTGGAGCTGCCAAAAATTTTAATGGCTCCAGCTCCGGCTCCGGCTTCCCAGCCCTGGTAATAATGCAGCATTATCATCAACGTTGTCCAAATAAATGTGTGGTGGCACCAGCGTAATTTGAAATTTGATCTACATATTGATTGTGACATAAACGGCATGTAGCCGTGTAAGTGTTTTACAATAATTGAAGTTTGGTTCAATTTTTAGAATAATTAAAGTTTGGTTCGATTTAAGGATGCATCCATTTGCTGCTGTGATGAAACTGGTTTAATGTACCTTATTTGTTGAAATGGCCGCAAAGGGCGCATTTCTTACAAGGTTGAGAACTGCTTTCACCACCAGGATTTTTAGTTGTTGAATGAACTATCTCTTGGTAGTTGGTAAATACAATGGCAAGGGTAGATTGACGTTTATACACAATTGCAGCTTGTACTAGGTTTTTCTCTTTGGTGGTAAGATGGATTAAATTGGAAACAGCGGACGTTCAAGTCACCATTGGGTCTGTAGTTTTCTTTGCGTTCAATGATTTCAGTGCAAAACTATAGGTCAATATTTTTACCAAAAGGAAAATTTTTCCACTGTTTCGTTCAAATGAGAGTTGATGCATTTTTTTTGTTGCATCATTTTCTTTCAAATTGCATTTCAAGCCAGTATACAGGACATTCGAATTCAAATGTGCATGATACTTTGACTTGCGCTAACCCTCTCGGACATTTGTTGGAACAGTAAAGAGAACTCCACTAACAGTTAGCAGGTTTCCACTTTTCCACAATTTCTGTTAGCTTTGTATCTATTTTTTCTTCTTGTTGTTGCCCGACCCCTTCGCAGGAATGGGGGTATTGCGTATGATTACTGATTTTCAGAAGCTGGGTAAATCCCAGGGCCTGTTCTGGAAAGTCGCCAAAGAGCGAGCGGCACAAAGAGTTCGTAGCTGGACAGTGCAGAGTAAGGTGAGAGTTGTCCTGGGACGAGTGTCCGCAGGCGCTGCAGGAAGGATATCTATCTATTTGTACTTCATATTGGCAAAGTTACCAACTTTTTTTTTTATCCTGCATCTTAAATATTAATAATTAATAATTAATAGTGTGCAGTAGAAGCACGCTATTTAATGGCAAACATTCTTTGTCAACTCTTTCGCATTTCAAGGTAGTCTCTGATCAGGCTGGAAATTTGTTTTTCTTAGCAAAAAGGATTTTTATAAAAAATGTACTATTTAACTAACCAATATTATTTCTGTGTGAATGGTACGTTGTTGGGCATATTCTCAAGGCAAATACTGAGCTTTTACTGTTTTACGTAAAGTAGTTGCACGGTTTTGCTTGATGTGGTATGTTTTTCATGATGAATACGCCAAAGAAAGGTCTTTTTAATATTTCGTTTCTTTGCAGACTGGCAACAATGTTCTGCAAAACGTGGACGGGAAACCGACAGTTTTCAGCTCAAGGCAAAGCGTTTAGAAATTACCCAAAAAATGACTTAGTGTTAGTAAAAAAACTTGGCCACACCTGGTTGGTCAAAATGACGTCATGGACAAAATCAGATTCAAACTCAACATCGAAAATTTAATTCAGAAAAAAAGTTGAGCCAAGGTTTTTAGAAATGTATTGCAAATATTAAACGCCCTACCAGACTTGCAACTAATATAGCGTGCATTTTATTTTGATTCCATAATTATAGCCCCAAGTTCTTGTGTCACTCACAAATTTTTGTCTTTTAGGGGTCAGCAATTCGCTCAGCAAATGTCAAACTCCAACCCAGAGTTAGTTGAACAACTGAGAGGTCAAATGCCGAAGAATGACGAAGCAAAAGGAGACACTGACAAGGGAGCGGGCAGTGGGAGTTGATCGTGAATTTGACCGTGAACATTCGAGCGTTATTCTTGTTGTCGTTTGTTCATGTGCAAAATGTTGGAAATTAGCTAATGCCTTCAGCTGAAAGTTGCCTTTTATGTAATAAGCCACACTTAAGTTGCGATTTATACTGTTGCTTCGTGCTGGGATTTTTTGTCAGTAAATATAAAATAAACAAGAGTTTATCAATAATGATTTGCAGAATATTCAATAAACATTACCGTAATTGTGCGCAAAAAGTTAATTTGTGAAAAGATTTGAAGCAAGGCAAGCTGAATAGATCTCTTCTCTGCTGCTTTGTTTGCATGCACAGCAATATGGATTAAAGATCAGGTGGAAATCAAATTGGAAGAATTATTGAATTTTGTTCAAGTGAGGCAAGGTTTACGGTTTAGTTATGTATTTATTGGTTTCTTGCGCAGGTTTTCCTTTTAGCTGCAATACAGCTACTGTGGCGCAAAGCATTGACCAGTAATCCAGATTTGCTTCCTATGTTCCCAAATTTCAACATTTCGTTTGAATTGCTCCACATTTTATTAAACTCATTCTTCCCGAAAATTAACCGCCACCTTTAGGCGGAAGAGATTGTGCTATCTATGAAGCAAAAGGCATAGCCGTTTAGAGAAAATTTAGGTTTCTGCAGGCAGTGCATCACGGTATAATCGAAGGATAGAAATAGGCAAAGTGCAATCTATTAATGTTGCAAGGAAAAACCTTGTCTATTACTGTATCATGCTGTTCAAGTCAGAGAGGCTGTTGTTGTTGATCAATTATTTTCTCTGGATAAGGGAGTAGCGGAAGATGTACCAGAAATCATAAAAAAGGAGCAGGCGGCGTGCAGAACCGTAGTTTAAGAAGAGGATTAAATTTTATGTTCTAGTGTTGACTGCAAGTTTATATGCCATAGGTCATTTTAAGATGCCAAAAAATTTTTTTGATTTATTGCAAAAACCCATCACCCAACAGGAAATCAAAAAAATAGGGGAGCTTAAAAACAAAAAATTACGTTTTTACATGTAACTTAAAATGTTCTCATTGCAAAAGGGTAAAATTGTCATCAAATGATAAAGAATAGTATTTTTCTTTATCTCAGTTTATTTTCAGAAGTCTAGAGTAGAGCCGTTGCCAGGGGTTGGAAGTCATATGGATGATGCCCCCTAATTCCTATAAAAACTCATAAAATTTCAGTAAAAGCAACAAAGAACATTAATTTTTTAAGTTTTGGTCCCTCATTAAATAATTTTTTGGCAAGATGTTTCTTTAAATTGTTTTCTGGCCGTGCCACTAATCAAGAGAATGCAAGTTGTTCGCTGTGTAGTGGTGGTGAGCCAGCAACCGCCATGATGTGATGGAGGACAGTTCGGTAGCTACCTCAGTTCAGTGGTAAACATTCCCGACTTCGGAACAGAAAGTCAATCGGCCAAAACTCTACAAAAGCACAACTGATATTTGCAAGGTATTTGAAATTTAAAGTACTGCGTAGCTCCAAAATAGTCTGGTTCGAATGCCAGTTGATAGTGGCCAACTCACACTGAACTAGCAAAGTCTAATCCAAGCACAGCCAGGAAAAACGGATGTGAAATCTAGTTTTTGCTATGGACAATAATTACTCGTAATTTGCCAAAAACTATTTTTGCCAAAAATATGAAACTACAATTTAACTCTATTTTCGTACTACTGAATAATGTAAACATAATCAAAATTAATTTAACCGTGAATATTTATGCTGACGTCGGCATTTTTCAGTGTGGTAAATCATTTTAGCAGTGCCACCTACTTGCGCATCAAATTCCATGAACTTGGGACATGTCTTCTAGAAAAAGAAAATTATTTACAGCGGAATCTGAGCCAACGCTTGAATGCAGCCACGCACAAACGTTTATTTTTAATTGTTGAAGAAATTCCTTACTGTATGTTATTTGGTCAGATCAATACTGGTTTTGGCAGTATAGCACTTGTCTCATCCATCTTATCTCGTGGGCAGCAACAGGTTTTCGCGTTTTAGCAGGCTTATCCCTTTCTGAATTATCAATTAAAACCAAAAGTAAATTTTTGACACATACTTTGTCATTATCTTAATTCAAAAGCGACTTAACGTGCTTATTTATCACGATCCAAAATATCTTGAATAACCTCACACACTGTATCTACTTTTTGCTGTAATCAGGAGTTTGACACAGAGGTGAGAGTTGTGATGACCCGAGATTTATCAACATCCTTCCGTATTGCTATAAATTTCTTAAAATAAGTATTTTCCGAATCTTTCTTTTCCTCTCCAAAAATTTTATTACACACTGCTGGAACAATCGATTCATAAATATGGTGAAGACATGCATGATAAGAGCTTTCTGCCAATTAGTCTTTCCCAATAACTTGGCTGCTCCCCCATTCAAACCACTGCTGCTCCCCCATTCCAACCGTAGTGCTATCAAAAGCTAAAGTGATACTAGAATTTTTTTTTTTGGTATTTTTTTGCCGTATTTATCCTCCATTTACGAGAAAGCGAATTGTATTGCTATGTTTTGGAAGGAACATCCGCACTCGCTTGGGAGTTGACATTTGCGATATGTCTGCGCCATCTGTCTTTCACATAAAGGCGGGGGCGTCCCATTGAATGCCTTGCTCAAGGACACAACAAGCGAACTTGACGGCTTGTTCTCCACAACCTCCCCTAAATGCCGAGCGCCAAGTAGGGAAGCTGTGGATATCATTGTTTAAAGTCTTTTGGTATGACTCGACAGGGGGAATAAACCCCAGGTCTACCGACTGCGAAGCTGACGCTAACCACTACGCCAGATCTTTTACACTCAAGTGCATCAAAAACGCTTTCTGCTTGAGCTATACCAGTTGCGTGCCGCAATTTTTGTACAGCCAGTAGCTTTTTATTTGCATAACCAGGATAGCTAGACATCACTACGCAAAGGGGTTCACAGCTTTCTCCTAATCTGTTCACGGTTAACTGACATTCCAAATAATAGCAACGTACATTAGTGGATTTTTGAGAAGTTCATTTATTACAGTTCCGAATGCTTTCAACGGATTAGCAATTCCATTTCTGTGTGTTGCAGACGTGATTAACAACATTCATTAAGATCTCCGCAGACTTGGATAAAGGATAACATAGCCATGGTAGGAGCATTATTAATGATTTTTGATACATCGCAGATACTTATAGTTGATGGATCATTCCTTAAATTTCGTGTTTAATACAACATAGTCATTGTAGTTGGATGTACTGGCATCAGAAGTTTTTGGTTCACATTCAAAAACTGATTTAACTCAAGATCCCTCAGAAATGTCTGAGTTTTCTTCATTGCTTGAACGTTCAGCCTGGGAAACAGACACAAGAGACGGTGCTACAATGTCAGTTTCTTGGGTATGTTCACATTCAAGACGCATCTGCTTCTTTCTGGTTGCTTGTTCCAATGCCTTGTGTTTAACAGTCATTGTAGCTTTTCTTTCCTCCTCTTGATCGATATAAAAATGAATATCGTCTTGTTTTGCTTTTTGTGTCGCTTCAATTACATCAGCAGCTCCAGTATCCCAGAGTTTATCTAAACTATTTTGAAGCAATTTCCTGTTACTTTTCAGAAAATGTATTTTGGTTTTAAAGTTTACAAATTGTTATCCAACTGGCCCACATATTCTTGACCTGGTGCAGCGCATTTCTTTTGCTATTGTTTTAATATCTGCCTTTGCCCAAATCGGCAAGATTGCATTCACTGTAACACTAATATGACTATTTAAGGAGGTATTTTTTAGGTTACCTTTCTCACGTACAGCAGAAACCAAAAAATCTTGCCAAGCGTCGAAAGTTTATTATGAGGTATATTTCCTTTTGATTTTCCCACCAAAAAGTTGTTGCTGATATTTGCTGATCTGGTTTCAATCCATTTTCTTTTTACTGTACAGGTATTTGAATTTGTCGTATTACAGACAAGCTGTCCTTAATTGATTACTACCAATACATAAAATTAACACCACTGCTAACGTCCAGAAACATAATTATCCGTAAGTTATATAGTAGTATAACTTCGAAAATTTTATAGAACAAGCAAATGCGAACAGAGCCGCTGAGAGAACAGTCCAGGCCCGGTACCAACATTAATTCCGGTAGCAAGGACCTGGTAAACTGGAGTTAGCGGGCTTTATCCAATTACTAATGGATGAGTGTTTGGCATAATTGCTTGGAAATTGCTTTCTTTTCTGCACTTTTTCTTTGCTCCATTCTGATGCGAATAGAACATTGCTGTCTGGCTACTTTACTGATCCAATAATCAAACTTTTTTATGTGAGGTAGTAAATAAAGCACAGTTATAATACTATGTTTATGGAATAATTTAAGGCTAAAAATAAGACGAAAAACAAAATGTGAATAATATGCAATGCATCGTTATCAGCCACCAGTAATTGATAAGTAAAATGCAATCTTCCTGTTTAATAGAAATAACAAATTTACTCGACGCGATGGTGTAGTGATTAGAGCGTCTGCTCCGCCGTCGGTAAACCGGGGGCTCATTCCCTTTGTCAAGTCATATCAAAAGGCTTTAAAAAATGGTATCCACAGCATCCCTGCTTGGTGCTCGAATTTAGGGGAGGTTGTAGAGAACAAGCCAGCAAGTTCGCTCCTTGTGTCTTTTGGGCAAAGCACGCAACGAGACGCCCCCACCTTTATATGGAAGACAGGTGGCCCAGACACCTCGGAAATGGCAACTCCCAAAGAGTGCGCACGTTCCATTCAAAATATAGCGATACAATTTGCTTTCTCGTGAAAGGAGGATAAACCTGGACGAAACAAAACAATATACCACAAAACATAACAGGATTAATGTGAAATGATTTTGTAAAATGTGATTATAAACAAATTGATTGATCCGTATGGGAGGATATCTTGCTTTAAGATGTAGGAGTTTGGGGCTTAAAATTACGTAATGTTTAGCAAGTGAATTACAGGAACCATATTTTATGTTTCCGGCCATGGGGCAAGGAAGTATTCTGAGGGGCCAGAATTTTTTTAAAAAGGAGTGGTTAAGCAAACTTTTGGTGGCCACAATAGGAAAAACATTAGTCATCACGTCACAAAAATTATTATATACGTTATGCATTTGTCAACAGAAAAATAGAAATCTTAGGCCTAATTTACTGTTTACATTGCGCGAGACGTTTTCAAATATCTGGGCCCCCTAAAAATTTCCGGGCCAGGTGTCTAAAGTACCTCCCTCGTCAACGGCCTCGATGCGAATTATCAACACTGGAAATCTTCGTTGATGCCTTGCTTTACGTTGCCTCAATGCATTATTGTGTATATTCCAGTTCCGTACATCCTAAAATCGAACTTCACAACGGATCTGTAAACTGGGTCAAGTTGGTATTGCTGACGTCAGTATAAACACATTTGTATTAATGCAATGTTAGCGCTGAAGTGTAATCCAGCTTCTTTGTGCAAATAATTTATTTATTTACCATTATAACGAAAACATATTGTGAAAAATCAGAAAATTCAGCGCAATAGCATAAGGAGAAATCTCTACTTTCCAAAACTCTCTACAAAAAGCTTTAAGCGGATTGTGGTGGTTGAAAAGAGCGAATTTCGAAATTTTTTTACAGATATTGCTTTTTGATCTAACAATGGGGAAAAACTGCATCCTCGTAGAATTTAATTTTTTTTCAAAATATGAACCACCCTAATGGGTATAGTTAATGAATTTCAAAGTTTGAAAGAAAATCAACCAAAAAAGTAGGTCAGTAGGTCTACAGATTGCACACGGATGATAGAAATCACAGTCACCGAATATAATGTATAGGCTACAATTATAACCTAATCAGGGAAAATTTGTTTGAGGATTATCGATTTTAGCCATAACCTAAGTCAATGATGTAACAAAACTGTAGATGCTAAACGCCAGGTCACTTTACTCCCCCCCCATGCTGCGTTTATGCCTGAACCAAGAAGTATTGGTGCAGACAGAGGTGTCAGGTCAAACAACTTGGCCTACAGTTGGCAAAAAATCTCAAGTAATAGGTCTATAGCAATTAGATAGTGTCACTCTCTGCAGTTGCTAAGTGTATCGCTGGTCTCTTGTATTACTCTATAACAATCACTTTAGTGTCTTTCGTAACCACTGAGTTTATAGCTACATGCTCTTAGTGAAGGTAAAGGAATAAAAATTTCTGAAATTAGTGGCTGTTTGTAAGGGCGATTTTAATTTGGCATCAGGAAAGTTGGTATTGGGGGAGGAAAACATAGTTCATGAAATCCAAAGTTTTAAGAGGAAATTAATGTATATACAACTCTCAAGTAGGTACTGTGTGAAATTGCACCTACGGAGAAAAATTGTTTGCATGAAAATAGGATTTTAGATCAGCAGGGTGATCACACGAAAGGCATCAGAAAAGTAGTTTGGCTCCTTTGCTTTGTTCCGTGACCAAGGCACATCGGTAAAACCAAGAAACTCGGGTGTCACAAATGTCGCAACGAGGTTACCCTTAGTCGTGAAAACAGCATGCCAGTAAATAACTTATTTTTTTAATTGTAAAACAAAAACCGTTACGGTAGCCACCACCAACTTTTACTTGGTGCCCCTGCAGCTAAGTATTGGAATAAACAAATTGAATTTGTTGAATAACAATTTGTGAGTTAAACCAATTCAAAGTGCGATGATGAACATGGGCATGTAAGCGATCCTACAACTTTTTGTTATTGCTTTCAGAAAAAAATAATTGGGTCAAGGCGGTTGAACCGATATTCTTATCTCGATGAAATTGACTGGCAGCCCAGCCGGGCGACGTGGGCTAGTAGTCGAAAATTCTTCAGTTTAGCTACTGTATGAAAATAAAGTTAAATCTATTTTTTGTTAAAAGCAGGTTGAAGATTATTACTTACAGTCTGAATTTTGATCTCAAAAGATTTACATCACTCCTTATATTTTAATTCTAGTAGAAAGATGATACTTTTTGCTATCATCGCACTAACTTTGATTCCTAGAGGCTGTAGTCTTTTATTGGTGTTGAAACAGTGGTATTCCTCTAGTCGATACCTTCCAACTAGTCTCGTTCTATTTTCCTGAAGGTTGGAGGTTGCTCTATTCCGAACACAAATCACTTTTTTTTTATACACGAAAGCAACACTGCGGCAATAGTTTAATAATAAATGACGAGAATCAATATTGCGTTTCAACATAATCTGCCAAAAAGGCGTTTTAAATAAACAGTTAGTTCATTATTGATTGTATTATACCACACAGTAAAGTTCCAAACTGTTTCAATGAAAATTCAGATTCCACTCTCCGCTTTCCTGCTTCACCAAGATCCCGCGCCAACTCCTCCTCACGTACAAGACGTAGCATCGCGTCGGCGAACTCGTCAGGATCACTTTTACACAAAAATCCTGTCTGGTCGTGAACGACTGTTTCAACTGGACCTCCACTGTTTACAGCTATTACTGGACTCTGCACAATTTATTGCAAATCATTGTTAAGCCATTTCAATGAGTTCCCTGAACGAAGAGAATATGCCGGCAATTTCGCTCGTTGTCTCCATAAGAAAGGCACTTGATAAGAGTCCTACACCTCAATGCGTCAAACAAGTGGTGGGATCAAGCAGTATACCGTTCGTGATGGTCCATTGTGACCACAGAAACGCAAACAGAGCATGAGCTCATTCGTACGAATAAACGAATAAATCATACCAATTTTACCGCAGCTCAGGTCAGGGAAAAAGCGACAAAAAATTTTGATTAGTAAACAGCTCAATTGTTAATTTTTAACAAGTTTGCTAGTTAATTAACAACTGCTTTCCTTTACAAGGGGTAGAATTTTTTTTTAGTAGCTGGCAACTTATTTCGCTTCGGTTTTCTCAACACAAAAAACTCGACGAGAGGATAAAGCAATGAGCAAAAAAGGAATGCAGGTGACAAAACGAATTGACGTTAAACATACCCAAATTTTTTAAGGTTACATTAAAAAGATTGTAGAAAGGGACATGGTAACAGAATAGTGAGGTTGATCATTTAGCAAGTCGAAGGGCACATTTTGGATACGAGCCTATGTTTCAAACTAAGGTTGGGGACCTCTTATGTCTAAAAACTGAAGTTGGAAGTAAACAAGGACAGGATATCCGTAAAAGGAAAAGTGATTCAAAAATTCCGTGTGAAAGTAGTAGTTATGTAGTAGTTATTCAGTTTTTATCCGGTGTTGTCCCTTTAGCAGAGATGGCCGGATTTATCCCATTCTAATAAAGAATCGACTACCAGCCTCCAGCAGCACTTATGGGCATGAGATGCGAAGAATCCGTGGATAATAAAATGTTGAGGCAAGATTTGGAAGTTGGAATTTTTGTGGAGATACAGAAGTGTGTGAGCAGTTAAGAGACAAGCGGATGTATGCTGCCTACAGAAAGGAAGACGGAGGGAACAAGGAGCTCAAGTTGATGGTGTCAAGGGTAGGAGACGTAAGCGTTGGCAATCTGCAAATAATGATGGAATGAAAGGAGTTAGAATTTTAGTGAGAAAATAACTAAGCGAGCACACAGTACAAATTCGAAAAAGTGACAGAGTGATGGCAATGATGCTGGTTTTTGAAGAGGAAGCTATGAGAGTGATAAACGCGTATAAGCCCCAGGTTTGAAGACCCGTTTGCGAGAGAGATCGCTTTTACAATGAAATGGCATCTAAAAATATTTACAAAACTTTGGTAAAAATGATTGTTGGTCTAGACTCTAGAAGACTTCAACGAACCTGTTATGAGATAGATTGATGGTTTTGAAAATATGCATGGATGTGGAATTGGCGAAAAAAAATTTTGAGATAAGACGTCTGCTGGAGTTTTGCGATGAATGGCAAACGTATGGTTTTAAAGGAAGAAGCAAAAGAAGATAGCATACAGTGTGAGTGAAAATGAAACTGAAATTGATTTTGTGTTGGTTGGTAAAAACAACAAAAAGTATTTAAATCACGTGAAAGCAATCCTCTGGGAATCGCAACATTAGCTGGTTGTAACAGACATGGAAAAAAGAAAGTTGAAAAAAGTAGTGAAGAATGAACAAACTGTTGAAAGAATTTAAAAGTAAACGAAAAACAATACGAAAGCATGATTTCACGAAAGGGTTGGGGTTAATGCTGAAGCGCCAAATGTAATGAATCCTTTAAAAAATCGCATTTCAAAAGTTTGTGATGAAATATTTGGAAAAAAAAAAGGCAAAAGCGTCGTAGAAATACGTGGCGGCGAGAGAAGCAATGCAAAGTGGCAGATAAAAAGATGTGCATAAATCAATCGGAGAAAAACAAGGCAAGACATAAGAACATGAAAAATCAAACAAATTAAACAAAAAAAGTCGTTGCAGATTTTATAAGAAGCTGAATAAGACTACGAAATTTAGCGAAAAACCAAATAGCATTTTTTAAATAATGAAGTTCGTGAAAAAAGATTGAAAAGATATTGAAGGAAGATACGAGAGGAAAACACGGAAAGTTTGGCTTTGCTGAAAAAGATAGAAAAATACGGAAAAATTACATGAAGATCATGAAGAGAATGATTGGGATTAAATCACAGTAGCTAATACGACTTAGAGCCTCATTGAAAGAGCTACTTGGGAAGAAATGGCGAGAGCAATAAAAGCAATGAAACCATGGATAGGCAGCTGGACTCAATAAAGTATGTACAGCGATGATGTCAACCAGTGTAAAAGTAGGGATTAGAATGATGATGGAACTTTGCCAACGCGTTTTGGATTGAAAAGGAATGCCGGACGAACGGCAAACAAGCGCGTTTGAGCCAATCTTCAAGGAAAAAAGACACCTAGCAAATTCTACTGCATAAAGTGGAGTAAAGCTGTTTGATAAAGCTAAGACTGTTGAAGGAGTGCTGAAAAAAAAGGATTCGAGAATGAGTGAATGTTGAAGCAATGTGATTTGGTTTTAGGCCAGGCAGAGGAACGACGGAGGCAAGGCTTGCGGTAAGAACGCAGGCGGGATATCTGGTTTAGAATTATAATTTTATGATCAGGTGGAGCTGGTGAAGAGTTTTCATCACTTGGCCGACAGATCAAATGCCAGCGGTGTAGGTGAAGCAGTGATAACAGCAACAAGAACAGGATGGATAAAATTTAGAGAATAAGGAGAGTGGCTTCATAGAATAAAAATAAAGTCTTCGTTGAAAACGAAAGGAAAAATTTATCAGACTTGTATGAGGTCGGCGATGCTGTACCAAACCGAGACAATGTCTGAGGGAGGAGATGACGACTTTGAGAAGAACAGAAAAAGTAATGATAAGAGCAATGGGAAAAGTTAAATTGAGATTTGCTAGGTCTAAAAGAAACTGTATAGTGATTGGCTAAAGCAAATGGAGCATGGTGATATGGGCAAGTTTTGGAGAAGGATTATGACGATGTGATGAGAAGGACGTAAGATTTTGAAGCGGTTGGAAAAAGAGAGCGACAAAAGACGACGTAGAGAAGGCGAGTGGAAGAACGTACTGAACAGATTGGACTACAAAAGGATGCAACTGATAGAACAACCTGGGGCTATGCTGCATATGCACTTTTTAGGAACATAAGGTGAATCAGGCAGCCTTTATTTACGGAGACAAAACCGGTTTAAAAAATTGAATCTCTCAATACTTTTTGTGGCGTCATGTTTATCTCAAAAATAACTGCTTCGAATTGAATGAATACATGTCTGTAAATAATATCGCCATCATGCATTTGACATCGCCATTTGACAAAAAAATATCGGGTAAACACTATACATCAATATATTATAAAATATTACAATCCACAAATCATTATATTAAATATTATCGCAGTATAAACACAGTAAGCAAGGATCCCTGAAGGGAGCTACTTTCATGAGACCAACTGTAAATAACATCAGGTGACATCTCGGCCATTTTTTCACTTACTTTCATAAACATAGCTTCCACCGGTACGATCCCGTAATGTTCATTATCAGGAGTATATAGCACTGCACAAGCCAACTGAAGAAGTGTTTTCTTTGTCGAATCGCTGATGGATCGCAAAAAAGTTACTTTATCGCTAAGATGAAGAGCATCTAAAATCGAGAGTGCATGTCATAGATAAAACTCTTTAAGTGACTTGAATAAAATTGAGATAAATAGCAAAACACTAACGTGCAACAGTTAGATCTATAACAAAAGATTGTGAGACAAGCTTTTAGGTCAGTGTAGAAAGAACAAGTGTTTCGCATTTTCATTACATTTTTGAAAGCGAGAAAATCGTGACGTGCTCCTATGACATCAGTCATTATTTCTAAAAGCATCTCATTTTCTATATTTGCAAAACAGAGACGATTAGCAACAGACATAGGACATGTCTAAAAAGAAAAAAATTAAATTGCAAGAAATTGCTGTTAATGAACTTACACTTTGTGGGGATCCGAAAAGCAGAAAAATACTATCGCAAAAACAACCATGCTGCCATCGTGCGGCTTGAATGGGAAAATGACCACCGTTCATCTATCGTCGCTTAAAACCGAGCTTTAATCATTTGACCACGCCGCTGACTTTCAAAGGCAGCAAAAAATTATAATCACGTGACGAACTGCACTGACCAAAAACTTTAAAGAAGGAAAATAGTAGCAAGGTTTCTGAGATACCATTCATTTTAGCGCATAATCCACTGATAACAGCTTTGCTTACCGGTTAAGTGTTCTAGTTCAAGATAATGTTCTGTATTTTCTTTCACTCTGTTATCATAACCACCAGCTATCACCAAATGCACATCGCACCATTCTTCATCTGATAATTTCTCATGCAGGCGATCTGATCAAAATACATCATAATTCAGACCAACGGTAAACAAAAAAGTAACACTAGTCCTTTCGAAGGTTTGATATTGAATAACTAGTTGGCCACAAGTAATGATTTGTGGCGGCTTTACAAACTGTTATGTAACTTGAATGTACATTTCGCCAACCTTATTTACATATAAACCGTAACATTGTGATTGTGACTTAACAGAAATATATATGATAAAATCAAATAAATCATTTTATTATATTATTGGTCTGACTCAGTCGTAACTATAATCGTTACCACCAACGATTGTTATAAACCCTGTTAAGCCGGATATCGGTCAACTCGGACCATCAGCTTCGTCATTTTTGTTTTTCGTAAAAACAAAAACAAATAAATCTCAAGTGTACAGGTGTACTGCACATTAATTATTTACATGTTATGACGGTAAGGTAAAAGAAAATAACCTTTGTATTAGCCGATAATAACAGTAGATATCGGTATAGGTTTATTTGCTAAGCTAGGCTAACCAAACGTAGCCTTCGTCAGGTGATTTACTTGAATAAACAAAAATAAATGGATATATAAATAAATAAATCTGCTTTTTTACATATTATGAAGGTATATGTAGTAAAACAAAATAGCCTATATAATAACGGCATTTTTAACTAAACTTCGTTACCCTAGACATGTTTATAAGCTATGGCCTATAGGCCGTCGGTTAAGTCGGACAATCAGCTAACACGGATACCCTTCTCCCCCAACTGTCCGAGTTAACGAGGTGAAACTGTATATGTAAGAACTAACCACCAAAGATTATATCTACATAAAACAAACAACTCTTTATTTTCGCAACAGCTGTTTTGCCCAAAAGCTTATCAGGTGTGCATAAGAGCCTACTGAAATAGAATTTATTTTATTTGAATAGGGCCTTTGCTTTTGGGCGAAACATTTGTTGCAAAAATAAAAATTTTTTATTTTACGTAACAGAGATCTTCAGTAGTTAGTTATTGGTTCTAACGCTTGAGTCACCGAGCACTCTCGCTACTACTAATGAGATCACTCTCTCTATATATATTTAGGATTGAGCATATCGCACTCTCTGCATCGGACCTCGGTGCAGCGCGGACTGAGCACTGTACGACATCATCGTGTCGCGCTGCAATCATGCGTAACACACTGCGAGTGCAGTTTGAGCACTCGGCGACACGGTGAGAAGCCGTTACGTACCACAAAACAAAACGGCTTTCCCAGCTGTATATATAACCAGCGGGTCAATATTGTGTGCCAGAACGCTTTGCACTCTGTTGGTGACGCCACAAAGACCAAAAGAGCAGCCGTTCGTGTGTGCGTGCGTGAGCGAAAATCTTAAATGAGAGAGAGAAATAGATAGGCTGGGCCGCTGGGGTGATGTATAATGTGTATCTGGGCTTGCACATTCAGCGAATAATTGTTTGCTTTTGGAAGACGTAAGGCTGAGGTGAAACTGATAATTGTTGTTGGTGGTGGTGCATTTGCGATTAAGTTAATCTGTAAATATATTTGTTGTTGTTTCAGACAAGGTGTAGAGCTACAGCTGGTAGATTAGATATTTGGTGATATACAGGGTGTTTCATCTCAATATGTCACTTTATGACAACTTATATCTCAATGACTGTAGAAGATATGAAAACCAAACTTTTTTTTTGAAAACTAATAATCTTAAGTTTACGCAGCAAAAATTTGAACTCAAAAATCAAAGAAATAAACGTTCTATTGAACTTTTCACAAATGTTCAATATACGAGCCCGTGGTTACACGGCACACATCGAAACGGTATTTCATTTCTTGCCAAACTCGAACAAGCATATCGGGATCGATGGTTTTCAAGGCCTCAGTTATCCGAGTCTTCAGATCATCCACTGACGTTGGAAGAGGAGGAACGTAGACCAAGCCTTTTACATAGCCCCAGAGAAAAAAGTCATACGGCGTTAGGTCTGGAGATCTAAAGGGGGCCAATGCAGGAGCACGCAATCATCATTTCCGGCACGTTCGATCCATTTGTTATGCAGAGTAGCGTTTAGATACTGTCTTACATTGAGACTCCAGTGAGGTGGTGCCCATCTTGTTGGAAAATAAAGTCTGCTTGCTCTCCCTCAAACAAAAGTTCCATCAACCAATTTTGCAGCATAGCAAGGTACGCTTCACTGTTGACCGTTGCTCCTTCAAAAAAGAAAGGTCCATACACACACTTCTTCGATATGGCGCAGAACACGTTCACCTTAGGAGAATCTCGCACATGCTCCTGTATTGCATGAGGATGTTCAGTTCCCTATATGCGTGTGTTGTGTTTGTTGACTTTGCCAGTTACGTGGAAGGTTGCTTCGTCACTAAACACAAGACGGTCATCAAATCCGTCTTCTTCCAGCATCACCTGCATTTGGGTACAAAAGTCTTCGCGAGCTGATTTGTCGGTGTCTTTCAAATGCTGGAGCAAATGCAGTTTATAAGGTATCATATGCAGGTGTATTCTTACCACTCGCCAAACGGCTGTTGAAGGCATCTGAAGTTCAAGACTAGCTCTTCTGATTGACTTCCTGGGGCTCCGCTGGAAGATGTTTTGAGCTCTTTCGATCGTTTCAGTTGATGGAGCAATTCTTTTTCGGGAGCACAAACATCCCTCCTCCTTAAATTTTGCGTGCCATTTCTGTATGGTACGTCGGTCTGGTGGCTGCTTTGAAAATCCTGTCCGAAATTTACGTTGAACACATGTCCACGAGTTGTTTTTATCAAATTCCAAAACACAAAACGCTTTCTCCATTCTAGTAAAAGACATTTTAAGCAAATAAGAGGCAAATCGGTAGAAACGGCATTTTACGCAAAAAGCTTTGTGACATAACAATGGTCTGGCGAAACCACCGCAGCAAGAAAATTGGAGATTTTACCTTTCCAACGAAACCAGTTTTATCCTGCTACTTTTGCCAGTTACTGAGATATGAGATTTTCTAAACTGACACATTGAGATAAAACACCCTGCATTGGCAAGGTCTCAATACAGTTGCCAGTGTTCCCTCTAAGATTTTAGTAAGTGCGTAACCGCCGGCACAAGTGCGAAATTGCTAGCAAATGTACGAAAACCGCCGGACAAATTTGCAGGAAAAGGAAAGTCAAAACTGTGACAATGCGCTTCGGTGACGTAATAATTAGCGCGACTGTCAGCTCCAAAATGTTCACAAACCGGTATCCTATCGGTTATTATAAGGCGGCGGCGAAATGCCTGGCTATTTTTCTTCAGTAAGTTAATTGTGGTTAAATTTGGTCTCAAACTTTACAGCCTTTGCAACAGTGTATCGTAAGCACTTTGGAATGACAGGTTAACAATGGGCGTAAATAAAATTAGCCCTTTGCCGACGCCCGACATGAGCATGAGAAACAGGACTTTTATAAACTAATGTGATGTAAGCTAGGTTATTACTATGACAAAACAAAAATTACTTGCAAACTTTAATTGTTGCTTGATTACAATAAATAATTTCTCTATCGTATTCAATTAAACAACAGGTTTTTGCAAATGCAAGCAAACTTTCGATCTCAAATCGGAAAGTATTTGAAAAGAATTCAAAACCAAAATTGGTTAGAAGTCATATTCTTTTTTATTTTTAACGAACAAAAACTGAACCATTCCCTCGAAAAATGGTGTTTTTTGTACGAAACTGAAAGCGAGAGCTATGTGCTTTTTTATCTTTACAAGCACGATTGAAGTTAACGTTGAAACGTAAAGAAAACAAAGAGTTTAAGCAAGTTTTGTTTCAAACTTCCCTTGAAAAATGATGTCTTGTGTTAAAACTGAAGTTTGAGAACTGCTTGCTATTACTGCTCTTTAGCTACGATTGCAATCGGCTGCGAAAAAGTAAACAAAAAAAATTGATTTCACTTTAGGTTAATTGCTGGAGAGATAATTTGTTAGACAAAAAAGTGGCAATTGCGCGCGCGATATGTTAAGTCGCCGTCACTCGCTGTTGCGTCACAGCTGCGCGATGTTTGCGTGAGACGTTGCACTGCTTTGAAAAAGGGTCTGTCCTAACTTGGATTTCTTTTCACTGTCTCCCATGCATTTAACAGTTGGTTAAGATTTTGCTTAGAAAATTGCAAAAATTTTAACAAAGTGAAAGAGTTACCAAAAACCGCCGGACATTTTTTACGCACTGTTGAATTTTAACTGCGAATCCGCCGGACATAATTTCGCAAATTCGCACTTTTTTGCGTTTAAAGGGAACACTGACAGTTGCCATCAGAGATATTGGGTGATACATTGCGTCGCCTCAATTTTAAAATAATATTGATGAGACAACACCAATATTTTATTCCGAGACATACTTGCAACAAGTTAGCTTGCGTATTATCAATAATCGATGATGAAGAGAGTATATGTCATAATACACAACAAAGCAACATAAAATCTTAAATGGACGGTTTTTCGGACGAAGTAAAAACTACAAATGGCCATCGGAAACACCAGTAGGCCTGCATTGTCACAGGAAAACCTCTACAGCTATGAGTGTGTTGAGCTCGCGTTCGAGTTCACAGGACTGCTGGCGCAGTGCATCTTAAGAAATCGTTGTGATCACGTGTCCGCCGAGAGACAACAACCAACGAATCCAAAATGTAAGCGTCGAAACCATGGAGTTGGACTCATTGGAAGCATCACCGCACTCAACTATCGTTGCTGAGCACATTTGCTGGTCTTCTAAAGCTAATCTAAATCACGAAATCACCTACCTAATGCTTCGATCGCAAGTCGGATGTTTTTCTTTCTCTCATACCGATTTATTGAAAGAAAGATCCACCTAGGATCGTGTTCATCGACTGAAGATGGCAGATCAGGGACGAAATTGTTGAACGTTTCAATATCGAGACTTGGATGAAGTACGTGCGTTTCAACATGCTTCAATGAAGGAAATGCTTCACGAAAAGTTCGTGCTACAAATTGATGTTACATAAAATAGGTTTCTATTAGATTGCATCGCAAATAGTGTTCTGTAATGCATCGCAATCCTACCTAGTGATAAATATACGAATTGGGCAGATCTACATGATGCGGCTTAAGTAGCATTATTTTATTTCTATTTGTTTTCTACAGATAAAGTTGTAGTGCAGTTTTATAAAAAACTATTTGATGTTATATTTCAAAATGCATCTATTCCGCACTACTTTTTTGAATTAGTAATAACTATTGATATCAACACGAAAGGAACAAAATCAAAAATAAAAATAAAAAAGGCGTTACTTATGCTGCAACGTGTACATTGAATTCCAAAAGTTAAGCCCTTGAAATTTGTGACTTAATTTTGTGCATGTTACATTTTATCAAAGCGAAGGAATTTTTAAACGGTAGTGTTCATTTCAACGTGCCCACATAAGCAGCAAACACGATCATCATCACCAGACCAAACCATAATGCATAAGTTGTAGCGACCTGCCTATTTTTCAGCTCAACAAAAATTGATAATGGGTAATACTTGTTACAGAGTTGCAGATTTGATCTCGTACCACAAACTTATCATATGCTGACACAACTAAAATACCTGTAAAATGGCTGTTTACGAGCAGCAAATGAGCCATGCCTGTGGTTTTCTCTTCAACCCAATCCAGCGGTTTGCGATACAAGGATTTTAAAAACGTTTTTCGTTGCGTCAGCAACTTATCAGGAAAGTGACAATAAAACACAACTTTGGCGGATGTTCCCCACCTGCAAGTTTCCACGTAGATAAAAACTTAACTTGAAAATAATTAATATCTATCACGATTAATATCATTTCCGATGATTCTCTTCTCATGCCATGCCAAAATTTAAAAATCGTCATTGAAATGATTCAACACAAATTGTGTGCTTGCTTTTGAAAACTAATGGTACTAGTACACGCAACAACAAACACAATCAAGTACTGGTACAAAAAAATCATTAGCCATGCAATGAGTTCTCAAACTGGGGAAGCGAGAGAAAGTTCGAAGGTATGCGAGCAAGTTTCTCGCAGTGGCACTTTAAAGATTTTCGACCAAATAAAAAGGTCAAAAAGTGGATCACATATAAAAAAAGAGTCTTTACGGTGGTTTTAAGAGCAATTTTGCAAAATTGATCGTCAATAACGCTCTAATGTCCTTGATTTCCAAACAACAAAAAAGGTCTTCAACAGAAAGGATTAAAAAAAATTCTTTTTCAGGGGTATGCCACTCATCTGGATTCTATGAAAGGGTACGTAGCTACAAAAAATTTAAGAAACCCTGGTCTATGTCATCATTGAAAAGACAATCACATCAAAACTACAAATTTTGAGAGCACTACACTGAAAATCAAAATTAAAAAGTATTAGCCATTTTTAGCTCAACGGTTCTACTGCATTCAGGATATAAACTTGCAATTTCATCACAAACCAGGAGATCCTAAATTCGCAGATAACAGATACTGCTTGACATTTTTACATTAACGGGTAAAAGAACAAATGTGAGCTCTACATCAAATTATCTGAAAATATGGCAAGTTTAAACTGTTTGGTCTTACCTTAAAAATGGAATACAAATTGAAATTTGGTCACAAAAAATAACATCAGGTTTTAATCGTGACATAAACATTAAATAAAGAGCAAGATAAATCATCTTTAGGTAAGAAAGTAAAGCATGAAAACCTCCAAATAAATGACGAGGAATCCATTTTCCCACTGCAGTTACAGAAAACGTACCATTCTTCGTTTCTACGTCAAAAAATATTCGTTAGTATGGGTACCAGTATAAAACGTGCTCGCAAATTTGCAGTAGGTACATCCATGGCAACTACAGGCGCTATCAAAAACCAGCAATTTTTTGCTTCAGTTTAAATGCAAAACTTAAAATAATGGTTTAACATTTGTAGCAAACTGGCCAACTCTGCCGGCCACGCCCGCAGTCCTGAGTTAGCTTACACACAATCCGAAATACAGAGCGTGTTTACCATAAACTTTTTTTTTCGAGTAAAGCGCCCAAACATGTATATCGAATAATCGCATGAAAAATCGACTTACAGAGCTATAAGGTAATCTACGCGCTTTATATGCATGTTCACACAAATGATGTAGTTATTTGACAAAGTAATAGTATTGCAAATAATAAAAGCCCCTCCCATATGACGAAACCATTCCTGGACGCGTTTCATCCTTTTGGACTCATCAGCAGGGCCTGTCCCGTCATCACCAAAAAACAAAACCCCATATTTGCAATAATATGAAAAATGTGGTATCTTTCTATAACAAATTCCTTCGCACACATTACGCGCGCGGCGCATGCTATCACTTTGGTATCGGGTCCCATTCGTGTCGAAGATGCAGTGTACCACTCAAAGAGTTTAAAGTAAACAAGATCAATTTAATATCCTTACTTCTATAAACATAGTATGTGATCACCATAACCGTATCATACATCGATTTATAGGCTTATATGGTAATCTACGCGCTTTATATGCGTGTTCACACAAATGACCTTTATAACTCTATAAATGAATCGCACGAATTATCTTTGTAACTCTATAAATCGATGAATGATACGGTTATGATGATCACGTACTATGTTCATAGAAGTAAGGGTATTATACTGCTAGCTCCAAGTGGTTGCGATCGATAGAGAGCGTCTTATAAGCGAGAAACAAAACAACAAAGCGAGTCCTAAAGGCGCGAGGCTTCTGAAGGAAGCAATGCTATTGAGAGATATTTTTTAATTTACAAAGCCATCCCTGGAGGCGTTTCGTCCTTTTGGACTTCTCAGCAGGGCTTGCCAAGGGCCAAGAGGTCCCCCCAATAGCATTAACGTTGACTTTTATAAAACAAACTAACACAAAGCACAAGACTTACGTGTCGTTTACTTTTGAATGAGGTTCGTTTTGACGTACTGCTAGCCGCTCAACTATGGACTAAAACTGATATCCTTATGCAAAGCTGATCACACAAGCAGTGATTAGGCATAAAAAAGTCTTCCAAAAGTTACAAACTAAATGCACTGCTTTAAGGCATGGCTGGCGGCACGTGGTGCATGGCAGCGAAACTTGGCGCTCGAGGAGACCAGTTCCAAAGATGCGGGTTCGAATCCCACAGACGCGCTGCATTAATGCTGACGTTTAAGAATACAATGTACGCGTAACGTGAAAAGGGCGCTTAATCATTTGAGGATCATAAGATCCTAATTCATGAAATTTGAGACAATTTCTTCATTGCTTGGAAACAACAAAATTACAATGAATTTCAGAAAAATGGTTGTTACGTCGTAATGATACAACAATTAACAATCATGTAGCATATGTGTTACATTATCCCTCAAAGGGTTAACTGATGTCGGTGGGTCCCAAATGACTGCACCGAGGCTTATATAATGCACGGCCGCCAAGAGGTCAACCACTTCGCCTATTCCACTACGAGCATAGCTACCGATTCCGACAACTAGCACACTGCACGGATAATGACTAGTGTGTTACATAGCGCGACCCGAGGGTATTAAATAAATATCGCTTACTACTAACTCTTCGAATAGTACATTGCATCGCATAAAAGTTTCAAAAATTGGATATGCGTTAGTTGTGGCATACATATTTGGCCCCTGTGGTTTCTGTTTACTGAGTTCTATGCGAGATGTTTTGAGGTTTTTTCAAAATATCTCATTTTTGGGAGTCTCTTGCAGTCTTGCTGTACAAACTTCACAACAAAACTTGTTTTCCATGTGATTACAAAAAATATAAACTGAATTTCGTCCATACAACTTGTGTGAAATCGGTGTAACATCAAAAAATCATTTACAACCAATGCAGTAATTATGTTTCACTCAAAAAAATCTTAAGAGTAGCAAATGCTAGCATGCAAAAATTGCTAAGCAAATGATTAACATAAAACTTGAAACAATTATATCAATTAGAAACAAAAAGTAATGAAACTTATCAATCACCAGAGCAACAAATAGCTCAGGAAACTACAACATAACGTTAGTTGTCAAATCAGCCACTAACGTATATTATTGCAGTTGGCACCATCTATAGTTTTATAGTTTTAACTTGAAACGTAAGCAACATAACGTTAATCGTCAAATCAGCTACCTACGTAAGTTATTGCAGTCGGCACAATCTATAGTTTTTAACTTGAAACGTAAGCTAATTACAAAATGCATACTTATTTGCAAGTAAGCAAAAAAATTGAATTGAACCAACCTACGATATTCACACATCAGAGCAGTTGCATAACGTCATCATAAGGACGTCATCATAAGAACGTTATCATATTTAGTTGAAAATTTTTTATATTGTAATAAAAAATGACATTGAGTAAGTCACCTTACAACACGTCAAATACCACAGCAGTTCAAAAATATACCTTAGATTCAACTCCCTAGGTACCAATGCTGTATGGCTAGTATAAATGAGAAAGTAGCAGGCCAGTACCCCCCCCCCCCGGTCTCTTGGGTTAGGATCAAAATGCCCAAATTAAAAAGCAAAACTACGATTCAAAGCCTCGCAGGAGCATACGATTATGTCAAGAGAAAGCGCCAGGATGGTTCCAATAAAACTGGTTTGAAGAAGATGAACGATTTGCGGGACACGCAAGTAACTTCCAACCATTCATAGCATGAAAAAAACATACGAACATTTCTTATACGTGCGTATAAGTTATTATGCTGATATTGTCCAAATGAAACTTTAATAGCGTATCTGGTGAAATTTTGCAAACCAATTTCAAACATTGGGAAAATTTTGGTACATTATTATCACCCCATTTTTTTCTTAGCTTTGAAATAAAACTCATACGACAAAATATTGAACATTGGAGACAAATATAGAATTTTAAATTGTTTTTTACTTGTAAAAAATATCTAAGCATAACAATTTTTTAAATTACACGAATGGTAAATAATTAAATTTGGTTTGTATTTCTATCTCTGAAAAAATTAATTTCACGATCAATTATAAGTACTAGTAAATATGCTAGTGCAATCAGCAATAATACATTTCCCACAGTAATAGTTATGAAGCAACTGCATGCCAATTTGTTCTTTAAACATCCAAAAATTTACGATTGTTAACCGACGGGGTGGTGTAGTGGTTAGAGCATCCACTTCGAAGTCGGTAGACCTAGGGTTTATTCCCCTTGTTGAGTCATACCAAAAGATTTTTAAAAATGGTATTCACAGCTTCCCTGCTTGGCGCTCAGCATTTAAGGGAGGTAGTGGAGAACAAGCCGGCAAGTTCGCTTGTTGTATCCTTGGGCAAGGCACTTAATAGGATGCCCCCACTTTTATGTGGAAGACAGGTGGCCCAGTTTTCCCTCCAAAGAGAGGGTAGGTGGCAGAAAGGGTATCCAACCATAAAATGAATGCCATGTTACAAAAATGCAGATATCTGCTGTGGCGACCCCTAATCGGGAATAAGCCAAAAGACAAAAAAGATCTTATTCCCGTTTCACCTTTCATACTAACTTTCCCTCACTTTAACCTGTTTTATACCATTTAATGGTCAAAAAAAAGAATGTTTTAATTACAATTTAAAAAAGCAAAAATTCAGACTGCAAACAAACTGATATTGCATGTTGGTTACATGATGCTTGTATCAACAGACATTGAATGAAATTCAGTACATTTGTAAATAAAATAAAAAAAAACAGCACAAAACTAGCATAACATGTCTGGGTACCTTCAAAACAGTGCTTGCGATCATGATGTCCTGTGATAAAACTAACTCGATGCCCTTTGTTTTTCAAAGCCACAGCTGCATCTACAACCAACCGCTCTGCACCACCAATGCCAAGGTCTGGATGGATAAACACAACCTGCATATTATCGAGTTTGTATTAAGTGCTAAATTATGATTCATCAATTCATTAAGATGCAGTAAATTGTGCAATGCAATAATTGTAACTTGTAGCCAAGTTTAGATAAACATTAAACCTTGTCTAAAAAAAAGTATAGTATGTTTAAAGAAAGACCATTTTAACAGAAACTCATTTTTTATACGAAAAAGGCATTTTTTATGATTTTATTTTTTTAAAACAGCTGTCACTTTTTTTTACATTTGCATATAAGCAAAACAATGTCAAAAATTTCTTGGACTTAAGCCAAATTCTCGTATCAAAAGTTTAGAAGAAACAAAAAATACAATCAGTGGTGGATACTGGCAGAGGCAAATGACTCAGGCCCCCCCCTTTCCAGGTATGCCTGATATTTTGCTGTAAGACTTTTATGTAGAAAACCTAGATCTTCAAAAAAAGTGATCACACCCAAAAGGTCTTTACCTATGCTTTTACGGAAAAAACGTCTTTTGAAACTCCTTAACTAGGACTTCTTTGAAAAATCTTTACTCAGAACTTGGGCAGCTGGGGCATCCCCCTATAATTTCTAACCTCAAGATCCAAAATCTTCAATCTACAACTGATCACAAGCTTCTATTTTCTACTATATTTAAGCTGATAAAACGTGTTTCAAAATCAAATCACATCAACTTTTCTTGTCAATGTGTAAGCAATATAAACGATCACTAAATACAAGGGCACTGTCAAAAATGAGGTGCACAAGCTCACTAAGTTATTTTCCTGGCAAAAAGGAGCCCTTGAACAGAAGGCGTTCTTGCTTAGAAACAGCATAAAAAGGTTAAAATTATAAAATAGTACAATAACTATCTTTCTTTAAAAGGTGCATGATGTGATCCCGAAAAATTGGAAAAGTGAAAGTGTCGTTTTAACAAAAGAGACTTAAAATGTGAGCTGTCACTCACTATAAGCATCTGCTGATTTAGAGGATTAGCAGCACAATCAAACAGTCCGATTGCTTGTTGATCTGATTAAAAAAAAGCTGCCCTTGAATAAAAAGAGTCCTTGTTTGAAACTTGCACCAAATAGCTAAAAATGAAAAACAGTAGCTAGTCTACTGTCAAGTATAACTCTCAACTAAAATACTGCAACTTAGATCAATAAACAAATTGTTTTACAATTAAAAATCTTATAGTAAAATGCCATTATACTTGTAAGGAAGTGGCTATTTAGCTGTTGATGGTATTTTACCCTTGAAATCTATTTTGCTGTACACAATTAGTGTGTCTTTAAAAAGGTACAACTGCTGCTTTGCAATGAATGATGCTGTGGCATAGTGATTAGTATCATTGTGTTTGAATGCCTTGACTAAAAGTTTGATTCTACACAAAAGGTAGGGTACACTGATAAAAGTGGTGTAGACTGGAGGCGGGTATGCAAAGATAAGTGGGGGTTTGTACTGAAGGTTTCACTTTTTGTAAAGTCACATGTTTCATAAGACATAAAATTGACCTAATACAAAACAACTAAAAGGCACATTTAGATCTTTTCATATTAACTCTTTCGCTCCCGCGATCATCGATTGATGATCTCGTGTTTTCAGTGTTTACCTCAAATTTTTTTAAATTGAGTTACAAAATTAGTTTACTAAAAAATCGGTTTGTGACTTTATTTTTCATCCGATTTTCATAAAATTTTCAAAAGATTACGCTTATTTCCTCACGCATCGGAAGATGTATAATTTGTGCCCTAATTCTGGGATTTTTATACCCAAAAAGGATTAAAATGACCAAGAGCCCAGTTGCAGACGACAAAATCGGCCAAATTCTCAGCACGTGCCAACTACGCTAAAATCAAATTGAGATTACATCTTTACCACATAACCAAACCCTTTATCATTGACACAGTCTGAAAACTACTCTTTTGGGGCATCATTTGACAAAATTTCAAGCGATAATGATAAATTTTACGTTTTTAAATTTCCAAATTTCTTAGGGGTCTCAAAACCCCCCCAAACAAATTTGAATGGTAAGTAGATAAAAGTAAATTTAGTGCGTAAAAATATCATATGTTGCTAAATACCGGTTACATTTGAAAGCTTAGAAAATTTGCTTTCCAGCAATATATAACTTTAAATAGTTTAGACTAAGTGGTATACGATATTTACTGATCAAAAATGAGTACTGTACGTCATGTCAGTTCAAAACCCCCAAAATGTTTTGACTTACCTTCACTAAATTATCATTTTTACAAAAACTACACCCTATAAAAAGATAAAATGAATTGCAAATGTTTCACCAATAAAGTCGTCATTTTGTATCAAATTTCCAAGGAGACAAGAAGCAAAATACAAGTTTAAAAGCTAACAAAAGTTTGGCTTCTCTAAATCAAAGTTTGCTGTATCCCCCTTGTTTCTCAAGAAATGGGAAGGGTGTAAACAAGCGGCTGTTTCATTGTCAGTGATAGCATATTCTATTTAAACTTGATATTTTCTGAATCTTGAAGAAATTCCCTGTTCAAAAATACATAATGTTACATGGTTTAGGCTAGCCTCTAGCAGATAATAACTGATCATATTTTAGGTACTAAATTTAACTACCAAAATTTGGTACCGGTCGGTACCGGTCAAAAAACAGGTCATGTGCCTCAGAAAGTAGCAAATTGTAGAAAACCTAGGCTTTTAGGTAAGTTTTGATTGATGTACCTTGAAAGCTTATTTCCTTAGCATCATCTTGCGACCATTTCTAAAAAGATTGGTAGAAAATAAAATCTGTAGTGATCTTTGAGGTAAGGGTACCTCTTTAATTTTGAAGACAACCCCCCCCCCCAGTTGGGGGGTTCATTTGCATAAAATTTGCATATTTAAAAAAATTTTTTTTTTTCAATTTGGAATCCTCAAGAAATGCAGATTTCAACGATATATCACACTTAATGTAGAAGTAGGCAGCTGAGTAATGATTTACAAACAAACTTGAGGTACATAATTATGATTGATTATGACAGTTTTTCGCGCTGCCACCTTAGGACATTTTTTTTCGCTTTTCACGCGGGAGCAAAAGAGTTAAGTTGTTTTTAACGCATTTCTGATGGTAAAACAAAATCATTTTTAAAAGAAATTGGGTCTACTATGTACTAATAAATTGGTTGCATTGCTGGATATATAGCATTGGATTAACCTGCTACCAAAATGGATAACTGCAGAACAGTGCTTTAGGTTAGGAATTAGGATTAGAGTAATGGTTAGAAGTAAATCCTTAAAATCTATTTTGCCATTAAACATTTGCAAATGGTCAACTTCTATGATGCATTAAACACATAATTTGACAAAATTTTTAACCCACAGTGTACATCAACCCATTCATTTATATACCAACCCCAGGGTATAGGATAAAATGGAAGATGTTTTACCCATATTACATTCTGGCATTTTCTACCATTCCACAAAAGAAATCAATTATTTAATCACAAAATTCCTTTCCATCTTTTACCTATACGTTTGTGATATTTATCCCGGAAAAACTGGACATAATAGCTTAAAATATCATCCCCTTTTTTTCAATTTGCAAATTACAGGCTTATATAAGCTGTCTAAGCCATTGGTTTTCAAACTGGGAGGCGTGAACTATTCTTAGGGGAGGCGCGAGTGTTAGCCACAACATAAGCCTATAGCATAACCCGTTTAATTACATAATTAACCGAAGTGTTAGTTGCAAAATCAAGTGAGGTTATTATTCAAAATTGTTAGCTCGCAAGCAATAAATCTAAACCAGTATCCAAAGTCTTGCTTTACTCATTTCTAACATGCTAGGTCATTGTGACCTCCTAATGCGATATGATTCGTATTATCGAATGATTGCTCGATAGTCGATAATGCAATTGCTATTAGTCCACCTGCTGCCCTACAAACTGCAGTTATTTATCTTATTTAATCAAAAAAGTAATGGAGAAATAATCAAAAAGCAATGTAATAAATAGCATCAAAATTAAAATTTAATTTTTTTTAAAACAATATATTAAGAATATTAGTTTCAGAAAAATGGATAAATTTTTGACTGGTTATAAGAGAAAATCCAATAGTACCGGTAATGAAAATAGTGATGTTGGCACTAGTAGCGAGAGTAAAAGGAACAAACAACAGAAAGGAAGCACTGCCAAGAAAAGAAAATACGACCCATCCTATTTATCCTTCGGATTTATAAGTGTTATTAATGCTGAGGTAGAAAAACCAATGTGTTTGCTTTGCTCGAAAGTTTTGGCTGCTGATAGCATGAGACCCGGAAAATTAAAGCGGCACCTTGAAACTACGCATTCTGATTACGTTGATAAGCCTAAAGAATTTTTTCAAAGAAAATTGGATGAGTTTACTAAACAAAAGCAGATGCTAAAAGAAGTAGTTCATTCTCCATCAAATGCATTACTAGCATCGTACTTAGTGTCTTACAGGATCGCAAAGTGTAAAAAACCACACACAGTAGCAGAAACTTTAGTCTTGCCAGCAGCTATTGATATGGTCAAAGTAATGTTTGGAGAATCATATGCGAAAAAGCTAAGGCAAATTCCACTTTCTGATAATACAGTTAGCAGAAGAATTAATGATATATCTGAAGATATTTGCGATCAGTTAGTTTCTAGAGTGCGTACTTCGAAATTCGCGATACAAGTAGATGAAGCAACTGATGTAGCCAAAGACGCACATTTAATTGCCTATGTTCGATATGTTGAAGAGACTGATGTCATTGAAGATATATTATTTTGCAAACCCATTCCTGAAAAAGCCACAGCCAATGAGATTTTTAATATAATTGACGTTTTTTTAATGAGAACGACATAATGTGGAGTAATTGCGTTGGGCTTTGTACCGACAGTGCACGGTCAATGTCGGGGCACAAAGCTGGTCTTCAAGCACTTGTTAAAAAGAAAACACCTGACGTTCTCTGGACGCACTGCATGCTCCACAGAGCAGCTCTCGTATCCAAAAATATATGCGAGGAACTTAACAACGTTTTTACAAACGTAACGAAAGTTATAAATTACATAAAAAACAGTCCATTAAAAGTTAGACTGTTTGCAAAGCTGTGTGAAGATATGGGAGCTAATTACTCGTCGCTTCTGTACTATTGTGAAGTGCGCTGGCTATCTCGTGCAAAAGTAATTCAAAGGGTATTTCAGCTCAAAGACGAAATTGCAATTTTTCTCGATGAAAATCATAATGAGGACTCGAACATGTTTAGGGATGATAATTTTATTGTTAAACTCACTTATTTGGTTGAAATTTTCGGAAAATTGAGTGTTTTTAATAAGTCAATGCAAGGACCACAAATGCATTTGCTGATGCAAAAAGACAAAGTAAAAGCGTTTGTAAAAAAGTTGAATCTGTGGAAAGCAAATTTGCAAAAAAACAACCTTGACATGTTTCCACTTCTAAATTCATGCACCCGAGTTAATGTAGAAGCCAACAAAAATCTGTTTGTCGAACACTTGAATGGTTTGTTACTTCATTTTTCGAATTACTTTGATGATCTTGATTTTATGAAAGATGCGTGGATACAGAATCCATTTATCGACGAAGAAGATGATGATGAATTCGGATTGACAATTATTGAGAAAGAACAATTGATTGAATTATCTTGTGATACTGCATTGAAACAGAGATTTCAGAATGTGTCTCTGGTTCAATTTTGGTTGAATCTCAATTCGGAATATAATGCTTTGTCAAGCAAAGCTTTAAAAATACTGCTGCCATTCGCAACATCATATTTATGCGAAACAGGATTTTCTGCGTTAGCTGCAATGAAATCGAAATATCGAGCTCGCTTGATTGTAGAAAAAGAGCTACGAGTAGCCATCTCGTCAATAACACCGAGATTTAACAGCCTTTGCGCTAATAGACATGCGCATCCATCTCATTGAAAGACAAAAATAAACGTTGTTATTCTTTTTATGTTCCATAATTTGTGTTTTTATAATTTTATAAAATGAGGGGAGGCGTCGTATGATTGAGTATTTTTAAGGGAGGCACGGCAACACAAAGTTTGAAAACCACTGGTCTAAGCTATCTGGTGCTGTTTGCCATTTTGTGAAGATAGTGGCTATTTTGCCGTCAATGGCATTTTACCCTTGGAGGCTATTTTGCCATAAGTTATTTGTGATTGGTGAATCTCAATCACATATTGAACACATGACTTTTGGTCGTTTCTAATTGGTTAATTTTAATAATTGATCAAAAAATTTTACACCCCCAGTGTCCACTACCCCACCCTGTACACTCCCTTCCAATGTACACTACCCCATACATTCACATCTTGGGCTTATCTTTCCTGTGTACACAGCTATTCTTTCAGTGTCCTACCAGCCAAGGTTCTAACCTGCAACCATTGTATTGCAAGACTGGTGCACTATCCACACTCCACAGCATTACTGGCAGTATTGTAGCAATTATAGCAATATAAACACATGCGAATGACTACAGCAAAATAGTCTCCAAAGGTAAAATTTTGTCAACACCAAAATAGCCACTCCCTTTTGTTAACATCAAAAGAGTAAGGCAGTTTCATGAAACAAACCTAAAAACAATTTTGGTTTAACTAATAAAAACAGTAGAGAAATCTGGGACTTGTTATGGTAAGTAGCAAACAATAGGCAATGGTTACAAAGATGTAATGGACTCAAATTAAAAATTTTTAATTGCCAAGCAAAATTGACAACTGTAGACGTTTTTGCTCCTTTGTCTACTTTGTCTACTAAATACAAAGCACATAGTCCTAAAGTTTCTGCTTTCATTCAATGACGTAATTCTGATGTTTCTCAAATTCTTGGGTGTTTTCAAATTGGCCAAAGCATGTATAAGCTACAGCTCAAATTAAAAGGCTTAACTGCAGGGAAATTACCAAGGTGCCAACAATACCACTGTTGTTTACAAGACTAAAGTCTGCAATCACTTTGATTCAAAACAAAAGCAAATATATTGTTTTAGTTCAAGTGATAAAATTACATAGAAACTTTCGTGCAAATTTGTTTCACAAAGAATGTATGCTGTGGTAAAAAGTTGTAAGATGGAATTGAAACAAAGAACGTCTTCTATTCCCTTTGATCCTTGGCATCTTCAATATTCCATACCAAAATGTGCCTTCCATTTCATTCAATCCCATCCCATGACCTCCTCCTTACCCCCCATTGTCCACTACCTTTGGCAAAGTCTGTTGGTTTTTGCAAAGAATCAACTCGTAATCACGGAATTTGAACGAAAATTAACATTCATGATGCAATAATGCTATTTATCCACAATTCATTTTTTATAAAGCACAGAGGAGGCTTAGTCTGTACAATGAATCTGATCTGTTATCGATCAATAAAAAAATGGATACTGATACTACATATGCATGTATTCTGTTTCAATTTCTGCTAAAAATTTTTATAGTTCTACAAAAAACAATTCTCATAGCTCCATCACAAACTTTCTAACTTTTTGGCAAATCGGCAGCTTGCCCAAAGTGACAAAGAACAGGTGGTGACCTTATTTTTTTGGAGATCCACCCAAACACAGAGGCGCGATCAAAAGCTGAGTGTCCCGACTTTAGCCAGAGATCTGTTTTGCTTATCAGCACTAAAGCGGATCCAATCATATGGACCCCTTAAAGTACCTCTACGTACCCCTAAGGGGTTCATGGACCCCCGGTTAAGAACCACTGATATAGAGCTTACTGCAATGGTGCAACGAAACAGTGTTACCAATAAAAATTTTGAAAAAAGAAATTATCCTGAGGTCATAGGAAAAACTGTTGTAGGATCGTCGTGCAGAGTTTGGTCTAAAAATTTCGAATATCACGGCACAGAGGTATTTCTACAAATATTGTAATCAAACAGGAGTAATTGCAGTAGTGATGGGCACCCGCTAGTGACTTACTAACGGTGCTATTGCTATCTTTGGTTGGCAATAATTTAGTCCGTGATACTGGTAACCGCCAGATACTTTCAGCTTTAAAGAAATAAACGCTAACGCTAGTCTAGGGTTACCATATTTGATGAGACAAAATTCCGGACACAATCGTTTATTCTTTTAAGTATTGGCAGCAGGGTTCGCAGAGTTGTAACTTTTGGAAAAAAGTTGTTACCTTTTGCTGGCAAGTTTGAAATTTGTTACTTTTGTTACGACACTACCAAAAGTTGTTATTAGTTCCATTGTTTATTAACAAATATTTTGGGCCCAATTTAAGTAAATAATGCTCTGAAATAACGGTCGGAGATGATAGAGCTCGTGTTGTGTTACCCCAAATAAAGGTGTTTTACAAAAAAAGGTCATAATCTGTCTCGCTGCCATTTGTGCTGCTCGGGCCACTTATGGTGACTATTTGATTCTAATGTTGCAATTTTTTGCTTGCTGCCTTTTCTGTGGCTTAATTACAAATATTCCGGACATTTGAGCAATTTTAAAATTATTTCCGAACAGAACACCTGAATTCCGGACATGTGTGGAATTTTTCGGACGTATGGCAACCCTACGCTAGTCCTTCCTTAAACACAAGCGGACGGTAACTGTTGAAAGCAGTGATCTCAAGTTTGAATATCACTCAAAATTCTACCATGTAGCGTAAACACAATCATTTTTTCCAGGCCAATTGATAAAATATTAGAATCCCACTAGATGACAAAAACAAAAGCAGTAGGTGTCGCCAGGAAAGCGCAAAAAAAACAGATTTTATTGAAATAAAGCTATTTTAAATAACAACCATCTTAAACTTTTTATCGCTGTGTAGCGTGTCACGCCTCGCACTTCATTGAGCTGCCATACCAAACATCTTTTTGTCTTTTTCTTTTATATTTTTTTGTTAGTTTGCTTTCAGCGGCTCAGCACTTTGCTCCCGCTGATGTGTATGATTCTAGTATTTTTATTGTACTAGCTGTGTTTTGCTATTTTGCAACTTCGTGCATACCCAAATTGATGCCCAGCAAGTGCACCGTTGCTGCTTTATCCTACGATATTACTGATGAAGTACTATTAACTGACGAAGTATTTACCATCAGGTTTGTAGCCGCTCGGCTCTTTCCGCTTAAAGAATATCGTGCTCCTATAGTTCGCACGCCCTACGATGTAACCTTAGGCCTGGAATCTCAGTCTGTATGGCTTACCGGCAATCGAGCCGTGGACTGATATCTATTATGTACTTATTATGATCGGTTTAATTCTTTCGCTACCAAGATCACTCTATGATGATCTCGGATTTTCAGTGCTCTCTGCAAGTTTTTTCAAATTGAGTTACAGTACCAAATTAGTTTAATAAAAAATGGATTTCTGACTTTATTTCTTAACCGATTTTCATAAAATTTTCAAAAAATCACGCATATTTCCTCACACATTGGAAGATGTAAAATTTGTGCTCTAAATTTTGAATTTTCTCAACCAAAATGGGTTAAAATGACCAAGAGCCCAGTTGCAGACGACAAAAATTGACAAATTCTCAGCAAAAGCCAACAACATTTAAATTGAATTGAGATTACTTGTTTACCACATAACCAAATCCTTTATCATTGACACAGTCTGAAAACTACTCTTTTGGGGCATCATTTGACAAAATTTCAAGCAATAATGATAAAATTTATCTATTAAAATTTTTAAATTTTTTAGGGGTTTTTAACCCTCCTCTAAACAAATTTGTATGGTAAGTAGAAAAAAGTAGATTTAGTTTTTAAAAATTGTGATATGTTGCTAAATACCGGTCTCATTTGAAAGCTTAGAAAATTTGTTTTCCAGCAATATATAACTTTAAATACTCTAGGCCAAGCGGTATATGATATTTACTGATCAAAAATGGGTACTATACATCATGTCAGTTCAAAAACCCCAAAAATTTTTTGACTTACCTTCACTAAATTATAATTTTTAGAAAAATTACACCCTATGAAAAGATAAAATATATTGCAAATATTTCACCAATAAAGTCGTCATTTTGTATCAAGTTTCCAAGAAGACAGAAACTAAAATACAAATTCAGAAGCTGGCAGAAGTTTGGCTTTTTTAAATCAAAGTTTGCTGTATCCACCATGTTTCTCAACAAATGCGAGGGGTGAAAAAAACTTCTGTTTTATTATTAGTGACAGCATATTCTATGTAAACTTGATATTTTCTGAATCTTGAAGAAATTTCCTGTTCAAAAATACTTAATGTTACATTAAAAAAGAAACCTCTTGCAGATAATGACTGATCATATTTTAGATACTACATTTGAGTAACAAAATTTGGTACCGGTCAGTACCGGTTAACAAAAGGCAGTGGCTATTTTGCCGTCGACGGCAATTTACCCTCAGAGACTATTTTGCCGTGAGTTATTTGTGATTGGTCAATCTTAATGACGTACTAAACATGTGACTTTTGGTCGTTTCTGATTGATCAATTTTAAAAACCAATTAAAAAAATTATGCACCCCCACCCAGGTCTCTATCCCCCACCGTGTACACTTCCTTCCAGTGCCCTGTACATTTACATACTGGGCCTACCCCTTCAATGTACACTGCCTTTCTTTTCTAGCCCTGCCAGCTGAGATTCGAACCCACAACAATGGTATCTCAAGACCAGCGCTCTATCTACTACACCACAGTGTCACTTGTGTAATAATAGCAAATTTGGCTATATAAACACACGTAAATGATTACGGCAAAATAGATTCCAAAGTCAAATTGCCGTCGACGGCAAAATAGCCACTGCCTTAAAAGGTTATGGGTCTCAGAAAGCTGCAAATTGTAGAAAACCTAGGTTTTTACGTAAGTTGTGGCTGATGTACTTTGAAAGTTTATTTCCTTAGCATCATTTAGCGACCATTTCTAAAAAAATTGGAAGAAAATAAAATCTGTAGTGATCTTTGAGATAAGGATACTTCAACTTCAAAGACAACTCAGCACCTATTGGAGGGGGGGCTAATTTGCATATTCAAATAAAAAAATTATTGTTTGTTTTTTTTCAATTTGAAATCCTCAAGAAATGTAGATTTCAATGATATATAACACTTGATGTAGATATATACAGATAAGTAATGATTTACAAACAAACTTGGGGTACTTTATGATGATTAATTGTGATTGATTATGACAAATTATGACAGTTTTTCGCACTGCCACCTTACCGATATTTTTTTTCGCTATTCACGAGGTAGCGAAAGAGTTAACTCTTTTGCTCCCTCGTGAAAAGCGAAAAAAAATGTCCGTAAGGTGGCAGCGCGAAGAACTGTCATAATCAATCATAATTAATCATAATTATGTACCTCAAGTTTGTTTGTAAATCATTGCTCAGCTGTCTACTTCTACATTAAGTGTGATATATCCTTGAAATCTACATTTCTTGAGGATTTCAAATTGAAAAAAAAAATTTTTTTGAATATGCAAATTTTATGCAAACGAACCCCCCTCCAACTGGGGGGTAATTATCTTTAAAATTAAAGAGGTACCCTCAACTCAAAGATCACTACAGATTTTATTTTCTACCAATCTTTTTAGAAATGGTCGCAAGATGATGCCAAGGAAATAAGCTTTCAAGGTACATCAATCAAAACTTACCTAAGAGCCTAGGTTTTCTACAATTTGCAATTTTCTAAGACAAATGATCTTTTTTTTGACCGGTACCGACCGGTACCAAATTTTGGTACTTAAATTCAGTACCTAAAATACGATCAGTTATTATCTGCTAGAGGTTAGCCTAAACCATGTAACATTATGTATTTTTGAACAGGAAAGTTCTTCAAGATTCAGAAAATATCAAGTTTAAATAGAATATGCTGTCACTGACAATGAAACAGCCGCTTGTTTACACCCTTCCCATTTCTTGAGAAACAAGGTGGATACAGCAAACTTTGATTTAAAAAAGCCAAACTTCTGCTAGCTTTTAAACTTGTATTTTGCTTCTTGTCTCCTTGGAAACTTGATACAAAATGACGACTTTATTGGTGAAATATTTGCAATATATTTTATCTTTTTATAAGATGTAGTTTTTCTACAAATTTTAATTTAGTGAAGGTAAGTCAAAAAATTTTTGGGGGTTTTGAACTGACATGATGTACAGTACTCATTTTTGATCAGTAAATATCATATACCACTTAGTCTAGACTATTTAAAGTTATATATTGCTGGAAAGCAAATCTCTTAAGCTTTCAAATGAGACCGGTATTTAGCAACATATCATATACTTTACGCACTAAATCTACTTTTTTCTACTTACCATTCAAATTTGTTTGGGGGGTTTTGAGACCCCTAAGAAATTTGGAAATTTAAAAACGTAAAATTTATCATTATCGCTTGAAATTTTGTCAAATGATGCCCCAAAAGAGTAGTTTTCAGACTGTGTCAATGATAAAGGGTTTGGTTATGTGGTAAAGATGTAATCTCAATTTGATTTTAGTGTAGTTGGCACGTGCTGAGAATTTGACCGATTTTGTCGTCTGCAACTGGGCTCTTGATCATTTTAACCCATTTTGGGTATAAAAATCCCAGAATTAGGGCACAAATTATACATCTTCCGATGCGTGAGGAAATATGCGTGATCTTTTGAAAATTTTATGAAAATCGAATGAAAAATAAAGTCAGAAATCCATTTTTTATTAAACTAATTTTGTAACTCAATTTAAAAAAATTTGAGGTAAACACTGAAAACACGAGATCATCAATCGATGATCGCGGGAGCGAAAGAGTTAAATAATAGTCCCTGCGGCTTGGCGACTGCAGTAATTGTCGGCGTTGGCTTGTTAGTGCGAGGTCCCCTACATAGACTGGTTTGGTATAGCTGCATGTAGTTTAGCAGATTATTTTCAATCCACACGTTGCGGTGTGACTAGAGTTGATTGTGATTAATATTGCACCGCGTATTCGTTCATTATTACTGCATGTGTCTAAAATCACGCACATCTGTTTTTCTTTTTTTTATTAGGGCTACATAATGTTTATTTTTTCTTCTCATGGTAGCTCGTTGACCGGCTTGCCTTTCCCGCCGTCTTTTGTTGTCTATTGTTTTTGTTCATGTGACGTGCGCAGTGACCTGGTTTACATAGACGTGTGCAGCGACCTAGTGTTTGGTGAAGTGTGCAGTATTTTGTTGCCGACGATGCGGTCGGATATTTTCGGCTCTCTTTCGTTGTTGATCGTCGTAGCAGACGGAAGTGTTCTCGTTATCTGCCACGACCTCTATCATCGCTGGACTTTGTGGAGGACGGACGTGATGTTGATTGTTTGCCATAGCTCAGTTAATTGTAATCTTACCATCAGTGCAATAAAAGCGTTACTGTCGCGCTTTCTTCTTTGTGACTGCCATAGTTTCCAGCAATAGGGGTTCAGTCAGCACGCTCTCGTTCAAAGGAACATATTTTTTGCAGCTGGATTTCAGATTGATTTGGCTTTAGCTCATTTTTCCCCAATGAAAACTAACGTTCCAGTGTGGTGCTGAAAAATATAGCGGTGTTGTAGGCGACTTCACAAATAATCCCGTCGACGTGATATTACAAAACAGTGTAGCAATTGCTTTGCTTTTGTCTCTACCCTTCTTTCCTTCTCTCTCTCTACCGCTTTTTCACTTTTTGTCTCTCTCTTTCTCATTGTAATCTACGGTGAAACTGTACCAATATGCATATTTTTATATCAAACAACCGATATTGTAATCTCAGCCCAATCAAATAAACTAATCTGCCAAAGGTTTCACTTTTGTCTACATGTTCGTAAAGTTCGTAAAACCGACGCGATGGCGTAGTGGTTAGAGCGTCCGCTTCGCAGTCGGTAGACCTTGGGTTCATTCCCCTTGTCGAGTCATACCAAAAGACTTTAAAAAATGGTATTCACAGCTTCCCTGCTTGGCGCTCGGCATTTAGGGGAGGTTGTGGAGAACAAGCCGGCAAGTTCGCTTGTTGTGTCCTTGGGCAAGGCACTTAACGGGACGCCCCACCTTTATGTGGAAGACAGGTGGCCCATAAATCTCGAAAAAGGCAACTCCCAAGCGAGTGCGGACTTCCCGTCCAAAGTATAGCGATACAATTCGCTTTCTCGTGAATGGAGGATAAAAATGGCAAATAAAACAAAACAAAAAAAAGCATGGTAGGCCTATGTAGGTCCAAGCAAGTCGGCTCGACCCTACGCTATTTGCGGATGACACATTTGTCTGTTGAGTGATAAAAACTTGAAATAATTTGAAGAATAAGGTAAACAACGAGATAAACAAAATTGACTATTGGATGAAAAAACAAGCTGTCGCTGAACTATACTAAAGCAAACTGCATGTTAATTAACAAACGATGCAACATTTTCTGCATCTCAGAGTTTCAATTGCACCTCAACAAAACTTCTCTAAAAAGAGAACGTACCGTGAAATATCTATGAATATTTTTGGACGAAAACTTGAAGTAGTATGATCAAATCCAACACCTGTCTGTTTAGCTAGCTCTTTATTCTGGCTTGTTTTATAAAATTCGTAACTTTCTCCAAAGAAAGACACTACGCAAGCTATATCACAGTTTGATATACTCCAAATTACAATAGGGCCTACGGTATTTTAGTTTGGGGCACTGCATGTAAAACTCACTTTCGTGAATTAATGGTTCGATTAAACAACATTGCTCGCATTATTACCTTTAGTACAAATTGTGGTCAAATGTCTAATTTATATAAAAGTTTATACCTCATGAAACTAACTGATATATTGAAATTTGAGCTTGCCAGATTCATGCTTGCGCTTCATAATAATCGCTCACTAAAAATTGTTATGACTCGATCAATAAACTGGAGTCAGTACATGACCATAACACAAGACAATTAACAACAAATGTTTATTTTAAACCCCCAGTAAATAAAAACATGGTAGAGAGTTTATATTATATAGGGGAGGGAGTTTGTGGGGAGAAGTAAATATGAATATCAAAAACACTAATTGGGCATCCTTCAAAATGCAATACAAAAAAACTTTAATTGAAGCTTACGAGTTATAAATCTGTGATTCGTTTAAAAATTCTCTATCTAGCATTTTATTTCAACAACAACTTTGGATGTAGTTCTCATCCTCAAATATATCTACTGATAACTTGACTACAACCACCTTCTTCGGATCTCGTTTTGGTACAGACGTCTACGTGTTGTATATTGTGTTAAATCTTTCCCTTTGTGGATTAGTTTTACCTCAAACTCACTAATGACTTTAGGATACTATTTCGTTGTTTGCTGTCATCTTTGCTGCCTTCTTAAACTTATTTTCAATTTCATTTATTCTGCACCTTTTTGTTCAGTATTATTTGCTCGACATGAAGCATCTTGACTGGATAACCTTTGGGTTCTTCGGTGCTTCTTAGTCTGAACAGACCATTTCCAATTGCTATGTGATGGGCTTTTCTTTTTTTTGTTTTACAGATGTAGGCTACTGTAAAGCTGGATTTATCGTTTGTTCAGACAAAAATAAACCTGATTGATTGATTGATATGGGCTGTACAAAGACTTTTATGGGCCCAGATTACGATAGCTACCTAGCTTATTGACGGGCTACTGTCACCTAGCTTAATTGATACCTTGTCCAGAAGCTGGCCAAACATACTGAAAAACAAAAACTAAAAAATAGATACCAATTAACTTTCTAAAAGAAATTGGTTTTAAAGCTTTAATTGGTTAAAGACTTGTAAAAAGCAACTTCACGCCTTAGTGGCAACTGGTCAGGATAGATAAAGCCATAACGGCTGGACTTTATAATACATGTACAGGGTGGCCACAAAGTCGCGCATCAAGGTAAAACCCTCAATCTATTAATGTTTACAAAAACCATTGCTAAATTAGTATATGGTTTTCGTAAACAATAATAGATTGCGGGTTTTACTTTGGTGCGCGACTATATGTCCACCCTGTATATGGTTTTTGTAAACATTAATAGATTGCGGGTTTAACCTTGGTGCGCGACTTTGTGGCCACCCTGTATTTAGAGTTAAATTTTTTTAGACATTCAACGGTTTTGTTTTCTTTTTCAAGGTAAACGCTACAACGTAAGCGTGTAAGCAGCAACTGTATTGCGACCAAATTCAAAGTGAAACAGCCTTTAAGTCAAATTTCTCGTTAGTTTTGCCTCTCCCTTTGTTTAGATGTGAGGACCTTGCGGGTGCGGGCATTAAGTTGCTGCAGAAAATGGCTTATTTATGACTTTAAATGTCTTGCAGATTGCACGCCAATGAATACCTTGTACAATATATAAGCACTTTACGAAAAAGATATTTTTGAATCAGAAATAAAAAATTCATGAACTCATTTTATCATTAGCCATCAAACTTTCGGAAAAATTTTGTGACTACTTTAGTACTTCATCGAACCAGCATACCCTTTCATCAAAGTCAATTAGAAATAATATTTTTTTTAAACGAGCCAACACCAAATATGTGCAATTATTATTTGACTTTTATTGGGAAAATTTGAAACAAACATTTCAACAAATCTCTACCTTGCCGTATTATGACCACGCACGATAAAATTTATTATTTAAGCAATACTAATATTACCATCTCTGACAGCTTGCTAATCATATATTTCACATTGAATAGTTGTTTTTTGTTCTGGTCAAATAAGGAAAAGTTGCGTAAGTTGAGCCATTGCTTAAGATGGGCCATTCACACATTTGAAAGAAGTGAAAATTTTATAGATAAAAATGTGATTTTTTAAAAAAAGTTTTCTATCTTTTTAGGTTGAAAACTTTAAGAAACCTATCAATTTGTGGGTCTTGATTTGTAAGTATGAGGCGAATTTTTTGTGAAGCAAAAACAGCAAAAGGATTAATTTTTCCAAGGTGGCAGTATAATTGTGAGTAGGGCCATTAAGCAAATTTGGTTGAGCAGTGGCCCAACTTCGGTTAGCTTACTTGCTGGGTACGACAAATCATTTTCGTACCTGATGTAAGAAGTCATTTGTAGTTAACTCTATTTGTAATGTAATAAGAATTGTATTACGAGTAGTTACTGTATAAATAAATAACCTAAAATAATGCCTTCCAATAAATCTAAACAAAGAAAATTTCCAATTTCAGCGTATAAAGAAGCTGCACAACATGTAGAAAATGATGTTCCAACAACAAGTGTTTGCCAAAAAGTTTGCATCCTACGGGTTGAAGCGAGCCATTTTACAGTGATTTATAACAAAGATTAAAGAAGAAGGACCTAAAAAAGCAACTATGGGATACCACGAAGGAGAACGTCATATTTTTACTTTAGAAATGGATGAAGCTCTTTCAATCAATCATCTTGAATTAGCGGATAGGTTTTGTGGTTTTTCTTCGAAAAAAGCTGGGCTGCTATCTTTCGAATTTTCCGTCAAAAATGACATTGAGCTTCCAACCAGTTGGTTAGCTTCTCGCAAGGCAGGAAAAAAGGGAAATAGCCTACAATGTTTCTAAACAGGACAAGTTATCCCTACAAAAGTCTGAAGCCACCTCACTTCCCAGAGCAATAGCTTTTAAGCCAATCAACAGCGCCACGTGCGAAACCTACAAGAAAAAATTTCATTTTACAGCAAACAAAAGTTACTGTACATGTACAATGTCAATGAAACTGGGTGCATGCAGTTCACGAATCTGGTAATACTGTGGATCAGCAAGAAAAAATCAAGTCAGTGGAATTACTACTGCGAAAAGAGGAGAATTGATGACCATGGTACGTGGAAAAACCGGAATCTCTCCCATGTTCATATACTCAAAACAGCATCTAATAGAGCTGTTTTTGAAAGGTGGGTCGCAAAATACCACAGCAGTTACGAGCATTCAGAATGGATTAACAAAACTTTGTGAATTAATTGCTCTGCAAGAACGACCAGGAGTTTTAAAGAAACCCGGTGTTTTTGATAATTGACTACCATGACAGACAGACAAATAGTTTATTTTCTATAAATCCAATTAGCACGAATTTGCAAATATAACACACTCACAACATAAGTAGTGGAATTATAGGCAGAAAGCAGCGGAGAACTGAGGTTTTCTAGTCGAGCTGCTTCCTGAAATAAAAAGTGAGAGCGTGAAAACAAAAATTGAAATGGTGGTCACGAGCATTAATCTTGTAAGAATTGTGAACAAAAATAGTCTAAACCTGAAGACTGAAAACGAGTAATGTGGCGTACAGGGTTGTAACTCAAACTGACTCGTGACCAGAGAGCGAATCCTCCCCATAAAAATTTAGTTCCTTTCACAAGGTTGCCAATGGCGACATTGCTTTACTTATTGAAGATGCAAATATTTAGTCCTTAGCAAAGCTCAATTGCCCCCTACCACGGTAGTCTAGTTACAGATCTGAAGATGTAAAAAATAGCACAAAAAATTTAATAGGTAGTACCATCAAATATAATTACACACGATTTGCAGTTACCGAAGTATATATCACAAATGCGAGAGATAAATCATAAAAAAAACCGTCCCAGCTATGCAAAATAGAAATGTAGTTCGCGAAAAAATTGTTTACACAGTCTAATTTTCCAGTAGTTGAATTTTGTACGTAATTTTGAATGCAGTAAAGGCTTGATTCGTTAATTCGTTGTCTAACTTTCACCAAAATTTAGTGCCTCGATATTGTAACTGATTTTGAGCGAGAGTTTTTGAAACAAATGGTAAACAGAATGTTAATTTAGTTGGTTGCCCCGTGTTGTGTAGGTGGATATTTTTTATAATTACAAATCATTTTGTGAAGGACAGAGATAGATTGTTATTTACTATTTTATGCATTAATTTTCCTAATTCTAGTCTATATATGTATTTAAATTTAAGCTGTGGCAAGTTTTTGTTTAGTCCAGTCACTTGACGGTGTCTTCTGTTGCGAGTTATAGTCTTTAAGATGTTGTTTTGGCTACCTACAATTAAATGTAAAAGGATATTTCTCGCCATACCCCAGTTAATAATGCCCGATTATAAATGCGTATAAACTAAACTGTAATAGAGCACACACAAAGTTTTGCAGTTAACGTAATTTTGAAGTTTATAAATAATGCCATTGCATTTTGACAGCTTTAATGCGACGTGGTTGATGGGAGTTGCCCGAGATAAAATTTCATCAGTACATAGACCGAGGTACTGTATTAGGCTAACTCTTTCAAGGTTTGTTTGATTTAAAAAATCTTAAAATCAAAGGTTCGATCATCAATTTAATGTGTCCTATTTTTATTCACCAGCATATAATTAGTTTTAGAATAATTTATTGATAATAATTTTCTTTTGTACGTACATCCATGCATCGATTTTAGCCAGTTCTGCATTAACGTTTTTTCAAGTGTTTCAATGTTTTTATCAGAAAGCATATAATAGGCGTCATCGGCAAATAGGATGATTGAGAGTCTGCTACTTGTGGTAAGTCATTTACGTACAACAGGAAAAACAAGGGGCCTGGTGACGAATCTTGCGTGGCATTGCACGTGACTTTGTAATTGGAATTTAGCTCCTTTTATTTTTATAGTATTGATAACGATTTGACAAGTAATTTTGAAGTAATTTTAATGCTACTTTACGGATACCAAAATAATTTTTAAATTTCCATACTAAAATTTGGTAATCTACTGTGTCGAATGTGTTACTTAAGCGACGCGATGGTGTAGTGGTGAGAGCGTCCGCATTGCAGTCGGTAAACCTGGGGTTTATTCCCCTTGTCGAGTCATACCAAAAGACTTTAAAAACTGGTATTCACAGCTTCCCTGCTTGGCGCTCAGCATAAGAAAGGAATAGTGTGGAGAACAAGCCGGCAAGCTTGCTTGTTGTGTCCTTGAGCAAGGCGCTTAACGGGACGCCTCCACCTTTATGTGGCAGACAGGTGGCCTACCCGTACTTCACCGGGTTACAATTGTGAAGTTACCAACCCAGCATGTCGTAAAAGACGACTCTTGGGTACCCACCAGTGGCAGTCCGCCTTGTTGGTGGTGAGGCTACTAGTCACTTAAGACTCGTTCGAAATGGGCTGCCATCTTTCCCCTGGCCTAATTTCAATTAGGTTGACGGCATGAACCTGAATTGCCGTTCATGCCGTACCTCCATCCCGAGGAAGAGAAGGGGTAACTACAAACAACAATGCGTCACTTAAATCCAGAAATACGCAGCAATTGATTAAATTTGAATCAATGTTTTTAAAGAAACGAAAGATTCGGCCGCATTCGCTGCCAGAGTAGGGAAGAAAACAGCCACAAAGAATAAAGAAAAATATTCCTGTTGCCAGATGACAATAAGAAACAAAATAGGCAACAAAATAATCCCAAGAAATAAAAAATAAATGAAGGCGCTCAGTGAGAAGGGAGATTGGAGAAAGAAGAACTTTGAAAAGAATTAAAATGATGATCACAACCAAAGTCCTAAAGTACCTCCCAAAAGCTGCAGAATGGAAGAGATGTCGGGAGAAGAGCGCTGCCAGAAGACCAACAAAGGAGAGTGGAAGGGTCAGAATCATTGAGATGGAGTATATTTTAAAAAATGCTTCAATTGAGTACCTTATGCCCAAGAGGGTTTAGAATACCTCTGGAGTTCCAAAAAGGATGGCAACTGTTTAAGTCCCGAGAAACATAAAATCTTTCGAAAAAAAATGGCAGGAAAAAGGATTTGGATCTAGTGCAGTGAGAAAAGAAGCAAATAAGTGGAGCATAGATCTTAAGACAGTAAAAGGGAGAAAAAAGCTCTACCGACTGCGAAGCGGATGCTCCAACTACTACGCCATCGCGTGGGTCGATCAACCTTTGCACCTATATTGAGCCAACCAGCATGGTTTGCCTCTGAAAACTGTGATAATGAGAGAATCTGTTGTTGGTGAGTCCTGGAGCAATAGAACCTGTTCTTAAAAATTGGAATCCCATGACTAATTTCACTTCTATTTTCAATCAAAGGCAGGAAAAACTCAATATTTGCCAAACCTCTTACTTTCAACTTCTTGTCAACAACAGTCCATCGATACAAACAAAATAAACATTATAGCTGCATTTGCTAAAATGGAACCAGACGATACCATTACCCACAATAAATTAGGGCAACACGTAGTTGAATTTGAAACGCTGACTAAATAAAAAAACAGAAAAAATGTTTTCAATAGGAATCGTGTATTGCAATGCAAATAACGTCCTAGTGGTTGTTCAATGTTAAACATAGGAAGTCATTTTTTAAGAATTTTGCTAAAGTTTTAAGCCGTATTTTTTCGTCATAGGTTTAGTTTTTCAAGAAATGAAAAATATAAATTGTACAAGAAAACGTTCGTTAAGAATATATCACATCATTTATTTAAAACTGTACGCTTCATTGGTAAGTGGATTGCTGACTTTTATTTAAACTGTTTTTCTGCGAGGTTTAATTTTGATAATAACGTCACCAACCCCAGGATGACACAAACGTAGAGGTAGAGGCAGTGATAATCGTGCAATTAAGTTTTCTGTTCCTATATCCAGTAGTTTCAAAGGAGATTGGTTAGGATTCACATCACGACGGCGATGAATCTTCCACTGTAATATATTTGTCGCAGGCGGACGGCCAGGACCTTCCCCGCACTGTCTATCCAACGATTAAAATCCAAAACAAAGTAAGATCCAAATCAGTATACTAAAGCAAAACGACAAAAACTTTGAAAAGACGAGCGTGAGAAAATTGACAGAACTTTTATCCTCCAACGATTGAACCAACAAAATTCAAAACCAAAAATAGAATTCAAATGTCATTTCTTTTTTTTATATATAATTACTAAACACTATAGCCACGCGTTTTTTTGTGTTTTGGTCAAAGTCTAAAAATTAGATAATGTGGGGAACAAAACGTGCAAAAAAACTCTTGTTCCCAGGGCGACAGTTAAATTCTCAGTGAGTTAAAAAATGGGCGTTGGTGCGATAATAGAGATATAACTCACACTTAGGCTATCCACAAAAGAAGTTGTGCTATGCTTTACGGTGTAGTACCCCAACATACTTTATTTAATCGCTCGCATTACTCACAAATATCTTTACTGCAATAAGAAAGGATCACCAGTAATTATGCGATGCATTAGTCAACACTACTTTTTACAAGTTTCCACAGGTTACAAAACTCAATTTACACAAACAAACTCCAAATAATATTATTTTAATTGTGACATCATCGCTAAATTTAATATAACAAAGTAACTATTAACGTAATCCAGTGGCGCACAATTTTTTGATGCAAACTCGCAGCTAATAATTAAATTTTTCAGGCTGTGGAAACTTCTTGCGCGTGCGCATAAGAATCATAACAATTAAATAGCAACAGATGCTGAGTAGTAAAAGAAATGATTTTGATGATGCGGTGATTTGGAAACAATCCACTCATCGGTTTTTGGGTCGTAAACTTCCATTTCGTCGACAATATTTCCACTGCCATCAACTCCTCCGATGACAAAAATCTTTCGATTCAACACGCAAGCAACGTGAAAAATTCTTCTATTTTTCATTCTGCGAATATTTGTCCACTTATCTAGATATGGATCATACCTTTCTACTGTGTTTTGAGTGGTGTCTCTAGTATGGCCTGATCGACCTCCGATTGCATAGATGCAACCATCTAAGCTAACCGCTGCTACACCAAATCTTGGTGTTAACATCGGTTTTACGAATTTCCAAGTACTATTCAATGATTGCAGTTGTTCAACAGATGACAAATATAACTTTTTACCCCATCCACCGAGAGTAAACAAACTATCGTTGCACACAACCAAGGCGTTTCCATTTCGTTCTTGCTGGATCGCGGCAGCCATTTGCCATTCATTCATTGGGTGGCTAAAATATTCTGTTGATGTCAACTGAACTTTACCATTCCAACCACCAACTACCACCAGATTTTTCTGAAACACTGCCGCACCCATTAAACACCGCTTTTCTTTCATTGGGACGACTTTACTCCATCTCCAGTTTGTTTCATCCAACCTCAGCTGACATACTTTGTTATAAACGTCAGAGTCATTAACAGGATTACGTCCCCCAATGCAAAATATCATTTTATTCCATTTCAATAAACAATGGCCTTCTATATCATAAGATAGATTAGGATAGCTCTGCACTGTTGCTTTTAAAATATCGAAGACTTTGACTACTTGATTACCAGTTTCTCTTCCACCTGCACAAATGATTTTCGATACTCCACTATCAGCTTCTGTGTTCTTGAGCAAACTAAACACTATGCCCAGAACTGCATTTGCACAAACCAAATTTTTTCTCACCAGGTCTTCTTCTGCGAAAAGATTTTCGATTTCATGGGAAGAGATTTTTCGAAAGTCTATCGCATCAAGTAAGTCAACAAAAATTTCTTTTCGTTTTTCTTCATCCTGTTTAGTCCAGTTAACCACAAGTTTGCATAAACCAGATTCGTCAAACGCAATTTTGCCTTTTCGGTAAGTCGAAATTAGCGAAGTTAAATCATCTTCTGTAACAATTTTAAAGTCTTTGCTTTGAATCGCGTTATCTAAGTGATCTGTGATAAACTGATATACATTTGTTAGCAGTCGATCAGATCTGTACAACTTAGCAGCAGAAAGAGCATTGTACCAATTCTCAAGAGAGATATGCTGTTGCAAAAAGTTTATGCAAAATTCCTTGACCTCAGTCATCAACAAGAAGTCAGATGCGGCTAAAATGTCCGTAACATTCGTATTGCATACAGTGATGGTTCCTTCGTACATATAATCAACCAAGGATTGGATTGCTGTTGCATCTATTTGCTTGATTGTAATCGAAGATTCGTATCGTTCTTTCATTTCGGACATAAACATTTTTTCGAAAAAAGTCGAGTAGCAAGACAAAACCATGCGATTTGCTCCAATAATGAAGGAACCCGCTAGAATTTTGACGTCGTTGAAAATTCCATCATCTCTGTGTGATTTGGCATACTTCAATAAATCAGAGCATTTCTCCCTTTGAAAGATGGCTTCAATATTTGGAAGAACAGTTTCTGCAGACATATCAAAAATCGATTTGACGAGAATAAACAATGATGTTTCTAAAAAAGCAAACCTTTTTTTGTATTTGGTATTGGGAAAGACATAGAGCCAGCTGGGCAACGACTACAAGCTATGTCAAAACAAGCATTCACACTCCTTCAATAGGTGAAAATTGCGAACAGGACCAGATTAATAAATAATGTTAGGGTCGGAAAGTGCCTCTCATCATCCTATTAGAAATATTTTTTAATGGATGATGATTGATGATAGGCAACTAAATTAATTTCTAAAAAGAAGCATTTTGCGCTTATTAGCTAAAACAGCCTGTGCACTATTGTAAAAACACCCAAGCAGTTGTTGGAAACCTTGGTTCTCTTATCGTAATGCTATAGAATGAGAATTCACGCAATTAATGCTCAGATAAGTGGCGTACTTTGGAGGCTGAAAGATCTGAGGCTGTGTTTCCGGTTGAATTGTTGCATGTAAGTCTGAGTATCTGACTTTAAGGTAACTGATTTGAAGTGTAAGTTTTAATCTCGCATTAAGTTAGGTTTTTTGACGTTGCACTATGATAGTGATATGTCGACTCGTCCTTAACGAGACTAACATTGTTGCTTTGTAAAAATTCTTCATCCGCTTTTGTATTTACTGTCTCATTGGGCTACAGTACAATTGCTTACTTGTCTCAAATGTATCAAAGTTTTGCATTTAAGAGTATCGTAGTTTACAAAGCATAGCTCGATAAGTTTACCATACAAAATCTGATTGTTTTTGTATTCTAACTAGTCATTTAGCTTTTAGTTTCATAAAATACTAAAGACAAACAAACAAAACTCAGCATAATAGCCTATGTGACAACATTCATTTTCAAACCCCGGTTAATATTTAACTAACCTTTTAAGGTCAAAGCATTTGAGCTTATTCTTGGAAAGTATCGTTTTATAAATTTTCATCTCAAATCTGAGTTGGATATTTTCCACATCATTTAGTAGCGGAAATTTAGAGCGTGGTATTCTTTTTTCGCTTATTTAACCTATAAATAGGGTTTTAAGACTTTTTTCAGAGACATTTTTATTTGCTCTTTAGGCTCAACCACATATCAATTAAGCTTGCAATTACTTTGCTAGCGCGTGCTTGGGCTATATTAAATGCACAAGCTACGAATATAACAAAAATGCATGATTGGGTTTAGACCAGTGGTTTTCAACCAGGGTTTTCAACCAAAGTTCGTCAGTACAGTTCAGGGGTTCCGCCAGAAGTGACACTAATTTTCATTTTATTTTATTATTTAAATTAAATGCTGTTTTTTGCATAAGACAATTGAATTTTTGCACAAGGCTTCCTCGAGCCACTGAAATGTTTCCTTGGGATTCCGCTCCAGCAAAAAGGCTGAAAACCACTGGTTTAGACAGTGTCACCACATCTTTTTTTGATAAGTGATTTTCCTCGTAATCGGATTTTTTTGCAAAATGTTTACAGTGTTTCAATGGCAGAGCATAAAAAATTCGATCATGATTTCACAAAATATAAAAAAATTCAATCGCTGATATATTAAATCCGACGCTTTGTCACAAGCTACTTTTTGCTATCAGCTCTTCAATAGAAAGGTTTATTCACATGATCAAACGTCTTTTAAAATATTGGATGACCACCAACAAGATTTCGTAGCGAATTGCGTAGCAGGACAGATAGCGTGTTGTAGTAGGCTTACCATACGTCCCGTTTTTTCAGGCCTTGTCCCGGTCAATCGATCAAAAGTCCCGGTTTTTCATTCAGTCAGCCAGCATAGCTAGAATTACGGTATTTAAACGTTTGTCCCGGAAAGTAAAGGCATTATGACAACGAACTCTAGCTTGATGACGATTTGGACAGGAAGTGACATAAATAGAGCAGCAAAGCAGATGATGACCCTTTTTTTTGGAGGACACCCCCATTGTGGGTGAAATTTATCGATATGTAGTGGAACTAAGGTAAATTGCACACGAAATGGAGGTGTGCTCCAAAAAAAAGAAAGGTCAACACCTGAATTGCCTCGTCACCCATAGTTAGGCGCATTGTCCTCAAGCGTCCCGTTTTTTAATCACAAGTATATGGTAAGCCTATGCTGTAGGAGCATAAAAATGGAATTTATTCGAAATTCTTGATAAAAAGAATAAAGCCAAAATGCTGGTAAACATTTCATTAAAAAGTTTCGCTTTTACACTAAAAGCATCATCAGTTAAATAAATGGTCACCTAAGGCTAGGTTAAACAGATACTGCATTGATAGCTAATCTTAGTTGTACAGCGGTTAGCTATCAATGCAGTATCTGTTTAACCTAGCCTTAGGTGACCATTTATTTAACTGATGATGCTTCTAGTGTAAAAGCGAAATGTTTTCATAAAATGTTTACCAGCATTTTGGCTTTATTCTTTTTACTAAGAATAGCGTGTTGTGTAAATCACGGGTCTCAAACACCCGGCCCGCGATAACATATTGTGCGGCCCTCGACGCACCTTGGATTTTCACATAAATAAATATTACGGTATCTCTTGTCTCTTTCTGAGCCTCATGCTTTTATCACCATTCATAGCCAATAGCATTATTTGTTAGTGCTCACCCTGCAACATAGCTTTATGACGTTAGAATTGTTCCATTGTTTTGTTTTTTATCCAGTCTAGAAGTTATTGCGTTTCCTACCCTCTTGCTCGCTTTTCGTACTTTTTATGTTTCTGTATTAAGCTGCGTGCAATATTGATGGTGCAATTTTGTGTTTTGTTTTCGCTTTAAATGAACACTTTCGATTTCTCATTTTTTGAGTAACGGTGGTCAGTCAGTTAGTTCTACTAGGACTAGGTTTTGGTCTAGTTGAAGTAGTTAAATTAATTGCCGTAGTTTAAGAGTAGGCCTAAATACTTGTTCTTTTCAGAATCAAAGCGAAAGTGGCAATTTGAGTTACAAAGCAAAAGTAAATGCTGTAGCTATTCTTATAAAAAACTAAAATTTAGCTTTATATAATGTCTTCCAGTTCCAAAAGAAGAAAAATTGCTGATGAAAGGAGAGTTTTTCAAGAAAAGTGGGAAGAGTTGTATTTTGTCACTGCGGTCGGTGATGTAAGTCATTGCCTTATTTGTCAGAAAAGAACAGCTGTTTATGTAGGAGCATAACATGCGTCGGCACAAAGAAACAATGCACAAAGAAAAATACGACGGGTATAAGGGAAAAGTTAGGAAAGAAAAACTAAAGCACACGAAGTCATCGCAGTGCAAACAAAGAAGTATGCTCGTCAACATTAATGTGTCCAACAAAAATGCTGTAAGAGCAAGTTTTGCTTTAAGTGAAATCATAGCCAAGTCATCATGGCCTTGCACGAAAATTTTGTTTATAAAAAAATATCTTTTAAAAGCAAGTGACATCTTATGTCCTAATCCAAAGAAACTGTTTGAAGGCATAAGATTGTCGCCTAATACAGTTGCAATCAGGGTTACAGAATTAGCTGCCGATGTTGAGAAACAATTACTTTCGACGGCAAAGAACTTTGAAGCATTTTCAATCACTCTCGACGAAAGTACAGATGTGTCAGGCACAGGGATGTGGAAGCGGTTATTTTTCAACCGCTTCCGCTTCCACACCTATCGCTTCCGCTTCCACCAACAAAAAACGAAAAAACGATAGTTGTCAATTTTTTTTAACTTTTGTGGCTTTGTAGCCTGCCTTCTCCTACACGTCATCATTTTGAGGGGACAAAAACCTTCATTTATTGCTATTACTTTACCTACTTCGCTTGAGCTTATTGTTTCGAACTACTTTGTGTTTCTTTTTCTTAGATATCAAAACTCGTGTTGAATGTATAACAGTGCTTTTCAATCTTTTTTGTTATCGCGTAACCCCTAATGTACTTTCGCGTTTGTCACGGAACTCCCACTAACAAAAATTTAGAAATCACGAACTGCTAGCAAGAAAATCAAATATTTCGTTACTACAATTCAAAAAATAATTAAACACTTCAACAAATAGACAGTTATTACAAGTTCCTTCACTACTTACAATTACTTTTACAACAGTTAACCTGATGCTTCTCAGATCTAAACCGTATGATTCCATATTACAGCTCTCGACAATAACTTGTAGTCACAACAACAAATTACACCGTATAGCGTTGTATTTCCCTCTCTATCCTCAACTAACTCTGACTTTGAGTTAACTTTAACTCCAATCATCAATGCGGACCTTCTGTCCGTCCTCAAAACACGTATTGACTCCGATCTTTTTGGATAGTGAAGTATGAAATTTTTGTCGTATATGTAGTATGTACATGTAAAGCGAGCAAAATTGAACTGTACCAATCAACAGCCGCCTCAACGTGGTGGTGTGGTCCTCGACCCGTTTGGGTTGGGTCAAAATGGTTGTTGGTCTTCCCGAGGGTCCCAGTTACCCCGGGCACTCCCCTCACACAAACCATTTTTTCGCTGTGCAGCGCCCTGAACGACCGCAGAAGGATAGCACGCAGCCTCTTTAAAACCGGCCTGTCTTCCCTCTTCTCCTGCCTTTCTCTTGCCCGTCTTCTCATTCTTCTCCTTCTCGTGATGAGCGGCAACGTTCATCCTAACCTTTGTCCCGTCTTTCCCTGTTTAGTGTGCGCTGGAAAGGTGACCTGGCGGGGTAGGTCAGTGCAATGCTGCATATGCTTTAATTGGGTTCATTCAAAGTGCTCACTACTCTCCTTTTCTAGATTCAGAACTCTTGGCAGGTCTCACTCCTGGAGCCGCCCTGCCTGTTTTTTTCAGATTCTACACCTACCAGCACTGTGCCTTCCTCCTCGGACTCCTCCATCTGGTATACCTTCACTGCTCAATCTGGCACCCTTCTGCTAATGCAGCACTTGCACCCCACCCTCGCCTTCAAACCTCTTATCCTTTTTCCGCCCACTTTGTATCTTCTCCCTCTGCACCCTCACCACCTCCTCATGTTCCTGGCTGTTTCACTCCTGCTTTCTGTTCCCCTCCCTAACTCTCTCAGGGTTCTTCAATGGAATGCTGGGGATCTTCAAACCAAAAGCACTAAACTACTACACTTTATTTCGTCTCATCCGGTTGACCTTATTTATATCCAGGAATCTAACCTTAATTTATCTTCCTCTTTTCAGATCCCTGGATTCTCAGCTCTGCAATCCCATGGCACCCACTCCCGATCCGGTATTTTTTCTACTGATATCGCAGACGCTAGCGGCGGCGTCATCATTTTCGTCAAGCAGGGCTTATCCTGCTCTGAGCTTTCTACCTCCTCTCTTCCTTTGCTTAACCCCTACTCTGATTATGTAGAGGTCAACATATCTCTAAACGCCTCCTTTTCGCTCTCATTTCTTAACGCTTATGCTCCCCCTATTCGCTCTTCTCCGAAGGATAGCAGAACCAATTTCTTTTCTCTCCCCATTCTTCTCTTCTATGCGGAAGCGGTGGAATTTTCGCGCTTCCGCTTCCACATCCCTGGTCAGGCACAGCACAATGTGCTGTGTTCATCAGGGGTGTAGACTGAGCCTAGATGTAACAGAACATTTTCTGGAATTAATACCACTGAAGAGTACTACAACTGAACATGATGTATTTCTAGCCCTAGAAAACTACATGAAAAAACATGGCTTGCCATGAGATTAGCTTGTATGTTTGGCCACTGACGGTGCACCAGCAATGTGTTCCAGTAATGTAGGCGTTGTTGGATTAGTGAAAAAGAAACTAAACAGTCCTGAAACAAATAAAATCAATTTCATTACTGTTCACTGCATTTTACATCAAGAAGCTCTTTGCAGTAAAAGTCTATAAATCAAGAAAGTGATGAATTTAGTAGTCAAAACAGTCAATTTTGTAACATCTCACTGGCTGAACCAAAGGCCATTCAAATCTTTTGTAGTAGATATGGACTCTGAATATAGTGAGCTTCTTTATCATACTGAAGTAAGATGGCTGATTCGTGGAAAGGTTTTGAAGCGTTTCTTTGCACTTAGAAATGAAATATCTTTATTCATGAAAATGAAAAATAAAGCAATTCCTTTGTTGGATAATCCTACTTTCCAATCCAACCTTGCTTTTCTAACAGATATCACAGATCATTTGAATGAATTGAACTTAAACCTTCAAGGTAGAAATCAGATTATCACACACATGTACGATTATGTAAAATCGCTCAAAGTTAAACTCGGCTTATGGGTAAAGCAGTTACATGAGGGCAATATGATTCATTTCTCAACTCTGAAGTCATTAGAAAAAGTTGAACCCACATGCTTGAAAGAATATGCCGATTTGTTGTCAACTTTAATTCAACAGTTTGATATATGCTTTGCAGAGTTTGAAGTACTACTGCCCCAATTTCTATTTTTTTCAACGTCGTTTGCAGTTCAAATTGACTATGTTGCAGAGGAATTACAAATCGAGTTAGCAGAACTTCAGAGCGATACTATTTTGAAACAAAAACATGCAGATGTAGGGATTCCAAAATTCTACGTATTTCTTTCTCGAGAAAGGTTTCCGAGATTACTCTCTGCTACTGCAAGAATTATTGCAATGTTTGGAAGCACATATGTTTGTGAACAATTTTTCTCGTCCATGAAGGCTAACAAGTGTATGATAAGATCACGGCTTATTGATGAACATTTACAAGCAACATTGAGAGTAGCTATCTCTAATGAATTCAAACCTAATATCGGGCAACTTGCTGATGCGAAACGCTGCCAGCTAAGTAGCCAGAACAAAATATAACTGTAATGCCAAGTGAATTTACGTTACTCACGAATTATTTTTGTTTATTGGGTTTTTAATGAGTGTTTTGTTTATTTACCTTTAATTGTGTATTGTGGCTCGCGGGTTAACTTGCAAGTTTTCATTTGGCCCTCAGAACAATTTGAGTTTAAGACCCCTCGTGTAAATAAAACCGATAGAGTCAGCAGTCGTTGAATAAGCATTACAAACTTTTTAACGACTCTGTAGAACGAATTTAAAGTTAAATTAGGTTGAAGAGTGTTTTAAATTGACTTGTAATTGCTGGCAGTTCGCCAAGTTGTAAGGGCTTAAAATCCAAACCTAGTCGTGGCATATTTGTTCGAGTTCCAAATTTTAATGAAATATCATATTCGGAAAGATGGGGAACAAATTAATTGTAATGTGCAACTTAAACAACGTATCAAGTTTTAAACGCTAAGCCCAGATAGCTAGACTTACAATTGGTCTTTAGGTCACTAGCATGAGCACTAAACTAAAATCACTATTAGCAGCAATGTGTAAATCAAGAAGCGGCTCTGAGTATTTAATCAGAAATGAAAGCACAATTTCAAGATGGAAAACAACATAGTTAATTCTCTGATGTTTTAAGTTTTGAGTAAAATTTCTGAAATACGTTGCAATTGTTTTTTTAACTGAGGATTAGGCTACATTACCGACTTGACTTTTCTGCTTTCAAAACAGTGACCAAGACGGTAGACACCATTTTGTCTCACTTGCCTGTCATGCCAGCAGTGCTCCATCTCAAGTTTTCAACAGCGCCCCTAGGGAGCAAAGCTTGAATAATTTGATTGTTTATGGCTTTTGCCGCAGTTTTGGTTTATCTTTCTTGATGAGCGGGTTTCGCTGGTAGTTTTCTAAAAGTTTATGGCTCTTGTTTGCATAGCCTATTGTTTCTATGCCGGTCGAGTTATCAAAGTTCTAGCAAGTTTTGTGGCTGTGGCTCAAGAAGGTTGATGTAAGGATCGTGGGAACACATTCAGCACACGTTTGACCGGTGCAGATTTTCCATCATCAATGCCAGGGTCGCAGCCAAGAGGGAGAGCCACTGTGCCAAAGTCCCCCCTTTGGTTCTAGATAAAATTATGCTCAAAACAAACAATTGCCTGAAAATTTGCTGGTAGCGTTGGGCTTCATGCCTGAGATTAACACATGACCTTTAAACTTTCTATAGTTTTCTTGATATAAAGCAGAAATCACACGAGCAAGTTCTTTTGCCCAAGAATCATGCAACAATAACCTATCGGTATGTGACGAGGTGCCCAAGAGTACTGTGCAATATTAATAGCAATGTTGCACAAGAACAAGTAGCTTGCCACGAGTGAAAGCGAGTTTTGTACTTTCTGGAAAAGTTTCACAAACATTGCCAAGAATAGAGCATGTTTCTATTTTTCCGGCAAGTTATTAACGAAATCATCTTGACGAGCCTAGATTCATAGCTGACGATTTAAATTTTCTAATTTTGGTTAAAATGCTTTGGACTGTAGACTGCGGAGGAAACAAAACCATCAATTTGCTTAGTAAAAATTCGACATTCTCTCTGGAATGTTTTTTAGAAGACTATAAAGACCGCAATAAAAGTTTAATGAGCGGACAAAAGTAGGAAAGACGCTACAATCAGAGTAGCACAAATTACGTCGATAACATTCTCTGACTTGCAACGTAAGCGAAATTCAAGCTTGCGTAAGCACCGTGAAAAACATATCGGTATTTTTTCTAATTCTGAAAAACGTCTTTCGCTGCTGCATGCTCCAGTTAATGACAAATGTCCTGATTTTTCGCGTTCATGTTTAAAGCCTCATTGCTCCACAAAGTGGATTGAGAACTATGATGCTGTGTTTGTTTTCAAGGAGTTTTATTTGGCGGTTGTTGGTTCTCCTGATCAACTGTCGGAATCAATAGACGGAGAAGTTCTTGAAAGGGCTATGCGTTATTTGTAAGCGATAACAACAACTGAGTTTTTTGTTGGCCTAGAAGTAATCAATGCTACGCTGAAACTTACCAAAACAGTTGCAAAGAAGCGACAGGGCATCAAGAAATTATTTTGACTGCATCAGATGCTACAAGCATTACCAGTTGCAAAGAAGTGATAGAGGCATTTAGGGACAATGAAAAAATATTTGTTGGACTCTTTAAACATGCCGAAGGTGTCTACGGAAAATCCATATCCATGCCTCGAATTGTAAATCGGCAAGCCAATAGAGCAAATCCATTAGCTGTTTCACCATTGCCATTTTTCAGGCGTTTCTTCTTTTTGCTTTTTATGGACACAGTGCTTGAGTAACTCAGCGGAATATTTTACTCTTATGTAGTTGATTGCATAAAACTCCAATTTTTGATACCATCTGTCAGTGTAAGCATAACATCTGCTTCAATCAGAAATGCTTTAAACTTCTATCTTCTTTTTCTGGATGACATCATCGACGTTATGGAGGTTGAATTTATGCGATGGCGTTTATATTGGCTACGCCACGAAGATGATCCTTTACCGTACAACACTTTAAGGCGTGTTGCTGTCTGCTAAAAAAATACATACGAATCCATCTTTGGAAGTTCTTCTTCAAATATTGACAACTGGCCCGGTTACTACAGCAACAAATGAGAGCTCGTTTAGTGCAGGGGCGCCAAACTAAGACCCGTGAAGGCTTTTTATACAGCGCACGAAGCTCTTTTTTATTAATTGAAAAACAAATGTATGGCGAAGTGTTTCCTTGATACACCACTTCAATCCAATCATCTTGATAGCGAAAAACATAATTTGTGACAACGAGGGAGGTGATGATCTTTTTCATTTTTTTTTTTGAAGATCACCTCTTTTTCGAGCAATATTACACGATCCCCGACGTTAATGATCGTTACTTTCTATCTTCTGTCGCGTACAATAGAATTTTGGTTCTATCTCAACTTTAATTTTATTCTTAAAATTGAGGTGACTTATAGTATCGCTCGAATAATTAAGCCTCGCTGCAACTAAACAGCTAGGTGAAGATTGGCTTCTACTAAGATACTCGAACCACGCTTCTTTAGATCAAGAACAGAACAATTATACAGTAGGCACCGCTTATAATGACCACGGATAATATGACCAGCCGCTTATTATGATCAATTTGGTACGGTCCGGAATTTCTCCATTTAAAATTCTCCGTTTAATATCACCAAACTTCGGATAGCATGACCAACATTTTCTCCATCTCTCTTATTACAGTACAGTATTTTTTCCTTCCACGTACTTGTAACTTCGCCTTTTCAACATATTGTTACATACTGTACTTAGTTTTACCATCACTTGTACTCTCACAGTACTGTACTTTGTTTTACTGCCAACACCACACAGTTACTTCGGTTAAACGATGAATTTGACGGTCTTTGGACTTCTTGTGGCTTACGGCGTCGATTCAGGAGCTGTTATGGAGGCTTCGGCTTTTATGACCATTCGGGTATTATGACCAAAATGGTCTGGTCCCAAGGTGGTCATATTAAGGGGCGTCTACTGTATTCATAAAATGCCTTGAAACTTTAAATTTCTTCGCTCGACGATCACAAAAACTAAAGCACTTTAATATCACAACCAGGAAACTGCCAAAATTAAATCTACCAAACAACCGCCTGACACTTGTCACGCCAGCAATCCACAGTAAAGCACCACAAAACAGTGGGTCTTTTTTTTCTACTTTGCCGCTCTGCTACTACTACTCTCTACTACTGAATGCGTAAAAATTTTGCCGCCTGTTAAATGCCATTAATGAATGCGTAAAAATTTTAATTTTGATCTTTTCTTAAATTTGGTATTTTACTACATTTAATTTTGCCCCTAATCCAGACCTCCCTACTTCGAAATGAAGATTAGTGTTTTGTACCGATAGGCCAATCCTTGCAATTACAAACATCAGTAATGGGCTTTACCATTTATGTTCGCTATCAAAATGAGAGCGGATAATTTTGCTGTCTGCTGCTTTTTCCACTAAATAGTGGCATACGTTGAGATGTCATTTAACATTATGACCTCACAATGCGTTTTGGACCATTATTATTAGAATCGCTACTTACCACTTCTTCGTTGCTGCAGACGAATTAATATGAACTAACGTCTCTGACTGCGTGCATGTTCCTTGGTGCTGGCATAAATGCCGCCATGCAAAGAGCAAACTAACCCGAAATGAAGCACTCACTGTTCAGTTATAGCAGTAGCGGGAGCCCCCATCAATAATGTCGAGGTTAAGAATATCAAATCAGCTGGCTGATGCAACAGCCTTGCCCAATTGCAAAGAAAATTGCTTCAACATTTACATCATATGTAGCTCGGCACTAACATTTTGTTGCAAATGATAAGAAAGGACCACTTTACCCCATCGTCTTTTTTTTTGTGCGATCACCAAGTGTTTTGCTTGGAGTAGGCTACATATTAAAATTTGTAGTCTTCATTTTTCGATGTATCTTATTGAATAATATGATGAACGCCAAAGATCCATGCTATCGAGAAAGAATAGACAAAATGTGCCAAAGGACTTAGTTTTTCTAGAAATTGCAGTTTTATGAACTGTAGGCACGACAATTTTGTGTGTTTTTAACCGGTAGACTACATTTCATAAATATTTGGAGACTCAGTTTTTGATGAATATTTTTGAAAACGTCGATAGATAATGCTAAAAACCACGCTTGTGAGGAAAAGTAGTCAAAATGTACCAAAGAACTAACTTTGTTTAACAATTGCAAATTTGTTAGCTCTAGTACAGTGATGGCAAAACTATGACACGCGAAAAGATTCTCACTGACACGCAGGGAAAATTTTGCAATGCATTGTTAGTCCCATTCATTCAGCCTGTCATTACAGCAAATGTTTCCTCTAAGCTGCGCGCAGCTGTTTTGACCCCTTTGCGCAGTAAACACAACGCTTCGCGCAGTCTCCAAGACTAGGAAAGATGTGAAATTCTGCACACAAACGAACAACGTGGGCTTCGACGGACTTTGCAGACGCAATTTCATCAGAACATGAGTACGATGACCTTTTTTTTTTTTTTTTTTTTTTGGAGACCGCCATATCAATTGATGGCATTTGATGTCCCACTACTGGGCAAGTGACACGCGAATAGAAATAAATGCACAGTTTTAGTTCTTTTGACACGCCGTCAAAAAAGTCTTGCCATCACTGCTCTAGTAAGATAATTGTACAACCAAAAATGAAGCATTATGTATGGCAAGCAATTGTTGATTAGCCATTATAAACTAATCCATAGCCTCAAGTTATCGGAGTCACCAAGGGCGTAGCCAGAAAATAATCGAGAGAGGGGCCTAATTTTGGAACTTTTAATGTGACGTCATTTACTTATAACGGCATTTCGCCTTTCGTGATCTACGCTCGTCGCTACTATTACAGTTGCTGTACAAAACTGAGAAAGTGCAAATGCGATTTCACTGATCTAATGTAGTTTTTTTGAGAACTGCTTTAATAGTTCAACTTCAATTGTGACGTATAACGCACTATTTAAGGATTTTCAAGGAAACCACTCCCACTGGTAGGTTGAACGTTCTGATAAAAGAAGCAACGTCTTTGTAGTAGTCCGCATTGCAATAAAACACAAAAGCGCTCAGCGAGACTCTTATTTCGTGCAATCACCATAACTTGGAATATCAATTCATCACTTGACTGCGACATAGAAGAAAAACTTCGGCTATATTTACTGTGTAAAACGTACACATCTTGTTTGATAACATTTGAAAGTTTAAAAACTTAAAAAGTCACGCCCGACCCACCCCCTTGCTAAAGGTCAACAATAAACTCCAATGTACCTGCAGAGGCGCAAAAAAAATTATATTTTTATTTTTTTGATACTGTTTTGTAATTTGACTTAAAATTCAGGGAGGGGCCATGGCCCCTTAGGCCCCCCCTGGCTACGCCTATGGGAGTCACATATTGCTAGAAAGCAAATTTTCTAAGCTTTCAAAGGATAGTAATTGTTAGTACTTTATTATAATGTTTTTGTATCAAAGTCACCTGTTTTTACTAAACCCACCGCTTTTGGAAGGGGTAGAAAGTTACACCACAGGTATCAGTTTTTTCAGTATAAAAACTGATATTAATTAAACATATTATACACTATCGGACTCGCCTTGAAATAACCTTTAATTTGTTGAATAAAGTTTGAAAATCAGTGGAGATAAGAGGACACAAATCAGTTTTTCAATAAACTGATTTTGCAAAAAGACTGCAATTTTTGAAAACATCTAGATATTATGATCTGCGGTAGCGAATATTTGTGTTAATCGTACGAGACATATTATGACATATTATGCTTGAATAAAGAATATAGAAAATATAAAGAATCGAATATAGAAAAAATAAAGAATCGTACGAGACATATAGAAAAAATAAAGAATCGTACGAGACATATAGAAAAAATAAAGAATCGTACGAGACATATTATGCTTAAATAAAAAATAGCTCGTGGCATAATCAAATAAACATTAATTGTTTTTATCAAGAGCACTTTATTAATATCTTCTGAAAAAATGTTTAATCGCGTTTCTGTGATGAGTACTTTTTGAGAAAGAACGAACAAAAAACATTGTTCAATAAATCGTTGATTTTGAAGTGATTTTAGACCCCAAACAAATGAAAGTTTTTGAAATATGGTAAGTCGGAAGCTGTTGTTCGTTTGAGCAAAAAGTGGTTGTCCTCTGTTAAGTAATGCATATTCTAAAAAAATTATTTTTGATTATGACGTTAACATGACGTCTCGAATACTCTTAGACACTCATCTCGGGGTGGTGATCAATCCTGCCAAGTTTGATGCTTGTACCTGTCGCAGTTTCAGAGGAGTTAAAACAGACACACAGACAAAATGTCTGTGGGTCTGTTTTAATGGCGCTTTATTTATTAGATGAAACGAAATTCCAGAAAATGCCAAAACAACATCACGTGACAGAGAAAAAACGCTGCTAACAAATTAAGTAATCAGCAATCAAAAAAATCTTTGAGAAGAAACAAGAGGCGTGTGAATTACCAATCTAAATGCGAAATACATATAGAAAATCTATTCGTACAACGCAAATTTACTTATTCGTGACACCCACTTGGGGTTAACTTTGGCCCACGGGTCTTTAATATATCAGCAATGCGGCTCTCCATGGAAAAAGTTTGGAGACCCCTGGTTTAGTGCTTTAAGATATTTGAAAACCTATTGAATATTTGCTGTTCACAACAAAAGAAGATCGTTTGAATGGATTGGCTTTGCTATGTATTCACCGTGACCTTGACATTGATTTTGAAGATGTGATTGATGAATTTTCACGTAAAAATCGTAGGCTAAATTTCAATTGAGTTAAATTTTGACATATAGCAACAGTAAATTTTTTTGGTTCGCCTATCACCATTATCAATCAGTTTGTATCAGTAAATGCTTTGGGTGCACAATTGCGTAAGGCAAAATTTTTTGTGTGTGCAATTGCATCAAACTTCTTTGCGTTCTGTTCAGAAACCGCACACACCTCTCATCTCCTGGAGAGAAAAACCTCGATATCCCTATGAGTCTAGATCCTGAAGGTTTTGCCACTGCACCTGGGCTGTGTTATTCAAAAAACTTTTTCCCACCTCTTGAAGAAATCCTGGCTGCGCCACTGATCAAGGTTAACTATGGCCAAATCGATATGGGTTTATCCCAATTTCTCAACTACGTCGACAAAAAAAAACTAGAAGGCTCCTTTGGATTTCAAATAAAAATACTGTTGTGGGCTACCTAAGTAACCAATGTTTTTGTGGGTGTTAACCTGTTAAGCGTCATTTTCTGCGACCATTGGCGCTTTGCGAGCGTTGCCTTCCCTCAGCTTTAGGAAGCCCTTTTTTTGCTATTTTTCTTTTCTTATGAATTTATTTGCTTTTGTTTTATCATTTCATTGGTGCGCTTATCCTGATAGGTGGCTTGAGAAGAGAATAACAAACTTGCTTATATGATGAACGCTCATCATGTACTGCAAACGTTTCTTTGCTACGTTCTCACCAGCGAGTGAAAGTTGCCACAAACTTCGAGATATACTCAGAATATTGACAGATGATGTTCGCGTAGTTTTCTATAGGTATAAGCGTCATATTAGGTCGCGTACAACTCGAAAGTAGCTTTTAAAGTTGAGTGCGGCATGTGCAGTCGAGCGCAATAGTGGAAAAAAAGGAAAGCGGCACAAGCCGCCAGAGACGCTTAACAGGTTAATGGCATTGTATTCCCAGTTTGTTTGCTGACAATGAAAGTAGGCAGCGTAAATACTAAGTGGAAAAATATGGGTACAGCACGGATTTCTCGGAGATGGTGGAAGAGGTTGTAAAGATTGGCGATGTTACTGTTTACAGTAACTATGTCTATGGTTTCGCACAGGAACTTAAACTTGGTATCTTGTTGGGATACACCGGCAAGAGCTCCACCCAGGCTTCTATGGAAAAACTTGGCCAGCTTGCATGCTTCATGCTAGGGGTGAACCCAGCTATTGCAAAGTTGGAAAAACTAGCTTTTCTTAGAAGCGCTAGTAATCTTCGGGAAAAAGATGATGACGTCCCGATGTTCATTGGCTAGCAGCTGAATGATGTTTAGCTTGGGACTTGTTTAACCTTTGACCTGCAGCCACAATACTGTAGGACCATGGTATTCGGTGCGTCCAAAAAAAAACCAGTTTTTTGTCTTCTGCAAAGGAAGAGCCTGGAATAGAGTGGTAGATTAATTTCGTTTTGCCCTGTTTTAGTTTTAGCGCTGCTATCAGAAGAGACCCGAAGAAGATAATTGTTTCATCCCCATCCAGGTTACTATCACGTTCCGTAATTTTTACGAATTTTCATGTCTCAACTCTTCAGTAGGGGAATGGGTACGGTATAAAATTACGGTACGGTCAAATTTTGAAGAAAACTACTGTATCAATTTACGTACGGCATTTTATGGCATACTACGGTACAATACGGAAATGCGGTGTCATTTTTTTATCCGTACTGTAGTCTTCCCGGAGGCCTAATCTAAAGTCTCTGAAAGGCTTGCTTTGTTGAAACCAAAAGTTACTCTAAGTTCCAACTTCACAGCGGTAGCAAAAATTGCATTATTATAGCGTAAAATTCAATTAATTGCTACAAGTTTGCCCTCACTTGAGTTTATTGATCCAGAACTTTCTCGAATTCTGCATTTTATGATGTGACAAACATGTTTTGAAGTAAGATGACTCTGTAGAATTTTCTACGAGATTTGATTTGTGATATAACAATTCTGTTTTGCGATAATATAGTAACCATGTGATAGTCTTTGTTTGTTTTAATAGAAATCGCTAGAATTATCTTTTGAACTGTTAAAAACTCAACGTTTTGTATAAATAGAGCGTTTTTACGATTATTAGTTATTCTAGATCGTAGATCCCAGTGAGGTTGCGTTACTACTGTGGGAGTTGTTTTATTTTAGATTGTAGATTCTAGTTTCGAATAAGATTCCAGAGGCAAACTGGGATAGTGATTCGTGGCGATTTAGTTATCCCAAGAGTGAGTGATTAACTATTGTCAGAACACAGAAGTGCTCAGTGTGGTACTGAATTTACTTGGAGAATATTTTGGGAGTGTGATTCCCATTGGTGAGTTTGAGATTTTAGTCAGCGATTTCGGGAGTTAATGAGTTTAGTTGTATTATCAGCGGATTAATTGAAGAGAACTATATCAATGGATTTTACTGGATTATTACAGAGGATTTATTGCCGCGGATTTATCGGCAACGACAGGTACTATATTTGCGGAATATATTCTTTTCGTTGAGAAGTGTTTAGATGCTTTTTTGATACATTGTGTTATTTCGTTCACCTCAGTAAAGAGTGAACCCCTCGAAAAGTTGATGTAGGAACAAAAGAGGTCTACGAGCTATTAATTGAAACTATCATTCCATGAATTCCAGTTTAGCTTCGTTTCACGCCAGCTGCATTTTACCTAAGGAGTAGAAATTTTATTCTTTTTTGTTTTGCATGTTTACCCAATTTATGAGTGTGATTCAACTTTATTTAGATCATAAGTATAACTTTTATTTTTAACTAAAGCTGCTGCGGTAGGAAGCTATTGTAAAAACTGCACTAAAATTTGTTTAAGTGTGTCCAGCGAGGAATTTTATCGGCAACAAACACCTTTGTTATGAAGTAAGCAAGGCTACTTATACTGTAGAAGAATGTCAACACCAAAAAATCCAAAAAGCAGCTCAGACTTTCGTGTTACGCTTTTGTTGGTCATTTGAAAAAAATAAAACCTCTATTTCAAGAAAGTGTGTACGCGAAGAAAGTGTCATTTTATGGGAACAAATTTGCAAGCAGTGGTGGACGGTAATTTTGGGAGTTATCATCGCAGCTGTGAACGGATTTACACAAACGAGTGGCAGCTGCTGCAGTACGTAAAAACGTTGTAACCTGCGTGGTGTAACTTGGTATTTTGGAAAAGCAAATTTACAGCCTCACGACAAATAACAGATCCAACGATTCAAAAAATTGATGAGAAGTGATTTCACCCTGCCCGAAAATTTTGCCGATCAGAATGACGAGAATAAATGTGATGTAACTAAAGCTTTCGACAATAAACTTTGGAAAAATATAATAACTGCTCAAGATGGAGGTATAACTGTCAGATGTGCTGTTCAGACATTACAACTGAGTGTAAAGCCCCAATAAACCCAAAAACAAATTTTTAATTATAAAAGCAATGAAATTACGCTGTGTAGGAACCTCAGCAACTTCAACTACAAACCACAAACAGAAAGTTGCCAACAACACTTGGCTCTATGTATGGATCGCCACCAATGTCCAGTTGTTATCATGATAAAAGTGACTAGTCGCCACATGGCGTGCAATTGCTTCAATCTGAATTACAGTCGGATGCCCGCCGTTGCGCCACAGCTGAATTTAAATTTACGAGTAAAAATTTGAAACCCTCTTTCGTTAACGAGATATTTGAGAAACAATTTTGATTTGAATATTCTGTTGGCAACTCGTGACGTCAGGTACAGGACGAATTGTTGCTGTAGCACTGTACAGCTATAGGAAAGCTAAAGATATGGAGCTCTGTTGAGCTTATTTTTAAAAACTGGTGAAGGAGCTTTAGTTTTCTTGAAACAAACACGTTTTTAGACTGTTTTTAATCAAGTTTGAAGGAGATTTAGGTTAATTAGATAGGTTCCAAGGCTTTTGTGTGTAACCTAACTTTTCATCATACATTCAAACAGCAATTGGTATGCTTTCAAAAAGTACGCACAGTTATTATCAGGTTTAGACTTGCTGTGAAATTAATTTTGCAAATGGGCCAAAGTCATTTGCTAGGTGTATTGCAGAAAACCTGTGTAAAAACTAATAAATAAAGTTATTAAGTCAAAGTAAAGTGCGTTGTTGATAGGCTCACGTTGTGTTGTCAAAATGGTCACTTCAAACCAGGGATGTGGAAGCCGTTATTTTTCAACCGCTTCCGCTTCCGCGTCCGCTTCCACACCTAGCGCTTCCGCTTCAACAAACAAAAAACGAAAAAACGACAGTTGTCAATTTTTTTAACTTTTGTGGGTCTGTAGCCTGCTTTCTCCTACACTTTATCATTTTGAGGGGACAAAAACCTTCATTTATTGCTATTTCTTTACCTACTTCCCTTGAGCTTATTGTTTCGAACTACTCTGTGTTTCTTTTTCGTAGATATTGGAACTTGTGTTGAACGTGGAACAGTGCTTTTTGATCTTTTTGTCATCGCGTAACCCCTAATGTACTTTTGCGTTTGTCACCGAATCCCCACTAACAAAAATTTAGAAATCAAGAATTGCTTGCAAGAAAATCAAATATTTCGTGACTACAATTCAAAAAATAATTAAACACTTCAACAAATAGACAGCTATTATTACAAGTTCCTTCACTACTTACAACTACATTTACAACAGTTAACCTAATGCTTCTCAGATCTAAACCGTATGACCACATATTACAGCTCTCGACAATAACCTGTCGCCACAACAACAAATTACACCGTATAGCGTTGATTTTCCCTCTCTATCCTCAACTAACTCTGACTCTGAGTTAACTTTAATTCTAATCATAATTACGAACCTTCTGTCCGTCCTCAAAACACGTATTAACTCCGATCTTTTTGGATAGTGAAGTGTGAAATTTCAGTCGTAGATACTGTATATACATGTAAAGCGAGCAAAATTGAAAAACAGCCGCCTCAACGTGGTAGTGCGGTCCCCAACCCGGTTTGGGTTGGGTCAAAATTGCTGTTGGTTTTCCCGAGGGTCCCAGTTACCCCGGGCACTCCCCTCACACAAACCATTTTTTCGCTGTGCAGCGCCCTGAACGACCGCAGGATAACACGCAGCCTTTTTAAAATCGACCTGTCTTCCCTCTTCTCCTGCCTTTCTCTTGCCCGTCTTCTCATTCTTCTCCTTCTCTTGATGAGCGGCAACGTTCATCCTAACCCTTGTCCCGTCTTTCCCTGTTTAGTGTGCGCTGGAAGTGTGACCTGGCGGGGTAGGTCAGTGCAATGCTGCATATGCTTTAATTGGGTTTATTTAAAGTGCTCATTACTCTCCTTTTCTAGATTCAAAACTCTTGGCAGCTCTCACTCCTGGAGCTACCCTCTCTGCTGCGCACCTGCTTTTTTTGGAGATGCTACACCTACCAGCGCTGTGACTTCCTCCTCGAACTTCTGCAGCTGGTATATCTCCACTGCTCAATCTGGTCCCCTTCTGCTAATGCAGCATTCGCACCCCACCCTCGCCTTCAAACCTCTTATCCTTTTTCCGCCCACTTTGTATCTTCTCTCTCTGCACCCTCACCACCTCCTCATGTTCCTGGCTGTTTCACTTTACCTCCTGCTTCTTCTTCTTCCCTTTTCTAACTCCCTCAGGGTTCTTCAATGGAATGCTGGAGGTCTCCGAGCCAGGAGCATTGAACTGCAACACTTTATTTCGTCTCATCCGGTTGACCTTATTTATATCCAGGAATCTAACCTTAATTTATCTTCCTCTTTTCAGATCCCTGGATTCTCAGCTCTGCGATCCGATGGCACCCACTCCCGATCCGGTATTTTTTCTACTGATGTCACAGACGCTAGCGGCGGCGTCATCATTTTCTTCAGGCAGAGCTTATCCTTCTCTGAGCTTTCTACCTCCTCTCTTCCTTCGCTTGACCCCTACTCTGATTATGTAGAGGTCAACATATCTCTAAACGCCTCCTTTTAGCTCTCATTTCTGAATGTTTAAGCTCTCTCTTTTCGCTCTTCTCCGAAGAATATCAAAACCAATTTCTTTTCTCTCCCCATTCTTCTCTTCTATGTGGAAGCGGAAGCGGTGGAATTTTCGCGCTTCCGCGTCCGCTTCCACAGAAAAAGGACCGCTTCCAGCTTCCGCTTCCGCATTCCTGCTTCAAACAGTGGAATATTTAGTAAAAGGTTGACGCTTCAGCTTTAAATTTTCAAACCATTTCTTCAGTAAAGCAGAATTGTTGAGTGGCAGTCGTTAAAAGTGAATTTCTTTAGTTTTGGGAAATTTTTTTACCCACCGGAAATGCAAAACTGAACCATCAGAGTACGTAGCAATCATTATGCTAAAAACTCAAAAATAACAACTTACCGTAACAAAAATGCCATGTAATAAAGAATGCTGAAAATTCAAGATACTATGAACAGCATTTTGCGATAGTTACAGCATCACTAGCAAAATCGAAGCACAGAAAATTACGAAATGTTACAAATTTATCTGCAATCTGTGACCATAGTGGGAAAAACTGACCTTATGCTTAAGTCACTGGCATAGAACTCCGCTGCTCTGTAACATCAATAATGCTGGTTTTGCGATATTAAACCGAATCCAGTTACCAGCTAGTGAAACTGAGCTCAGATGCAATGGTAAAAAGAAACTCAGTCCTTAGCAACAATTCAATTTCTGGTAGCCTACCACTGTGCACACATTATGAGCCTAGCTACAACGCACTTTACCGTGACTTAATGACTTTATTTATGAGTTTGTACATAGGTTTTCTGCAATACACTTAGCAAATGACTTTGGCCCATTTGCAAAATTAATTTCACAGCAAGTCTAAACCTGAAGATAACTTGTATGTACTTTTTGAAAGCATACCAATTGCTGTTTGAATGTGTGATGAAAAGTTAGGTTACACAAAAGCCTTGGAACCTATCTAATTAGCCTAAACCTCAGGGTGGAGCTGCTTTACGTTCTCGTCGTCCACCCAGAGCAGTTATTATGCTGGCGAGATCTCATCTCTTTTCATTACGCTTATGAATCAACAAGTAACTGCGTCGAGGAGCTGTGAAAGACAACGATGCCCAGCATCAAGTCAAGAGAAACCGTCCTTTTTAGGACGAGAATCATTTGATTCTGGCCATGAACCGACCTCAAACAAATTCTTTTTCAATATACTCCAAATCATTATCGAAGGCTGGACATGTTCGAAAAAAGATGTTCTCCAAAAAATTGCTACTGACAAAAATGTAATGGTTGTACCTGTTCAAGAAACCCACTAAAATAACCCTCAGAACCTAAAACTCAGTGGTTTCGTCCGAGCTAACCACATACTTCATGCACACCATGGAATTGTCACCTTTGTTCGAAACTCAATTTCGTTTGCAAATACTAGATGCTCAGCGGAAAATAGCCCAACACAATGGACTAGCATTGAAATCAACAATACTCAAATTATCAACATCTACCATCCCCCAGCTTCTGAATTAAACACCTTGCAACTTTCGAACACAAACTCCACGTGCATTATCTCTGGTGATTTCAACTGCCGACAAGAAATCTGGGGTTACTCAAACTCAGATACGAATGGTGTGCGCTTGGCTAATTGGTACTCACTCAACACCTTGCATAATCTATACGACTCCAAACAATCACCAACTTTTTCCTCTGGTAGGTGGAAAAGAGGAACAAACCCTGATCTAACTCTTTGCTCAAATGCAGATGGTGCAATTCCCATGAGAGAGGTACTAAACCCCTTTCCAAGATCTCAGCATCGTCCATCTCTCATATTTACCCCTCTTATTTTACCATTTTTCAAGAGTCGACCCATACCCGGATGGAATTTTCCCAAGGTGGATTGGGAAAAGTTCAGGCTGTTAACCGATAAATGTACAGACAACTTACCAACTCCAACCTAGGACAACCTGATCCTGGCCTACTCTGAGTTCACAACACTACTAAATACTCAATCCCATGTGGTTACAGAAAGTCATACATACCCAATTGGGACACTGAATGCGTGAAATGGTACAAAGCATACCTAAAATCTGAAGGAACCAGCGAACAACAGAAGAATCCAACTGCCTTGTTTGATTATCTTGACAGCAAACGCCACGAACGATGGATAGACACTATTACAAGCATAGTATTTACGCACTTATCAAGAAAGGCTTGGAGAACCTTAAACAAAATCACAGGAAGGAAAACAACGCCCAAGAAATGCCCTGTACCACCAAGCCAACTAGCAAAACAACTTCAAGACAATGGAAGATACCCCAACGCAAACAGAAAAGTTACGAAAGCGATCCTAAAAGAATCAGATGAACTGAAAAACAGAAACAACCACTCAGATTATCATCACTTAGAAAACGACATCACAACTCCTGAGGTATCATCTGCAATTGAATCACTGAAGTTAGGAAAAGCACCCGGTCCGATGGCATCCGCAATGAATTTATTAAGAATTGCGGAACCAAACTGGTACATTGGCTAAATGAATTTCTAAATATATGTTGTTGCCATATAGGGATCCCAAAGCAATGGCGTCACGCTAATGTCATTAGTCTTCTCAAACCAGGCAAACCTGAAACCTCGTTTCGAAGCTACCGCCCAATTTCCCTACTGTGCACAACATACAAACTGCTTGAACGAATACTCTTCACACGAATTGAACCCATAATAGACAAGCTATTACCCAAAGAACAGGCAGGATTTCGAAAGGGTCGTATCACTGTCGACCAAGTGGATCAACTCACTGAAACAATCGAGGATGCATTTGACAAAAAAGATATAACGGGATCAGTGTTTATTAACCCCACCGCTGCCTATGACGCAGTCTGGCATCAGGGCTTGCATGTGAAACTGCAACGAATGTTTACCTCCAACCACCTAATTAATTTCATAATGAAATTACTGTACACTAGGTCCTTCACCATGTTCACAAGTGATGGGCTAAAAAGCCGGTCCTTTAGATTGAAAAATGGCGTAGCCCAAGGATCCGTTCTGGCCCCTACTCTGTATAACATCTACACAGCTGATTTCCCGAAAACATCTGTCAACTGCTTCATGTATGCAGACGACGTAGCAATCGCCTATTCTGCGTCAAGTATTTCCAAAGTCGAAGAAAACCTATCTAATGACATGAAGACCATATGCCAGTACCTACATGACTGGCACTTAAAGCTTTCCCAATCAAAAACGGTGTCATCACTGCTCCACCTTAAGAGCCATCTGGCTTCGAAATCCATTAAAGTAACCTTGTATCCCAATACAATCCTGAACTGTGAGCGATATCCTTCATACCTTGGAATCACCCTGGATCGGAGTCTAACATTCAAAAACCACTTGCACAAACTGAAACAAAAAGTGTCTTCCCGAGCGGCACTGGTGAGAAAACTGTCGGGAACTAACTGGGGTACCTCATTTGAAACTTTGCGAACCTCCACTACAGCACTTGTATTTGCACCAGCTGAGTATTGTGCCCCTTTCTGGTGCCAAAGTACCCACACAAAAACACTAGACGTATCTTTGAATGAAGCAATGCGGATCGTCTCAGGCTGCATCCGCCCCACTCCTTTGAATTTCTTGCCACCACTCTCGTGAATACAGCCATTAAGCTGTCGCCGGAAAAAAATTTGTAAACGCTTATATTACAAAGCAGATAACACTGACTACATTCTACACATCTTGTACAGCAAAATCCCTCCCAAAAGGCTTAAATCTCGCAAACCTCTTTGCCCATTTCTGGAATCACTGCAAGGCTATGACCCTCAGCAAGAACCGATACCACATAAACTGCAACAACACATCCAAGACTGGTCAAACAAACCCCTAGGACATGGCCTCCCACGAAAAGCCTGGGTCCAAATAAATAGATTGCGAACCGGAATAGGAAAATTTGGTGACTCAATGGTTAAATGGGGATTTGGTGATGACAATCTATGCCAATGTGGAGAACCCCAAACTGCATACCACATTGTCAATGAGTGCAAATCAATAGGACCTCCCTGCAACCTAACCGATGTTGACAACCCTATGCTCAAACGATATCTGATGAACTGCAACTTCTGATGAGATTGTCATACGAACGAACGAGCCAAATCCTCCTTCAAACTTGATTAAAAACAGTCTAAAAACGTGTTTGTTTCAAGAAAACTAAAGCTCCTTCACCAGTTTTTAAAAATAAGCTCAACAGAGCTCCATATCTTTAGCTTTCCTATAGCTGTACAGTGCTACAGCAACAATTCGTCCTGTACCTGACGTCACGAGTTGCCAACAGAATATTCAAATCAAAATTGTTTCTCAAATATCTCGTTAACGAAAGAGGGTTTCAGATTTTTAATGGTAAATTTAAATTCAGCGTAATTTCATTGCTTTTATAATTAAAAATTTGTTTTTGGGTTTAGTGAGACTTTAAGCTAATTCCAGAGCCAAAGGAGAATGGTCAAAAGTGAGAAATGTCGCCAAAACGATCCAGAAGCAAAATATCAGCGAGTCGTTAAAGCACAGCAACCAACTTTTTAATTCTACTTAGGCCTCTTCATCAACGCCCACATAATTCTTAAAAGATACGTAATTTATTTCATCAAAATACCTAAAACTTGGAATAGAAAAAAAAAAAACAAACAGAGTACAAAGATAAAAGATTCATTGAAAGACATGAAACATTATTGAGATGCCACCATGGGAGGGAGCCGCTCAGATGAAAGTGGTCGTCGTTGATTCATGTCCAGTTCCATCATCTGTGCAAAACAATAGTCCCAATATTAAGATACTGCGCAGTGCAGACTTTTTTTTATGGTATTTATATTGGCAAAAACCTAAATTAGGTTAATTAAATTCGCAAAAAACTAAAAACCCAACAACTAAAACAAATACAGTACTTCTCATCCTTGGGATGGAGGCGCAGCTGGAAACCGCAATCCAGGTTCACACAGTAAACCTAATCAACATCAAGCTAGGAAAGCTGCAATTCATTTCGCATCAGTCACAAATAAAAAGTGCGTGCCGGTGCCACTACCACCAACACATTCATGGGATTACCATTTGTGGAAACCCAAAACTCGTCGATTACGAGTGACATCTGGCGAGTACTGCACTCTTTCCTTCCCTAAATGTATCTTCGCTGAAGGACAAATTTTTCCCTCTTGTCACGGCCATACACTCTGTTTCTGCTTCGTCATTGAGATCCTATAGAATCAATTTTTTCTCCACAAAGCTTTTTTACAACCGGTTCTCAGCCATACTTTACTCGTTTAATTTCTTTTTCTTTGCATTACCAACGCTATCAAGTTGGAACGTCTTTACCAATCTGTCAATCTCGCCATCACCAGTTCATCCTCACCTTCTCTTTTTTGTTTATAAAAATTCTCTGCTTCCTTTGCGAGTTATTCTAACTCATTTCGTCCTGGCCACTTGCAGGCGGAACGTTTCCTGCTACACTCTTTTCTTCTTTCAGGTTTGGCGCGACACAAAGTGAAATCAAAGCCTCATAAGTCCTGAAGAGACTTTCCGACTACTCGCCCGATCATGCTCTTTCTTTTCTCCTCCAGAAAAGTTCTTCTGGCTGACCACCTCTTCCCTAAAAATCTCATTTTTCCAGAGTGGAGCTCACTATTTCTATTTCATGCTCTCGCTCAGACCCACCCTCTTTTTCGCCAAGGTTGACCCTTTTCCAAATCACAATCTCGTGATTTGAACTGACAGCTCTGGTTTTTTTCTACAAAGGATGGTCCAAAGTCCTTGCCATCAAATCTTTTTGTAGCACTGCAATCGCTTATTTCTATTCAGTAGACACCAGTTTTCTGTTAAACCCTGTACCAGTACGCCATTATGGAAGCTTTTTCCTAGTCTCGGCACCACCAACAAGTCTGCCACTTCTTTTCTGTCAAATTCTCCCTCTGTCTTTCCTGTGCTTTCTTTTCCGCTTTTCTTTTTTTCCCCACGCTCTCTGGCACACAAAAGGCATGAACTAACCGCCCTCTTTTCCTCTCTTATATCAGAGGGCTATGGGTTTCCGGACACTCATTTCATTGAGGTGGCTGATGAGCTGGCTAAACGAGGTGCTTGCTTCACTCATCTAGTGTTCCCATTGGTCTCTCTTTTACCTCTCGTATCCACTCAGCTCTTCTCTCAAATTCAAAGCGTATTGCCTCTTGTGAATTCCTCGACACACAGCCCCTACCCTCTCCCCAGTAGAATTCGTATAATTCCCCTCTCCACTGTAGAATTTGTGCTTCTTCAACACACTAGCTGTGCCCTCTATTTTTGCTGCAACAAAAACAGCGTTCTTTGAATTTTCATCTCTCAAGAATTGAGAATCCTTCATGCAGTACCATCCGCTACCCACATGAGGATATTTCTCATCTCGATCTTTCCTGCTACGCACTCTACCCATGCTCCTGGGAGACTCTTTCTATGCATGACTTTTGGTCAGGGTTGAGGAAAGTTTCACGACTTCTGGGGTTTGACAATCTTACGCCAAGTCTCCACTCCGACGAAGAGGTTGTGCAGCAGCAACGGAAGCTTCACCACTTCAAGAACGGAACAGTTCTATACGCTGATCAAAAATAAATTTCAACATGTTTTATAAGCTCTAACTTTTAATGCCACACAAGAGTGGCGGGGTGGTGTACCGTGTAAATGTTATTAGAGGACCAGCTGTGCCAAGTACCGATAAATGGTCGCAATTTAGAATTCTCCATCTATTAAAAGATGTTTAACAGGTGCAGTAGTTACTGAGTCCGCTGCACAGTCGGTAACCATGAGCTCAATTACCTTATTGAGTCATACCAAAAGACTATAAAAAAGATATTTACAGCTTTCTTTCTTGACGCTCATCATGAAGAAGTCTGTGTAAACAAAACCCAGAGGTATAAACACCGTGTTCTTGGGCACGGGCCTATGCCACTTGACCGAATACCTTTATCTTTACGTAGCAGACAGGAAGTAGGAAGGTAACTCCTAAAGGAAAAGCTGAGGAAGGCAACCAGAAACCAATAAACCACTTCAGTATGTTTCCGCGACACTACCGCATTAAGCTCAAACAAACGGCCGAATGATGTTATGAGACTTGCCTGAAGGCAGATTATCTTAAACAACATCCTAAAGCGTTTGTTGGGCAAAAATCACCACAGGACCAGCCTCACTCAACCTATCAAAAAATACTATAACTAGGTGAACAACTTTTCTTCCGAGCAAAAAGTTGTTTAGAAGCAAAGGTGAAACGTGCGGAGCAAAAACAATTCGAGCTTATGCTGAAAAATAATTAATCGGAGGAATGCAGGGACTAAAAAATACATTCTTGAATTTTTAAAAGATGTTTTTTTTATCAAAAATGGCGTCACGGCATGTTTTTTTTCCTTGGTAGTAATTGGTAAAACTTGATACACCTTGTGTAGTACTTAAAGTAACATAATGAGCCACACTGCAATTTAAGTTTCATCATTAACCTGATTTCTTAACTTCTTTATCTCATTCTTCTGCATCTCAATGATTCGTGCAGTTTCGACTTCGGGGTTTTGCCGGGTGATTTGCGGAGACATCGAAGGGAAGGTGTCTGCAAAAACTCAACTTCATGCCTGGGCATTTTCACAACATAGCGATATGCAAACCTATGCTTTCATTTTCATGTTATATTTATCTTCCGTTCACGAGAAAACCTTTATCCGGTTACACTAGAACCACGTGTTCACTCCTGTTTTGGAGTAACTAGCAATGCTAGGACACTGGCGGCGCAGCCAAGCACGGGAAATCCGCCATAGCATGATTTTTCAAATGCACAATATTGCAGCCAACGCGAGGCTTGAACGCACGATTATGTTATTGTTGCTGATTACCCGACCCCCTCCGAGGGAGGGGGTGTGGTGGAAGACCATGGAGCCCCAGAAGCCGGGCGACTCCCCAGGGCCTGGACCAGAAGTCGTAGAGAGACAGAGAGTCGCCAAAGAGTGATCTGCGCAAAGAGTCCGTAGCTGGACAGTGCAGAATGAGATGAGAGATGTCCTGGGACGAGGGTCCACAGGCGCTGCAGGAAGGATTCTTGATTCTGCCAATCCTAGAGAGATAAGAACCTAAAAGAAGGCTGTGTCCGTTGCACTGTAGACGAGAGAGGACACAGCGAGCATGACGAGGGAGCACAAGTTCCTCGGTGGAAATTGAGGAAACCTGTGTGTCAAAGAATTTAGATGAGACAGTACGCCTCCAGTCCGAGAAAAGACAAGAGTGGGTACGAGAGATAAGAGGAGAAAGACTACAAGGAATTGCAGAGGGCGCAAGTAGCGCTCCCCGTCTGGCCAGCTCATCCACCGCATCGTTCCCCAGGAGGAACGAGTGTCCGGGGACCCATTGTAGCCTGATAGAACAGGAGGAGAGCGAAGACAGTTTCTGCCAGAAAGATTGAGGTAAAAGGAAAGATGGAGGAGAGGACAGTGTGGCGAGGACAGAACGAGAGTAAGATAGCAGAAGAGAAGAGAAATGGCAGAGTTGTTGGTGCTGCCGAGACCAGCAAAGAGCGGGCAGAATGGCGCAGGCTTCAGCAGAGAAACTTGAGCATACTGGGCCTGCTGAAAAGAAAAGAGTGGCCTCGATACCACAGGAAGAGTAGTTGGCAAATACGTCAGGGCCAACCTTGCCAAAAAAAAAGGAACGGAGCCGTCAGTCCAGAGTACCAGATCATGAGGAGTGAGATAGTCAAGAGGGGCGAGAGAGAGAAGAGGATCAGAGCGAGAGCATGGAGAGGAAAGGGTGGACTTCACGGTGAAGGAGGGAAGATTCCAAGAAGAAAAGGGAAGGCAAGCAAGAAGAGCCTCCCTAGAACAAGTAGAAGGAAGAATGAGCGGGTGAGTGGACGCAAAAGCTCTCCAGGGCAATCTGCGGAGTCTTGGTTTCACTCCAAGTCTGGCCAAACCTGAAATAGGAAAGGAGGTTGGGAGATGAAGAGCCCGCTCATAAGATAAAAGAGTAAAGTGAGTCAGAGTGACTCGTAGGGCAGGTAGAGAAGCCTCGGAGAGAAGAAGTGGGATAGGGGAGAACGAGAGGCAGTCGGTGATGACGCGACTGGCCGCTCGATGGAGGCGTTCCAATTTGGTAATGTTGGTAACTCTCAAAAAAGGAAACCATCCGGGTGAAGCAAATATGAGAAGGGGCCGAAGAAAAGCTTTACACAGAAGAGAGAGGGACTCCATAAAAGAGCCCCATGAGGAAGCAGAGATACAACGTAAGGCCTTGAGACGTGGGAAAAACTTAGCCTTCAGCGAAGATGCATGTCTAGAAAAGGAAAGAGTGCCGTCGAAGGTGACCCCCAGTTGGAGTGGGATTGAAACGGAGGCGGAAGTTGAGTAAAAAGAGGTTAGCTTGGTGGGGATCCACTGAGAAGAAAGATACCACACATTTGCTCGGATTGAGAGGAAGACACCAGTACTCAGACCAGCGCTCCAATCGAAACAGAGCTCCTTGTGTGGCCTCCACCGCCGTAGGGACCGAGTGGGAGGACGACCAAATGGCCAGATCGTCAGCGTAAAGAGAGCAGCTGACGGAAGAAGGCAGAGAAGCAGGAAGATCACTGATGAAGAGAGTAAAAAGTACAGGGCCAAGAACAGATTCTTGCGGAACAACTCAACGAACTCGAAAGGAACGGCTTTAGTGATTTTGAAAAATCACGCAAACGCGCCTATCAGAAAGGAAAGATTGAACGCACGATTATCGCTGCCGTAAACAGCGAACCCCACTGGAGCGAATGATGTTCCTACGATGCACCGCAACACAAAGGAAATCATTTTGTAAAATGACTGCACGTTTTAATCGATGTGCTGCAAAAAGTAAAGAGGAAAAACGAGCTTAACACAGATATTGTCAGTTCTGAAGTAGGGTGACATGACTTCAACAAAAATTGCATTTGTTTTAGTACCTGAAAGATTGCCTTGATAGTGCAATGATTAAAACCTCCGCCTAGAATGCAGCAAGTTATTGTTCAGACCTCGATTGGGACACACCAAAGATTTCATAACATTGATATTCATAACTCTCTTAATTATCGCTCAGAAGATAAGTGGTCGGCGAGTTTGCTTGTAGCCAACTTAAGAAAGGCACTTAAAAGGAAATCTCAACTTTTACATGGTAGACTGGTAGCATGGCCAAATACTCCACCCAACGTGGTGGCCAGGTCACACTAACATTACTAAGTCTAACACAAACCCAACTGCATTATGAAAATTTTTGTGAATATCGGGCATATACCGTGCAATGCTTACGAAATGCTTTCATAGGTCAGAGTGGACAGCTTACATGGTTCCGACTGTCACCCTTAATCTAACCTACACAGCAAACATGCTAATTGGCATGAAGCGATCACTTACTTACCTATAGAAGATGTACGTTTTCCCCGTTTTGCAGCAGCGTTCTTTCCTTTTGTTGTACCCAGCATTGCTTCAAGGTCATTGACTTGTGTTCGAGTTAACTTCAGTTCACGTCGAAGGTCATTGATCTCGTTAATGAGAGTTACATTTTCCTGAAAAAAATATTACTTTACCTAAAACTAGTTTTTATTAATTAATGCATATAAAAAAAATAAAAATAAATACACTCTGATTTTAAACGCGCTTTACGGAGGCAGCAACACTAGGATTTTCGCACCTCTATGAAAAGATCTCCAGCTGTTAATGCAAGCTGAGCAGGTATAATGCGAGGCTTTTGTTGAGATGGAGTGGCAAAGTGAGGTGAACATCCACACCTCACACGGCCAGTTCAATCGAGCGAGTATGGACATGCTGATTGGAATAAAGCGACACCAATTTTCAACCAGTCATAGAAGCAGACTAAATGATCACACCACCATAATGAGTTACACACTGCTCCATGGTTATTTCTAACAATATTATGGTAAGTGAGCAGCTTCATTATTTAAAGTACGTGAAGGATGTGCACCAACTCGAGTATATTCTTGAAGTATATCGTTTTGTTTTTCACAGCATAAAACTTCATGACGCACTGCACCTGCATAATTCTGACGTTATCAGCGCGATGGATCTCAGTATCCTTGGCAAGCTTCTTCCTCAAAGACGCGACAGATCGCTCCAAATGCTCGCGTTGTCTCGAATACTCTTTTTGTATATCCGCATCCACTCCCACCGATTCAACCTAATATAACAAAATTCAATATGCCATGTCTTCCCCATTACGTCATCGTGACGTCACAGGCACTCACCACGTCGTCGTGCACGTAGGTTTCATACACGGTCTTAATCGATTCTTTTAACTTCTTTGGTTCTTGAATCACACCAACGCAGTTGTGGATGTCAGTCTTCATACGGCGACTCAGTGCTTCAGCATCTCGGACCTGCACAGTGCACAAATGTTCATGGCGGCAAACAGTTTAAAACAAGCAGGCAAATAAAAGGTTTGAACTGTGATGTGCTTACAACAAAAGAATTTAAAATGAGAAATTTTAAACAAAACAGTAAATTTAGTCACATTTCAGGGTTTTTTGTTTTTTAAAATCAAGTTTAAAAATGAATGTTAATCAGCGGCCATCTTTCACCTTTTCCTTAAAAACATTTCGTAAATATTGCTCTGGGTGAACAAGGTTGTATTTTTAATGAATCGAAATTAAGCTGAACACATAAATTTCAGTCATTCCTACATATCTAGTTCATAAATTTCGATAAACTTGGACTGCTGAAAAGATTCACAAATTGCTAATGTTAAACGAATCCAAACGGTCACCCTCTCACCCTCTGTCGCTCTAGATGCAGTTCTTTCTCGGTGGCACGAAGTTTCTGTTTTTGTTCGGCAATATTCAATTCAAGTTGTGTGTTTTGCTTGTGGAATCTCTCCAATTCGCTTTCCATTTCCTTCAATGCAGGACAAATCGATCAGACAAGAACAACTGCATGACTGAATTAAGCTCTACAGCAAGGAGCAAAACAAAGTTGCGCATGATACCACATCATTTCTGTATCGATACTGATAAAAACTTTTTCAAGTGCAAAGAACATTATCTTTAATTTAAATTTCGAACTTTTTTTAACAATACGAATGACGTTTGAAGTGAGAAATGCAGCTAAGTTACATGCTAAGAAGCCTAAAATATTTGCTCTGGGCCACTGCGTCTTATGTTCTATTTTGTACTTTTATGAATTTCAATATCTTTCAGCAAGCATCTGAAATTGGCTAAAACACCGGCAGAAGCATCAAGTCAGTCGTCTCATGGGGGAAAGTCTGTGGCATCTTCCTATGCGATTCAATTTGCTACTGGTGTGTTCATCGCAAAAAGAGCAACCCACTTGTATTTGTTCCTTCATCGCCTTGATGTCATTCTCTCTCGGCTCAATTTGTTTCTTCAATTCCTTGATTTTATAATCAAGAACAAATTTGAATTTTTCAAGTTCTTGATTTTTCTTCTTCAAATCATAAATTCGTTTTTCCTGTTTTTAAAAAAATCAATTAACATTGGTTTCGTAGTTGCGGCAAAGTTCAGTTCGCACATTTTAAAAAAGTACAGCATAAGGCAATTGTTTTTTAAAATGGCCAAACTATGACGAGCATATTTTTATTATGAAATGACAAGGTGGAAAGTGTGACCTGTCTTTTAGGGCGTGCTAGCGGAAAGAGTCATTCAACATAGGTTATTTGAAAAGTTACTACACTAACAAATAAATAATAAAAGTTGAACTTCACAGACGTTTGAACCAGTTTGAGATTATCGTTTTTTTGCATCTATTCTACATCTTATCTTAAAATAGATTCAAAAACCGCAGCTTTCCGTAACATAATAGTCGGTCGTTATATGGCAACAATGTCTATAGCAACGCACTAGCGTGGGTTCGAGGGTCGTTTTAGGGGAACAACGTTCAGACCTCTTGATCACTGTTTTGTGGTAAAAGCGCCTCGGTTATTTTCCTGCTTGTGGTAGATATATGCTGCCATAGAAACTGTGGCTGCAAATAAGAAGCAGAAACAGAAACAATCACCTGCAGAAGACGACAATCACAGGTAGAAAGTACAAAATCACACTTCGCTCAATTTACCTGCTTGGGCAAAGATACGCTGGACCATCTGCCCTGCTAACTCTACTCTTAAGTGGATCTAAACCTAGAGATGTTCAAGAAATCAGCGCAAGGCGTCCAGTAGCCAGAAATTAAAAATAGCAGCTTTCCTCTTATTTCTTTACAAAATTAAAACTTAATTAAAACAGTGGTTCTAAAGAGATAGAAGTTATATCTCCTAATGAGCCAGTGAAATACTGTAACGAATAATTAATGTGTAGTAACAATCATTTTTGCAAAAAAAAAGACCAATTTGATTGTATTCTCTCTGTTTGTTTTAGCCTAAAGGTGGCTGATGTAATGAAAAGCTACAGATAAGTTTTAACAATTAAAATAAGTCAACAACACAACTTTCAACTGTTGTTAGCTAAGCAGTTCCTCACCTTATCTTGAATAGTTTCATCTCTCTCCTGTATCTCTTTCTTCAAACCGTGAATGTCTTTCTCCAAGGATTTGATGATGTTTTCTAGTTTTTGTTTTTCTATTCCCATTGTTTTAATTTCCTCATTTTTGCTGTCGATTTCTTTGTTCAAACTGTTGAACTGCAAGAATAATTCAGTATTGGTAAAAGGTTTTTTCATGAACAGAAAACACAAAGCAGTAGTGTGGCATTGGTTTTTGCCGGTACTAAACAAAGTTATACGTTGCTAATGCCTACGACATCCACTTGTTTACAAAACTAAATGCAGAAAAAACTTTTCTTGTTTTGGAGTCCCAAAATCACAGGTTCTTCGTGATATCATGTCGGGTTTCAGCTGTAAGGTACGTAGTGAAGTTAAAATTTGTAGAGTTTAAGACAAATCATACGGCAACCAAGCAATTTTTCCTTTCCAAAAACAAATCATGCAGCAGCGAAAACATGGTGAAATGCCGTCTGTAAAATAGTGCTGCGTGGAAAATATGTTCGGAAACGTTTGTGGTAATTCGGAAGCGGCGATATTCGGTTTACAGTAAAATATTCTAGTTGTTTGTAGGTAGGCCTAGGCTTGCTTTGGTTTGCTGCTAAGCGAGTCCGAACCTTTCCTAATATATTTTGCACAAAGCACTATTTTACCAGTAGTGCTATTTTGCAGACAGTACTTCACCGTTTTCGCTGCTGTATGATTTGTTTTTGGAAAGGAAAAATTGCTTCGCTGGTGAATGATTTGTCCTTAAAAAGTAAAAAGTTTTCGTTGCCGTACAATTTTCTTTGAAATGGAGAAACGGTATCGCTGCTGTACTATATGTCCAAAACTCGGCAAAATTTTACTTTGCCTCGCAATTTACAATTAGCACCCCATAATATTGTTCCAATTGATTTGCTGCTCGTCAAAATCTACAGAATCGACTTTACGTCCGTTTTTCCGCGTTTCCGGCGCTTAGACGTGCTGACTCCGAGTATGCCCACCGGAACGTATCCGCTTTTGAACCAGACTTTTTTCTGAAGCATCGCAGCACTTTACATTCAAAAAGCCCTTCCTGATACATAGCAGTGATGACTTCAGGGAATTTCAAACTCCAGATCATTTGTTCCGAAGTCCGGGATAATTTCAACATCACAGCGGCTTGAGTTAAATTTGCAAAGTAGAAAAATCATCGCAAAATGCTTTCATCAAACGCACATCGGCTCACTTATTTTGAAAGTCAAATTCATGTTCATGGTTGCCATACTCGATGACCACGGTATGGGTGGAATGACTTGATGATGGGATGGAAGGTAGGACGATCACCTGATAAATATTACCTTCTTCCTCATAATTCCTGATTCTCCTTTTAGTCTCATATTTGTTTCAATCTCATCCCTCAGTCTTCGTTCATATTTGTTCTTTATATCAAGAATCTCCCGATCGGCATCTTCTTCAATCTGACGTTTTGTTTCTTCATATTCACGTTGCTGTTGCCGTGCTTCATCTTGAGCCTAAAGAAAATAAAATTTTCCTTGCAGACCTCAACAAACTCCGGGTAAATAAATGAATATTTTCAATAATTTTATACAAAACCAGAACATAGCTGAACGTATTATTTGAACGTTAAGTCAGCGGGTGCATGCGCGCGTTTACTCCACCTCTTCCTTGGGTTGGAGGCGTGGGATGAAGCGTCAATCCATAATTACAACGTAAATCCTATCCCGATCAGATGGGGAGGATGGCAGTCCATTTTGAACCAGTTATAATGCAAGTTGCAGACTGCTATCCCAACCACCAACAAAGCGGGCTACTATTGGTGGGTGGTCAAGAATCGCTTCTCACGACATTCTGCAAGAGCAACTTTACTGATCAACCCGGTCAGATACGGAACACTTCATTGTTTCGCTAATTGTCTGACGTCATTTTTAACATAACTGTACAACATATAAATAAAGTTGCTCAGTAACGTTGAGAATATTAATTGTCAATAAGCGATCCGTCCAAATAAGATTCTGAGTATTCGACTTGACTTATAACCAGAAATCCTTTTTATCAATCATATTCTTTGCTGATAAACAATCAGCATTGGTAGAGTACCACGTTCAGTGCAATAAATAGATCGTCGTCTTACAGATGATGTTACTCCAAAATAAGTCCCTACAGTTAAACTACTCGTGTCCAAAAGTCGAAGGACTAATATTTGTTGTGCTACAAATGAGTTACGGCACATTTTTCTAGAAAATTACTTTACACACAGCTAAAATTTTTGAAAATTTATTCTTTTATTAGTGCACCGTAAGCTTACATTTCAAAAGCAATGGATATCTTACTCCTGTACGCACCTGTTCTAGTTGTGACGATTTTTCTTGCAGTTTGGTTTCATAATGTTCAGTAAGTTCCTCCAGAGCTTGCTCCTTCCCTTCTTCTGCCTCTTGCAATTGCCTCTCATAATCCTCCTGCATCTTTTGCGACTTCGACTGCAACTCCTGATACTTCTCGTACTCCAACATTAATTTTTGATTGTTTGTGGATTCTAGAACAATTTTTACCCTTTGCAATGAGAACGCAAACTTCACAAAAAAAATTGTTCAAACAACTACATTGCCACTAGTGGGGCTTAAATTTGAAAAACTAGCGACTTTAACACTTTAGCGCCAAGACTCGATAGATTTTGCGGTGTTGATAACATCACTAGCAATGAATGGGGTTGCATAATCACCGGAGTAGTACAGACTGTAGCATCGTTTTGTCGTTGTTGTTACCCAACCCCTTCCACGGGACGAGGCGTGGCGGCAGACCATGAAGCTCCAGAAGCCGGGAAACGCCACAAGGCCTGAGCCAAAGGTCGTATACATAAAACAAGAGTCAACAAAGAGCAAGCGGCACTAGAAGTTCACAGCTGGACAGGACAGATCGAAAGGTATCCCGAGTTGGATGACCGCAACCGCTGTATGAAAGATTCTCGATTCCGTCAATGAAAGTTTAACAGAAGGCTGTGTCTGTTTCAGAAAAGACGAGAGAGAGCACAACGATCGTAACGAGGACGAAAAGTTCTTCAGTTGATACTGAGGGACCTGAGAGTCAAACAAATTTTGATGAGCCAGTACGCTTCCAGTCCCAAACAAGAAAGAAGTGGGTGCGAGAGTTAGGAGACTACATGGGACTGTTGATGGCTGAAGCAGCGCATTTCGTCTGGCCAGCTCATCATCCGTGTCATTACCTGGAAGAAATAAGTGACCAAGGATCCAGTGTGGCTGGACAAAAGGGAGGAGAGACTGGCTAGTTTCTGCCAGATGTACCATAAGTATAAGAAAGAAGGAAAGTGTAGCGCGGACAGATCGAAAGGATGAAAGAAGAGAATTCGCAGACTTAACGCTGGAGCCGAGACCAGGGAAGAGCTAGCAGAATGGCACAGGCTTCAGCAGAAACGCTTGAGCAAACTAAACCTGCCGAATAGGAAGGGAGTCTCAGCGCCACAAAGTGAGCAGTTGGCAAGGACGCTGGAGCCTCCTTCGCCGAAAGTAAAAGGAACAAAGCTATCCCTCCAAATCACAAAAATGATAAATGTAAAAACAGTCCAGGCAGGCAGGAGCAGCATCTCGGGGATAAAGAGAAAAGTCTGAACGAGAGTGGTGCAGAAGAGTAACAGCTCCAGACCGAAGGAAAGCGGAGTCCAAGGAGAGGGAGGGCAGTATTTCGCTGTATTGAACGATGTTTTACGTAACCGATACACAGCATATCTTCCAACCACCTGCATTTGGAACATATTTTGACAAGCAAATAAGCTTGTTAACCTGACGATTATCGATAACGCATACAAAATATTTTGAGCTTAAACTATAAGAGTGAAAATAAGAATATTTCTTGCATCACACAGCGTATGACAGATCAAAAAATAATTATAGCAAATGCATTATCTATTTGCGAAGTGAAATAATTATCGCTCCTTACCGAGATCTTGCATATCTTTGGAATGCTTATCCACTACTTCAGCGAGTTCATCTTCATGCTTTGCAATCTCCTTTTCTTTTTCAGTTTTAAGAACTTGATTTTTTGTTTTCAAACTTTCCATTTCCTTAAAATATACGAAATTAATCGCTGAATTACACAAGCAGCAAGGTCTATTGGTCCATACCTCGGACACCAGAAACGAAAGCCAGCTTCAGCTCAGCTAACCATAGCCAAGATATGAAACCGTTTTTTCTTGAAGCTTCCCTGCAGAAACCCGCCACAGGTTTCGGGTCCACAACACTGTGCAGCACCAGTCGCGTAGTTATAATGCAGAAATGTGTAAAAACAAGCAACTAATGTTTTCTGATTCTGAGCAGAACGTAAAAAGTGAAAAACTCTATTTTTGCTTATTTATGCTTTTGTGAAATGAAGCGATCAGATTATAACCAAGCAAAAAATCCACAGGTTTCCATTAGTAAAATGAGTTTCTACATAAGCGATAACAAAGCCGCCCGACGAAGCTGTTACAGACAAAACTTAAAAATTTAGAAGAAACCCTTTTAACACCTGAATGAACTTCTCCGTTAGTTCTTTTATTTTCTCGTTGTAGTTCATGTCCTTCAATCGCAGCTGATATTCATTCTCCATCTTCAATTCCTCCACCCTCGTCTTCAACTCGCTCATCAGTTGGTTCTACAAAACTTTATTTTTTCACAACATGAATAAAAAAGTTAAATATAACAGGCTCGAGCAACGTGTCTGGCGATCATGATTGAATGAGCACGTGTTCAGCTCTTTCGTTTGATGATTTTTTTTGCTTTGCAAATTTAACCCTCAGTACATCATTCACTCATATAAGATGCCAAACCGTTACACATATAAGGTTTTTATTGAAAATTATAAACGAACACAAAAACAAAACGATAGACCTTTTAGTCCCTTCGTATAAACTTAATTAGAATAAAAATTAACAAAAACCAGTATTAGTAATGACGTTTCAACAATAACAAAATTAATATCCTAATTGCCTGATCATTTGGCTTCATAAAAATCGGAAGAAAACGTTTCCCCTTTCCGAAAAAAAATTAATTTATCAAAAGAAGTCCAACAGAACGAGAGAAAGTTTGAAAACTCCGAAGCAGGTTTGAGCTACTTTTTAGTAATCAACGGCACCAAATCACCCTAGAATCACACCACAAATAACCTGATGCCGTAATAAAAAGATCGATTTGCATTCGCTTTCTGTAGTAGTGGACTACGTTTGAATATATTATCAAGTCTCACTTTACTTTAATTTTTTCACAAGTCTTCACAGCATCGTTTTAAGATCTATTCAAGTTAAGAATAAAGATAACGACACATGTAATTGATTCGAAATCAATCCTCCCCCGACATGCCGCTCACCTTCTCCTCTAGATCAGACTTCGTGATGAGGATTTCCTCAGCATATGGAACATCACGATCGTGTTTCACTCCTCTTCCTTCTTTATCGGAGATCCTCCAAATCATCAAACAGGCGTCCTCTGATACAGTTACAAGAAACTGATCATCGTACGTCACTTTCATCTAAAAGCAAATACTAAACATATAAACAACCGCGGTTGATTGCAAAAATGGGGCAAGTTGAAGGAAACGAGGGTGATAGCGTCTTGCCTTCAGCACCTAATCGTAAAACATAAATAAAACCCTTCGTTGCTCTTCTGGTGGCGTGACCGCTTCCCTATAAACTTTAGTTACATCGATGCACGACCAATCTCCTAATCACGTGACGGGATCTTTTAGAAAGAGGGGAACTCTTCTTGCGTATCTCAGCCAAATAAAGATTACGAGCAAACCTTTACTAAACATGATGGAAATTAACAACCGTAAATTAACAAAAACACCGAAGCTTTTAGTCAGAGCAACATACTCGAGTACAAATTGAGGCCGAAAAGGTGGATAAAACTGATGCCAGTTGACATCAGAAGAAATCAGGAATCGGGAGTTGATATCCAAAACGAAAACGTTTGGCGAAAAGGCTAAAAAACCGGTGAATCCCTGCTAGCAGGGACAAACACCGGGTCTTCAAAATTAAAGAGGGAATGGATAATAGTGAATCTTGAAATAACTTTTGTAAATTTTATACCAAGATCGATAATTTGTACCGTTTTAACACTGCGTCTATCAATGAAGCAAGTGCAGAAGCGATTTCGCCTAACGTGAGTAACCGAGTTTCATGTTCAAAGACGTCTTGAAGAGTTTGGTTACCAACACTTCCATTAGCTCGGTTTCAGTGTTAAAACCGCACTTATCTATGTTTCGCTCTGCTGGCATTGATGGCGATGGGATTTGACGGCCAAATTAGAGGAGTTGTGGGTATTAGAAGGAAGGTTTTCAATTCTTGCGAACAGTTGTCTAGTCGTCATACCGATGTACAACGTCTTCTTGTCGCAAGAACATGTATATTGATATTCGACATTTGAGCAGAAAAGACAGCGTAACAGGTATTTAGAATTCAAACAAAAGATCACTTCAAATAATAATTAAATTCTTAACGTTTCCGTTGACATTAATTCTTTGTGTTTGTCAATTTTCACCATGTTCAATAAAGCTGTGCTTATAATCTTTGTTTAGTCCACTATGATATACATAACGAATCTGTAGTCAAATAGTTAAACAGAAATCAAAATCAAAGTTGCTGGAAAGAAGAACTGAACATCCGGGTACTTTGGTAATTTGCATCGCATGGCCTTGCTGCTCCTGCCATTCTCCGTGATCCGTGAGGGGGAATTTGACGGATCGAAGAGCACCAGTGACTGTTCCACAGAATAACATTTTCCCACTGTGTGACATCACAATCTGTGTGAGAACTATTCCACCAGAATCAACACTCCTCATTATCTGGTGATAAACAAATCAGCAATTACCAATTAAATCATGAAACAAATTCCACCGCCGTATCTAGATCGACAATAAATTCTGGATGTCAGAGCAAATACATTATTTATAGGTCGAGTTTAAAATCAAAAGAGCCAGCTATATTCACCAGTAAAAGATTTAGGAATTTAACAGATTTTCTTGTATAACTAACTGAGGTCAGTACAGGTTACTAGTGGTAGACAGAAACAGCACCCGCGTTACATAACTCACGCATATCGCGAAAATAGATTTTCTGTTGCTTTGAAAAGATAATTTTTCTTCTTATCCAAATTGATTTGCACAACTACTAAATGAAATCTGACCATTTCATCGATTATAGCACCATTCATATACGTACTATTAGCACTTTATACCACCTATCAATATATTTCCTACAATGTTTTGGGGTAGTATAAATTGAATAAATGTAAAATTAAACTGTCTGCCGTTCGCTCAACATGCATTGTTGGCCTGTTGTATTACTTTAAAGAGTATATTGACAATAGTTTGTTACAACTGACCTGCGATTCGGTGATTTCCTTTATACTTTTGTCGGAGCCGACTGCGTACGTATGCTTACCAGTTGGCGACACAGTTACACCAGAGTAAGCACAACTTTTAAGCACCACCTCATTAACTCTTTTCGCCTCGGTAGGGGCCCATTCATACACAGCTCCATCCATTCCACTCGATATCAATTTGCTGTCATCTGCACTCCATGCAATTGATCGCACCTGAAAGCGGCCAGGGTTTCTTTATATGTTCCACCATACCCGCGGTTATTACAGGTCACTGTTTTGAATTGCCGTAGTTGAGTGTGCTATCTTACCAACTTACCGTCCAAACGACATAGTGGTTGGCATGAAACATATTCCCATAAGTTATCATTTTAAAAACATTGATGTTTTTCTAATTGCTTTTAGAAATTTGTGGGGAAAAACAGCAAGACAGTAATGTAATTTAGGATGATTACGAGTTGACATTCACCACTTCAGCAAGATATAATTTGTATAATCAGCAAAGCAGACGTAAAATTGCGTTATTCTAATGAAGAATTCATCTGTATAAGTTGAAGTTTGCCTGGTCAAACCATAAACTAATTGAGAATGCCAAAACCGCGACCATATTATAAGTTCATTTCGTGAAAAAAATCATCATCACTATTGTAGTAAACTGGCAATTCATGACATCCAAATAAAACATAAAAAATAGATTTATCAAGAGTACCTTGCCGTTATGTCCTTTCAGATTTGCAACATTCTCGAACGTTGTTGATGAGTATACCTGGATGACATTACCATGCACAGCTGCGAAAAGATGGCCGCCGTTGCTGAACGCGCACTTTAAAACATAAAATGAATCATTTCATATTTTAATAAACAGAAAAATTTTGATCTGCGCTAGCTTGTTATGCCTCAATTGTCGATAGCAAAGCGCCAAAAATATATTAATGATTATTCTTGCTTAAATTCTCGCTAGAGCGACAGCTGTCAAAGAGTAAAAATCAAGAATCTACATTAAAAAGTTTTGAAATAATTTCAAAAAAGGTCAAACATGACGGCTCATGCAAACACAATACATGCAAATTCGTAACAAGAAACACAAAACAACCCATAAGCTTTCTGTTATTTGTGGATTTTAATGATAATTCATTAACACTATAACTGATCTCAATTTGCATCAAAAATAACTCATGCAACTGAAATAAATTTCTCGGCCATACTCACACATGTCTAGTTTCAGCGTCAGACTTCTGCAACTACACTGCGCAAGAAATATTTTCAACAAATTCACTCAAAAATTTGTCTCACGAGAAACCAAAACATACATACATCTACAACAAATATTAAAATATTGCAAGATATGAAACACTAAACAACTTCAAGAATATGTAAGCAGTGTACCTGGCTGATAACTAAAGATAATGCATTCACTTCACAGTTTCTCTATCTGGTCAACTTGAGTTCGATTAGTTTAATAAATTTTCCACATCAGTCACCAATGAAAGTAGAAAAATTACGAATTGAGAGACATAACTTTACCGACATAAAAAGTGAGATTTGCAGAACACCCTAGAGTTGCTGCATTCGCGCCGTTCTTAAGAGAAAAAGGGGAAATATGCAATTCGTAAATCGTTGCAACAATTTCAAAAATTCAGCAAAATTCTATGTTTTGAGACATTTTCAAACTGTTTATTTCTTGGTAACAGGAAATACTCCAACGTTCTTTAGAAGTATTACTACACCTCTACGTAAGCATTATCGGTCACACAAAAGACATACAGCCGGTGTTCGATCTCTTACCATGCCCTTGCTAACATATCTGCAGTAACTGTAGGACCTGCTTCAGTTATTCAGTGCTTGGCCAATAATGTCTCGGACTTTGGTTCGGTAAATCACATCTTCCACATAACCCCACAAGAAAAAATTCAACGGTTCAATGTCGGAACAAGGAGACCAAGGGATGGAACTATCATGTTTAACCCACATACCAGGAAATGTGTGGTTTAGAAATTGCCAGCTACCTTTCTATGTAGCACATTAACAACAGTCTCCATAAACTTTTTAAGCCATGATCGAATGGTGGAACCCATATGTGGCTTTCTTCCACATTTACGTCCAGACTTTCGATGGGTTTGGATGCCTAAATTTGACTCTATAAACCAGGAAACGCTTTGCGCTTTTTCCTGCGGAATTCTCATTTTCGTAAACTCCACTTTCTTTTGCTAAATTCAAAATATTCTGCTAAATCGCTAAATAAATAATTATTTCCAAACCGATTATTTCAAAAAGTACTAGTCGAAAGAGAAAAACCTCGAAGTATTTCCCTTTACTCTAAAGCAAACCAAATAAAAATAGCTCAAAAAATAAAACTTTGTTGAATTTTTGAAATTGTAGCACCAATTTACGGACACCCTGTATGATATGTATGTAGGAATGCAGATGTATACGTAGGGGTAAGAAATAGATGATGCATCACCAAAAAACTTTCAAAATTTTTTCCTTAGAACGTCTGCAAGCACAAATGTCCAAGTTTTAGCATCATTTCACGAAGTGATTTTCGAACGGGTTTAGCAATATCCACTAGTCAATGAAGCTTAAAAATATGTAATTGCATGTTATCAAAACATCAAAATAACAAATAACTAGAACTGTCTCTAACAGCTGAAATACGTGAGTAATACTAATAAGTCATTGCATGAACATATGTCAATCAAATAAAAACGTTAGATCTGCTTAATTTAAAGGCGTATGAAAGCTACGTACGCAAAGTCCTCCACGTCTCACCGACTCACCTCTCTACATCCTCTGATTGTAATCTCCTTGAAGATGCGGATGTCATCAATAAGGATGTTCATGAGACGAAGCTTATCACTGAATCCCACAAGGATATAGAGTCCGGATGGATGAAGAGCGATACTGTATGCTTCTTCTTGAAACACTTTATAAAGCTCAAGAGAGCTGAAATAATCAAGATTGAAGATTATACACCCCCGTCAACTATTATGACCACAGAAAAACAGCTGATATTAACATTGATGCTCCACTGTCTTATTTTATTAGGACCTGCTTTCGTTAACAAAAGTTTACTTCGTCAGGCAAATAAGAGAGATAAATGGTCCAATAATGATTAGTCCCATTAGCCTGTCGAAGAGAATATTCATTTACGAAACTTTATCATTAAAATATATTAGCCACCTGTAAGTAAAACAATCAACCATATATTACATGAATCAGACAAACGCAAGTTCAAAATATTCGCTGATCAAAAGTTCAATTTAAATAATGAACAATCCAAAGAGGTTTTCAAAGATTATCACCTTCTATTTTATCCTCCCCCATCAAAACACAAAAAATCTCGAAATACAGTTTCTATTCCATTAATCTAATACATGCGGCTTTTAGCAAAACAGGGGTGCAAATTGAATCAACAATCTTAACTGAGGAAACATTTTTGAATGAATTTAAAAATAACTCACAGCACAATTTTGTCAAATCTTACATAAGACAGTTAGTTACCGACAAGAACACGTCGCACCTCCAAACAATACTCTTACAACAAACGTCGTTTTACATAAAATCACAGATTTCAGATTTATATTTTGTTGATGGTCCATGTGTCCCTCCTAATTTTTTTTGACATGTGCGGGAAAATTTTTTAAATATGCACTCTCGAAAAAAATTCTAAATTTCCATTAAAAATATATAAATTTTATGTACGGCATTATTTTACTTCTGTGCGTGCGCACAAGTGCGCACCCTAGAGGGAACACTGTTGGTGGTAGTGCACTTTTGGCAATACGTTTGGCAAAACAACTTTTTTCAAAACTATATTGCAGATTTTAGATTACAAAAATCTTGGTGGCACAGAATTTTAAGACAGCTTTGAAAAAAGCTGTTTTAGCCAAAAGCTTTTCGTGACGCTTTTATCAGTGGCAAAATCGCTTCAAAATGGAAGATCTAGAGCAGTGGTTCTCAAACTGTGGTACGCGTACCACTACTGGTACGCGAGAGCTTTTTTAGTGGTACGTGAAGATATTCATCAGTGATTATTATAGTCTGCCTTCACGTGACCATGTTATTTGATGACCATGATGTGACAAGAGCAAAACTAAAGACCCGTTTAGACTAGGAATTAGATTAAATTAAAGTACGTTTAGAAGGCGATATGCAATCCATTCTAGCAGTCTTCTAGCAGTTTATCAGCCTTTTAGCAGCAGTCTTCTAGCCCTTCTAGCAGAAGGCGATATGCCTTCCCTTCTAGCAGTCAGGAAGGACGTCCAATATTCGTTAAAATACGTTTGTTTTACGTTATTGCGATACAATTAAGAGTGGGACGTTGCAATAAAACAAACGCACTTTAATTTAAATTAAAGTTTAAGATGTGCATTTTGTTTTAGTTAATTGGCAGCAATTAAACATTGATACTATTACGTCGCAATTGCATAAAATTTATTTATCAGTAAGTTAGCAAAAAAAGTTTTTGCCTTGTCGAAACGAAAGTACAATCCAGAATACATTAAGTATGGTTTCATTACTATCGAGCATAGAGGAGAATGTTTGCCACAGTGGTGGTTTCTATGAAAACTCTTTCTAATGCAGCCATAAAGCCCAGCTTGTTAAAATGGCACCTTGAATCAAACCATGCAGAAAAAAAGGACAAAGATCAAAGTTATTTTGAGCGGCTGGGGGAGAACGCAAAAAGACAGCACCTAGACCAGACAGGCCAGTTTCATCAAACGAAGATAGGAGTAGTAAAAGCATCATATGAAGTCTCTCTTCTTGTAGACCAAAACATGAAATCCCACACAATCGCTGAGTCCCTCGTTTTGCCAGCAGCAAAGACACTAGTTAGGAACCTCATTGGAGACGAGGTAGCAGCTAAATTGGATAATGTGTCCCTTTCCAATGACACTGTAAAACGCCGTATTCAAGAAATGTCGGGTGATATTGCTGATCAAGTAATGGTTGGAGTAAAAGACTCAAAGTTCGGGTTTGCCATTCAACTCGATGAGTCGACAGATGTCGCGAAATATAGCCAATTGCTCGTTTATGTCCGCTTTATTCAAAATTACACAGTGAAAACAGAGCTGATGTTGAATCAGGAGCTGGCTGCTTCAACAAAAGGGAAAGATGTGTTCAATGTTTTGGCGGATTTTTTAAAGAGAATGAGCTAGATTGGAGTAAGTTAGTTGGATGCACGACAGATGGTGCTCCAGTCATGCTTGGGCGAAAATTTAGATTTCAATCATATTTAAAAGATGTTGCAGCAAACGCGACCTTCGTCCACTGTTTTATTCACAGATTTGCACTTTATACCAAAGTGCTCCCTGCTGAGTTAATGTCGCGCTTGAACAAAATCATCAAAATTGTGAATTTTATAAAAACCTCAGCTCTGAATTGTCGACTTTTTGCAAGACTCTGTGAAGACGTTAGTTCTACTCAAAAATGTCTCCTTTTCCACACGGAGGTTCGCTGGCTGTCCCGCGGGAATATGACCCGGAGGGTCTTTGAACTTAGGCATGAATTGTTTACATTTTTCAAAGAGAAAAATCACGAATTTAAAGATTATTTTGAGAACGATGACCTTATCTCACGGATGGCCTACTTGTCTGATATTTTCCAGGCTCTCAATGTTATAAATCTTTCGTTTCAAGGATCAAACAGCAGTATTGCAGCTTTTATTTCAAAGCTGGAAGCATTCACACGGAAGCTAGATTTCTGGACCAAAAATGTAGAGAGCAAACAGTTTGGAATGTTCCAACTCCTTACCAGACTTTCAGTGGAGCCCAATGATCAATTATCTCAAGAAATTCATGATCATCTCAAGCTGCTCCGAATGGAATTGTTGCATTACTTTCCAGATTTAGTAAGTTGCACCTATGCAGTCAATCCATTCTGCATCGACCCAGCTCTTCTACCCGTGGGAACAGGAGAACAGGAAGAGATCATTGATATTCAAGTTGACGATACAGCAAAATCAAAGCTGAACGAATGCTCTCTCATGGATTTCTGGCTAGTCATGGGTTCTACTTACCCAACGTTGGCCCGAAATGCTGTTCGACAGTTACTGATTTTCCCCTCTACATGGGAATGTGAGCAAGGGTTCTCAGCCTTAATGGCCATTAAATCCAAGAGCCGAAATCGTATAACTAAGCCTAAACATGATTTCAGATGCGCTGTGAGTAAGGTTGCGCCCCAAATCGATCAGCTTGTGCAGAAGAAATAGTTGCATCTATCCCATTAAATTGTATTGCTTGTTATTTGTTGGTGTTATGGTAAAATAAATAGTGCTAGATTTGAGCAAAAAAAAGGCAATCTTGAGTCATTTGGTACGCAGTGTAGTGAAAAACGAATAGGTGGTACGCGAATAGAAAAAGTTTGAGAAACACTGAGAATTTTAAGACAGCTTTGAAAAAAGCTGTTTTAGCCAAAAGCTTTTCGTGACGCTTTTATCAGTGGCAAAATCGCTTCAAAATGGAAGATCTAGAGTGAGTAAATGTTTTGTGTGATTAATTTGGACGTTAAGCAATCAAGACAAGCCAATGATAGCTATAGTATTGTAAAGCGCACCAAAGAAAGAGATTTTGCAATAGCGAAATGCCAGAGAAAGCGCAGCAAGAGGCCAAATAGGAACGCCGCGATTATCGAAAGAGTTTGAGAGTGTAAACAAACTCTTTCTGTCTGCATGACACCGGGCGCTGAATCTTGATATAAGCAGCTTCTAAGAGATTAAAATGGAAAGAGCTGCGTGCTGTGGCGAGGATTGAAAACCGCTTGTCGTCATAGTTCAATGCACACTGATCATTATCTAAAAGATGCTGACCAATGACAGAGTCACAGTCCAGTTTGATGTCGTTTCGTTTGCACGATCTGTGTGGTTGAGATTAGCGTGGAGAGTCAACTGTTCTCTTAACCATTGCGGAACATGTTGCTTGATGCGATCCCGTAGCCGTTGAGATGTTCGCCCAACGTATTGAATATCACAGTGACACTTATATTCATATATGACAAAGCTTTTCTGAGTGGTAGGTAGAACATCCTTGCGGGCCACTGACAGTATGCACTTTGACGTAAAGACCAAGCGGGTGCTGACGGAACCATAGCAGCTTTCCACGGCGGTTTTGACTTCTTTTTCTAAGTTTGTGGAGGGCTTACCTATCCAAGGGACCCTCAAGTACACAGGGCACTTTTCTGAGACGAATCCCTAAAGGGTGGAAAACTGAGCGATTTTCTTTGCGATCTGAGCGTTGACGACGTTTTTAGGGTAGCCATTGTCCAAAAGTATTTTTTTGATCCGTTCTATTTCTCCATTGAGTCTACGCTTGGTGCAAATCATTGGGGCTCGATGCACAAATTTATATATTAGACTTATTTTACGCTTAAGAGAACTAAAGGACTCCCAACGAAAATACTGGTCAGTGAAAGTGGGTTTCCGGTTTTCACTGGTTTCAAAGCCAATATTTGTTCTTGCGATATAAACATCAAGAAATGGCAGTTTCTTTTCTATTTTTCAAAAGTGAATTTGAGGGATGGATGAAGGCAGTTGAGTTTGGTCAGAAAATTATCTGCTTCAGCTTCGTGATCGAAGATGGCAAACGTGTCGTCAACATATCTGAAGTATATTGGAGGCTTTCGTGTTTGAGAAAATAACTTTTCTTCATAATGTCCAATAAAGATGTCAACCGAAGCCGGACCAAGTAGTGATCCTATAGCTCTCCGTCTGTTTGCTTGTACATAGTGTTATTAAGACTGAACTCAACCGAGAATGCGGCGCTCTTCATCAATTCAACAAACACGCCTTCGGGAATGACTGGTTGTGAATCGGATTTATCAAAAAAGACTTCTGAACAGATTTTGATGGTTTCATCAAGGGAAAACGATGGTAAACAAGCTGGACACATCAAAGGAGCACATGAAGACATTAAGGTCGATGTCAAGATTTTGTATGGTCTTATATTTGCCAGCTTAATTGCTTGGTTGGACCACTCATGTCAGAAAACTGAGGTTGGAGGTAAGCAAGGGCATGCTCCCTGTAGAAAAATTTCGCTCCAATAAATCCCCATGCATGGGGTAAATCCGGCCATCTCTGCTGAAGGGACAACACCGGATGGGAACTGAATCACTACTTAGCAAAAGTAAACGAATCGGATGTGAATTGTGACAAAACCGCTCCAACATAGGTTGCAATAGGCCAGCTAAACACCTGCCAAGTTCATGATGGTACGAACCTGCCAGACAATTTAAACTATAGAGCAGTGGTTCCCAAACTTTTTTAATTCACGACCCACTTTTCAAAACATAAATTTTCGGATCCCACATAATTCTACATGTACTTTAAAGTACTTGGAAAATAGTACAGTGAAAACAAATATCTATTCAAGACGTTAATTCACTTTTAAATTATTTAAGACAAAGCATGCAGTAATTTAAATTTTGATTGATTTTCGCGACTCACTGAAATTACGCCCAAGACCCACCAGTGGGTCGCGACCCATAGTTTGGGAACCACTGCTATAGAGCAAAGTGGAGTGCCTTTTTTGTGTTTTTGGCAGACCATACATGTACATTCGAGGTCTTTGCGATCCAGTTGGTCGAATTGCGTCATATATCCACTACGACCTATGATCGGCTTTGACTAAGTCAAGCAACCGCTTTTGAAGGCGCGATTCAATGTTAACTGTGTTGTCACTTATTCACTCTAGCTCTTCCATTTTGACGCGTTACTGCCACTGATGAGAGCGTCACCAAAAGCATATGGTTCAAACATCTTTTGTTAAAGCTACCTTAAGATTTTATAATTTTTACTGTACAGTTTTAGTTTTTAAGTAATCTTCATAAATTGAAGACATTCCTTACCTCTTCTATTTCTTATGTATGAGCTCATACTCAACGTGCAGTCATTAGGCATTCTGGGCCACAGTGGCGGGTAGACTACGGGGCTCGGTCTCCTGTCGGCCACATCAAGATGGAGGTATCCCTACAGGTTACCCAAGGACAAAACAGTAAGGCCTTGCAGGCTTTTCCTTCACACCATCTCTTTCGTGTTGTGCGCAAAGCAGGGAAGCTGAGAAGACTATTTTTTATCATCTTTTGGCATGACTCGACAAAGGAACTGAAACCAGGTCTACCAACTGCAAAGCAGACGCTCTAACCACTACACTACCGAGTAGGTCATTGCAATGTTCGTACTTGGTTTCGTAGTTCCACACCCTCACAGAGTGATCCAATGAGCAAGTAGCGACCAGTGGTTTGCGAATACAAACATCCAGACCGGTGATGCTGCTGCTGTGGAAGGAATGAGAGAGTGGTTCAAATTTCGCTTCCTCTCCTGTGCAACATATTGTGACTGTCTCGGCCAAGAGTATTCGAATTGATATTTTTGGCCGCAATTATAATCAAATTCCACCAGTTTAACTCCTACCTCAATTTCTCTGTAATTATTTAGCGAAGTTGTTTTTATTCGCATTACGCAAGAAGTTATATATTGTTGATCCGATATATCTCGCCACTTAACTTCTAAGTTCGTACCAAATAATGATTTGCAAAAAACTTTGCATTTTCTTGTACCACAGAGAAATTCACCGTCAAATTAGGAAAGATTTGGATTCAAAAAAATCATGTATAGTAATGCAAGAGGCCAGCGATGCACTTAGCAAACTGCAGACAGTGACACTGTTTCGACCTATCAGGTCTCTTCAGTGCAGTTGGTGACCAATAAGAAGCTAGAGGCTTTTAATAAAGCATAGCTTAGACCGTCACACTTGTGGGACCAAATACTAGGTCCACTGTAGTGGATGGTCTGTCAACCTCTGCGAAGCCGTATCACTCGTGAATGAGTGGCGGTTGTCGCAGGTGCACTAAGTCTAACAACTGCTAGAACAATAGTGCTGTCACAGCCGAGTGGTCACAAGGTCTTACATGTATAGTAATGCAAGAGGCCAGCGATGCACTTAGCAAACTGCAGACAGTGACACTGTTTCGACCTATCAGGTCTCTTCAGTGCAGTTGGTGACCAATAAGAAGCTAGAGGCTTTTAATAAAGCATAGCTTAGACCGTCACACTTGTGGGACCAAATACTAAGTCCACTGTAGTGGATGGTCTGTCAACCGCCACTCATTCACGAGTGATACGGCTTCGCAGAGGTTGACAGACCATCCACTACAGTGGACCTAGTATTTGGTCCCACAAGTGTGACGGTCTAAGCTATGCTTTATTAAAAGCCTCTAGCTTCTTATTGGTCACCAACTGCACTGAAGAGACCTGATAGGTCGAAACAGTGTCACTGTCTGCAGTTTGCTAAGTGCATCGCTGGCCTCTTGCATTACTATACATGTAAGACCTTGTGACCACTCGGCTGTGACAGCACTATTGTTCTAGCAGTTGTTAGACTTAGTGCACCTGCGACAACCGCCACTCATTCACGAGTGATACGGCTTCGCAGAGGTTGACAGACCATCCACTACAGTGGACTTAGTATTTGGTCCCACAAGTGTGACGGTCTAAGCTATGCTTTATTAAAAGCCTCTAGCTTCTTATTGGTCACCAACTGCACTGAAAAAAATCATATTTTCTGAATCACACAATAAATCCAAACACCAAAGCGGCTCACGACAAAGTTGTAATGACTAAAATAATAAGCACCTTTTCCGAGATCAGCTGAAGCGAGTACAATACTGTAGAGTTGGCTGTGGTCAGTGGCTGCAACCAGGACCTCCTCGCTGGGGCTCACAGTGAGGGAGACAATGTTCTGGCTTTCTGCCAAACTGGGATCGGTGCTGTGGGGGTCGGGAGGGATCTATTACAAAAAAAATATCAACCAAAATTTTGTCCCACTAGCATTACGAAATCAAGTCGCTTTCCAAACAGCTAAATACAATTTGCTTGATTCACAAACCTTGACAAGCCTTGCTTTAAAGAAGAATTCCTTGTCATCAGTTTTTTCAAACAAGTGCACGGTACCTGTACCACCGCAGCAGGCGAATCCTTTCGAATGAGCCACAATTGAATAGATCGGACAAGGCGATGAATTTTTACTCGCGGATCCACTTGCATCTTCAGGGATTGTAGTTTGACTCGTCCTATAATATTAATGAAACATATAAGTATTTACTTACTAATGGAAATGTAATGATTTCTGTGCTGGTTTCTTTTATTGCTTTTTCAATGCCAAAATACTGATAAGCTAAACTAGCTATTCTTTCTTCAAAGCCAGTCCCGCGCTTCATCGAGTTAGAATAATGAAGCTGCATCTCAGCATGTTGTAAGGAGCGACTCTTGGTTACCCACCAATGAGTCAGTCACGTTGGAGTTAGGGCTATGAGTTTCCAATTTGTATTTATGACTGGTTTGAAAATCGTCTGTTGCTTTTACCTAGCCTGATCTTGATTAAGTTTGCGGCAAGAATCTGGAAAACCTTTCAAACCGTACCTCCATTCCTAGTGAAGGGATGAACACAACAAAAACAACAAATCAAGTGACTTCACGCTGTATTTAAGCACGTCATACTCGTTCAGCCCAGTATGAAAACAAACTTTTGTTTCTTTTTCCTCTACCTTACACTTCAAAAAAAAGCTCGAATCACGTATGAGGTTGATGTCACACTTTCTCCATTGCGAGATAAGTGTTTTGTCACTGCTCCACGTGATCAAACTAACCTTACGTTTGGATCGGACTTCGATGTTTCGGGTAATGTTGCGTAATACTCTGCTTTCAGTTCTCCATTCTCATACAACAACAATCTACCAGTGTCGCTACCGACCACCACTCGTTCATCGGAAACCTGCAAAGTATCATGAGGAAACTGCAATATTTAATGTTCGAAAGATATCCTCTCTGTAATGTCTGCCATTTACTAAAGGAAGCTCTAAAACTCTTCCTAAAGAGCTTTAAAGCTCCTCTTCAAATGTAAAAGCCAAGCTTTTTGGTCCGCAACCGGAGACCAATTAGCAAATAGACATAAAGCTTCTGGTGGTAGCGCTTTTGCATTATAATGCTGTTTCACCACCATATTTTTTGAAAATAATAGTAGATAACCGCCACTGTGAGTTTGCCTTGAGCAGCGACCAATTTGCCTGAACAAGAGGTTCAAAGTAAACTGCTAATACGGGTAAGCTGCTTGACTAGATGATCAAAAAGTAATTTCGCAGCCCTTCCTGTTACTACAGGTAACTGTAAATAGCAACTTGAGCTCTTTTGATAGTTTATTTTCCTCTTTGTTTTTGACTGAGATAAAAATGTTTTACTTTTTGGGCCAGATTTTAATTGAGTTGGCAAGTTTGCATTTCGAGTATGGACATGAATCTCCGTCAAAGGAAAGAAGGAAAACAACAATGAGAAAAAAACTTATATCAATGCTGCCAGCATGGTAAAATAAAATGTTTGCTGCTTCAGCACTCAGGCCATTACGGTATATCCGACGCAGCCAACTAGAGCTGAACAAATGCTTTTAAGCTCTCACTAATAGTTCAAACTGCATGGCTTAAACTTGCATCGACAGTAGTAATATCTACTGTTCAGAAAATTGAAAAATTACTTTGTAATCTCCTAATCCTTCAGTTGGTCTTTTTGTGATCGATGATTTGAAGTTCTGATCATTGTGTATGATTTTTGCGCCCAAAAATCAATGCACAACTCATTGGCTTCCACAGAAAAATTGTACACACTTAGTGAAGCAACATGTACTTACCCACGCATGAGATAAAAAGTTTTGTGGTTCTAATTTCTGGAAGCCAAACTGCCTCAGATTTCCTTCCGCATATCGGAACAACTTGAATATGTGATTGCCGATCACACAAATCTGTGTATTGTCTTGTGGATTGAAACTGACCTAAAATAATTTGTTTCAATATTCATCGCCACAAAAAATTCTGCCAGCAATAACTATATTGTTAGAATGAAAAAATGTAGCATTGCATTGCTAAATATCAAGTATACACGTACTTGATAGACAGGCTGTCCAGTTTGATTTGTGGTTTTCATTGTGGCCATGATTTTGCCTTTCTCCCACGCCCAGTACACTAACGTCCAATCAGGTTTCCCTCCTTGTGCGATCAAATATTTGGAATCAGGTGAAAAAGCCAAACTGACAAATTCATGAGTTTCCAAATCAGGTGCTATCAGTGGCTGCAACAATAATCTGAATTGGTAAGAAAAATACATTGCATTAGAATAATTTTCTGAGATATTCAACCACACAACAACGAAAAAGTTTTACAACAACAAAGCAAATATATACAAAAGTAAAATAGTTTCAAAATATAAAAAGTCGAGATTTTGTATATTCTTGATGGTTCTCTCCACACTTTGATATGCAACATTTTAGCCTTATGTAAAGCTCCTTCCTGCACCCATTCTTTATTGTCTGCAAGTGGTAAACACAACTTAGCACAAAACAGCACCTAATGTTACTCAATAAATATTTAAGTGAACGTATCATTGCATCCCTAAGAGTTTTTGTTATTAATGTTTATCATACTGTACAAAAAAATAATGAGCACACTGAATGAAGAAAATTATTTATTATATAAAGGTACTGATTCAAAAACAGCGGCTTAATTCACTAAAACTTCAAAATTGTACTGTACATAAAGGGTTGCTTTTTAAGTACTTAATAAGTATATTTTGAAAGCCTTTTTTATAATTTTACCAGTCCTCACAATTTGCACAAGCTAATGACAATCTCGTCAATTTTACAATATTTGGTTTGAAGCTTATCATCAATAATTGATTGGAGGCTATCATATTATTTAAATTACAAAAGTCTTTATCTTTACAAACCTTTCTTTTCTTTGACTGATCATTGACCAGGTCACAAATGGTAACAGTCGGCTTCTCCCCTCGTTCAGCAATGGCAATGTATCGACGATTTGGACTCAGAGCAATAGCCATCATGCCTGTACAACGGTTTTGTTTTTACAAATTCAAACACCTATAGCAGGTAGTCAGAGCTTTGAAACACACAGCTTTTAAACATACAACAAGTGCCACAAATATTTGTCAGGATAAGCAGCTGGAAATCAATCAAAATCTAACGGAAAAATAGATCAATATTGAGCACAAAATATATTTAATTGGTAGACTACATCAGCATCGTCTATCTTACATACCGCAACCTAACCTAAAATGACATTGCTTTTTCTACTCATCTTAAAATTGTTGTCTTACCATGTGATTTGTCAGATCCTGGAATGAATCGCTGTTGTTTCTGATCAATGTTAAAACGAACAACTTGATTACCCGAGGGAAAAAGAATTGTATGTTCATCAAGGTAATTAATGTTTCCACTAATGCTTGGCCGAAAGCCAAAGATGTGATGCGGTTGCGCCACAGCAACAGACATGATTTCACTGTGGCAAAGCACACTTATAAATAAAAGCAGAAACGTATAGAATCTGCAAAATATATAATTATTTTCTGGTGTGCCAGCTTGCTATTGCCAGTTAATAATTTTTCTCATCATATTAAGACTTTTTACAATGCATTAATCAGCTCATGTTTTCTGTTGAGAAAATAACTTAGAAAATCTACCACTTTCAAGGATCATGTTTCTAATATGCTTTCGATACTATTTGTTGTGAATAAAACAAGCAGCTAAACATATAACATCATGACTGTCTATTGCAAACTATGTAACTTCACGAATAATTGTCATGCATCAAAAGGCAACCACACAAAAATTGTATGATAACAACTCCCAGTACCACTGCAATATTCCAAAGACTACATGAAATGTCTGATAGTATGAAATGACAGAGCAGAAATCAATGGAAAACCCTTCTGAATTTGGATGTTCGACCATTGCTTATTATCAAAATAAATCCAAAATATTAACATATAACATAAACATAACAATGGTAAATTCGTACCATCAATATTTATTGCACAAAACAATGATAAACAATATCGATGTGGCAATTAATTGAATGCTTTTAAACAGCAACAAAAACTATGAATTACACTTGAACATCTGTTTCTAAAAGCCACTATAAACTGGCTTGTAGATACAACAAAGTTTCAGCAGCCTATTGACAAGAAATTTCCACTACAAAGCCTAACCCACTGCTACAAAAAAAATACTTCATACTATTGAGAATAAACTATGGTAAAAGTAGAAATAAACTGCAAAATGAATGTAGTGTAAAATCCAGCACTACTTGTTTTATGCTTAATGATTACCATTGAATAGATCATACAACCAAACTTTAGATGCTACCCTGCTTTCTTTTGCTTTCCAAACTAGAAATTTAAAACCATTTTCAATATAGAGTGCAAATTTTATCTGCACAGAAAACATTACAATTTTGTCCAAAAGGTAAAGCTAAGCAACATGCAAGTAACTCCTATCCAAAATTAGATAGCTGCCCATCCTAACTATGGACAGTCCGACAGATAGAAATGTTGGTACTCCTCTACTTCCAATTGCCATTTTTTGGAGCAAATCGAGGTGTCACACCTACGCTTCAGTGATCACAATGAGACGTCTAGCATATTGCCAAGTGACTATGAGGAGTTGCCAGCAACCCAAACCCTAAACCTTGTTGAAAGAGTAGGTGTCTTGGGCCGTGTGACTTTGAATTTTTAATGCAAAAACGTTACTTGAAACTAAGATAGAACCAAAATATTGACTAAATAGGACCCCACCAAAATACAGAGAATCTATCAAAATCAAATCAAATTGAACTGCTTTGACTAGTACCAAATTACTCGGATTCAGACTGAGTCTGCACGAATCAAAATAACAGTAAGTAAATGCATATAATTAAAATTGTCCTGTTTTTTGACATTTTTCTTCTTTACTGCCACACAACAGAGACTGAAGTGCTAAATACAGAATGAGTTTTCCAATCTCATCTTCACCTTTATTTTTTATATTACTTTTAATTAATGGATGTTAAGGCATATAGGATAACTGCAATCAGTTGAATAAAATACCACTTCCTTGACCGGTTTCGTTCCTATTAGAATTATGTTTCACTTGAATAACTTTGGCACTCTATGCTTCTAAACTTCTTGTTAAACCAGCACATTATATTCTGCTAACCTCTACATTTTTAGCACCTAATGGTGTAATGTTGTATCAAAAGTAATTTTCAACACTAACACTATTTGTTATATTTTAGTGGGGGTTAATCTATCATCGTTTGTTACCAACAAATTTGAATAAATAATGTAAGATGCCACCTGATTATCAAAATGTAAAAAATTTCACAAGAACAATACACCATAAAAATTTAATTTAGTAAAATAACCACTTAGCGTTGATTGTTATCCAGTTGAAATCATAAAAAATAAGCACCCATATCAATTTGCCATCCAAAGCTTAGGCATTTCACCAGCATAAATTACAATAAAGTCAACCTGCAATCAAGACACTGCAAAAATTTTTTCGAATTAAGTGTTCTTGATGATATACTAGTACACTAAATAATCGTGCATTCTGCACAACACACTTGTAATGCTTCTTTGTATATCTGGATGCTGTTTTAATCGAGCCATTGTTTTCTATTGAAAAACAAATGAATTGATGAAGAGTAATCTGGTAATTAGGTAACTGTATAGGCTGAAGAATTACTGATTCAATGAAATGAACATGTTTTGAAGGGTTCTACTTTACAGTGCATGACCGTGTTGTTTATAATGTTCCCCATAATGTCTTGCAGTATCACCAAACTCAAACTTTATCTTAAACCCGAACTCTAACCCAAAACCTAACCTCAACTCTAATCTTTGCCTTAGCCCAATCCCAACCATTAAACTTGCAAGGGGTGTTCCATAAAGTGTGCCAAACTTGAATTGGGTAAACGTGCTGTGTATTAAAGTTTAAGGAAATGTTATTATTATTATTGCAGAGCACCTTCACTCCAATCAATCGTTTTTTGTTTTATTTTGCAGAATAATTAATGTAAAATTTAATTATTTGCAGAATACTGGTACTTGTTCAGTAATTGTTGCTTTGGATATTGTGCCACAAAGCAGTTTTCAACTGGCTTAAGATTCTGTGTAAGTTGAATTGTGTATGCATGCAAACAGAGATTTCATGCAAAATGCAATACAATTAAGTGGTTGGGATATCCAATCGGTGCAAACGTCAGCAAATTGATTTTCCTGGACTCACAGTGGCAGTGCCTTGCACAAAAACAAACTGTTCCTCAGTTCAACAAGAAGGTTTCTGCCGAGGTGAATTCACTGTTAAAATAGAACCAGTTGTTTCAAACTTTGTCATTAGTCTAAAAACAGTAATCACAAATAGAGCTTCATTTCTGCCAAAACTGGTTTAGAGCTTTTGCACTGTTTGCGTCACACATTCTCCATTTTTGTAAAGTATCTCAACAACAAGAATTCATTGTGCAGTTGAAAACTGCTCCATGACACAACATCCCAAGCAACAATTACTGAACTAGCACCAGTATTATGCAGATAATTCAATTTTACATCAAGTATTCCGCAAAATAAAAGAAAACAATTAGTCACAATGAAAACACCTTGCAAAAAGGATAAAAGCATGACCTGAAATTTCAACACACAAAACGTGTGCCCAATTGAAATTCAGCTCATTTTATGAAATACTTTATATAATGAAGACGTAATGGAAATTACAAACATTGCAGACATGTACTAATTAAAACTATCGTTCTTTGAGAAGGAAAAGTAATGATGCATAAAGAAGAGCATTATATTTTCGAAAACTTGGAAGAAAAGCAGGTGGGCAACAAAACATGACATGGAGGAGGGAGGTGGAACGGATTAGATCAAAAAAGAAAAATTTCATCAACAGAACGAAGTGAAAGTAATGCTGGTCATAAACTTTCAAGAAACATGAGGTGCATTCGACCACATATAATGAGACCAAATCAGATTTTTAAAAATGGGATCTTTATGGTGCTCATAGTTTGTATCAATATGTGGGATAATATCACGCCACTGCTGACACCAATTTTGTCTAGAAGTATATAATTTAAAATAAAACAATTACCAGTCGGGAATGATCTCGATAAAAGTCATAAATTTGTATTCTAACTAGTGTTCTCATTTATATAAACAAGCTACACTGCACCATGCTTGCTCAGAAAGCATTTCCACTATGTAAATTATCGGGTTAATCAATGCTTTCTAAACTACTTCATTAGGTTGTTTTAAAATGTTTTTTTGTGACCTGTCTTTTTTTTGTTCTGGCAAATGAATCACTTTTTTTCCTATCAATTGTCTCAAAAACAAAGCTGTGTAAAAAATTCCACCTTGTAAATTTGAAATCTTTTTCAAACGCAAATGCATTTGAACTTTAGAAAATACTTCACTTAAAAACTCACCAACAAAAGTTCAATCTATATTCTCTTTACTTTTTCAGTTATCCAAGTACATCTGTGCATCACTCACATTAACAACTTCTTTCTACAACAGCCATCTAATTAGTTTCTAGATTACTTTCGTTACCCTAGAAACACAAAGCTCTTTGTTGCCACTTTGTGTGCGATAGTAAATAAATTTGTTAAAGGGTTAAAAAACTTTTTAATGTTTTGTTTCAGGGTGAACTCATTTCAATTTGCTGAATTGACAATAGGTCATTTGTAACAATTAAACATGAGTATAAAGAAGCTAACAATAACATTTTACGGTTTCCGCAGATGGTCGGCAAAAATTGCATGAGGCTCGGTTCAGTGGTGTACTAAGGAGTTTTAAAGAGCGAAGGTGGGAAGACAGCACATAGTGAACTAAAAAACTAATCTTTGCAAACAGTAGAAAAATGCCCCTTCACTTTTTTATCATCAACCAAACATGAGCAACCTGCAGGTCTTCACTTCGTGTTGTGCGTCCCAGGCCATAACAATTTACGAGGTCAAAAATTGCAGTTTTCCTCAATTCCATTTATTGAGTCCTACTAACCGGCTTTACCGGCGTCGCCCGGCAGAGGTCCTTCATCAGTAATGTCCGGGTTTGGTATTTCGGTTCAACCGGCCAAGCCGGCTTCACCCATCCGGTTCTTGTGTGAGCAGCAGCGAAAAGTTAATGAATTTTATGCACTTTCACAATTCTTCTACACAAAATTGTGATCATCATGTTCTCTTAATCATGACTGGCAATGCTAACAATGAATCTTGCCACAAATTATCGTTAATACTTGTGAGGGAGCACGGATTGTACATAATCAAAACTGATTGTAGCGGCAAACTGGTGGTTGCTTTCACAATTAAAGAAAAAACTATTTAATGGTAAGCTTATTTTGCCAATTGGTGCTGCCGCTTTCCTATTTATATTTGTGGTATTAAGTTCCTAATTTGGCTGCGCTATTGGTCTTGTTTTGGGCATAACGACAAAAGCGGCTATTGTTCTCTCTATATCCAGTTTGACAAATTGTTCTGGTTATGGTTTTATGCTGATTTTTTCTTAAACTTGGGATTTCATTACAATGATGTAGAGTATAGACATAAATACCATAACAGGCAGCATATCAGCATAAGAAAAAATCCTTGCTTTATAGCATATATGACGGCATCACCCGCAGAGACCCCGTCAGTAACGTTGGGATTGAGAGTGTCAGTTCGGCTTTACCCATCAGGTTCTCGTATGAAGAGTTACCAAACGTTTATGTGCTTTCTGCACATAAGATGTTTAAGACTTTTTGTGCTCTTTTTCCTAGTAGAATCTCTAATTTTAAGATCCTGGCTATGCCTTAAGTCTATGTGCTCTGTTCATTGCTGACACGAACCCAAGGAAGCCTTGCGTTTCCCGTAATTTGGAAGTAGGGAATAGATTTCTGATCTGATCACACTCAGACAGAATTGTGCTTTATATGTAAGACTTAAGTAAGTTTTCATACATCAAGTCCTCCTTCACGGTGGATTAGCACGACGTTTTTCATTTGGACAGAAATCGACCATTATCTAACATGGACACAACCAAGGAACTCCAGGTACTCTGCATTTATCGCTATTGCATTTTGCCATTTGTTTGACTAAAATAGCCATCTTGACGGGGATTTATGCTAGAAATTCTAGTAAAAAAATTGTGTGAGAGAAAAAAATTGATTTGATTCCAAGAATTCTTCCAGCATGTGAATACAGCCTAGCAGCATGGAAACAGATAGCATATGTTCACGTTAAATAATGGTCGATTTCTGTCCAAATGAAAAAGGTCGTGCTAATCCACCGTGAAGGAGGACTTGATGTGAGAAAACTTACATAGTCTAATATATAAAGCGCAATACTGTCGGTGTGTCTGTCTGTTTTAACTCTTCTCAAACTGCTAGAGGAACAAGCATCAAACTTGGCACGTTTGATTACCACCCCGTGGTGAGTGTCATAAGAGTATTGGTGACGTCATAACCAAAAATAATTTTTTTAATTTGCATTACTTCACAGAGGACAACCGCTTTTTACTCAAACGAACACTAGCTTCCGACTTACCACATTTCAAAAACTTTCATTCGTTTTAGTCTAAAATGACGTCACAATCAAAGATTCATTGAACAATCTGCTTTTTGTTTTTTCTCAAAAAGTACTCATCACAGAAACGCGATAAACTCCGATAACTTGAGGCAAAAGATTAGTTTATAATGGCTGATCGAAAATTGGTTGCCATACATGATGTTTCATTTTTAGTTGTACAATTATCCTACTAGAGCTAACAAACTTGCAATTTTTAAACAAAGCTAGTTCTTTGGTACATTTTGACTACTTTTCCTCACGAGCATGATTCTTTTGCATTATCTGTCGACGTTTTCAAATAGATCTATCAAAAACTGAAGTCTCCAAATGTTTATCAAATGTAGTCTACTGGCGAAAAACATACAAAATCATAGTGCCTGCAATTCACAAAATTGCAATTTCTGGAAAAACTAAGTTCTTTGGTACATTTTGTCAATTCTTTCTCGATGGGATGGATGTTTGGCATTATCAATCAAATTATTCAAAAGACTCAAAGTCTACAAATTTCAATATGCTTTCTACTCCAAGCAGAACACTTGGTGATGACCCAAGAAAAAGACGATGGGGTAAAGATGGTCCTTTCTTATCCTTTGCAACAAAACGTAGGGGTCGAGCTACATATAATCTAAATGTTGAAGCAATTTCCTTTGCAATTAAGCGAGGCTGTCGCAGCAGCCAGCTGATTTGATGTTCTTAACCTCGACATTATTAATGGGGGACCCCGATACTGCTATAACTTAACTGTGCGTGCTTCATTTTGGGTTAGCTTGCTCTTTGCATGGCGGCGTTTATGCCAGGGCCAAGAAACATGCATCCAGTCAGAGACGTTAGTTTATATTAATTCGCCTACAATGACAAAGAAGTGGTAAGTAGCGATCCTAATAATAATGGTCCAAAACGCATTGTGAGATCATAATGCTAAATGACATCTCAACGCTTGCCACTATTTAGTGGAAACAGCAGCAGGCAGCAAAATTATCGCTATCATTTTGATAGCAAACATAAATGGTAAAGCCCATTACTAATGTTTGTAATTGCAAGGATTGGCCTATCGGTACAACACACTAATCTTCATTTAAAAGTAGGGAGGTATAGATTAGGGGCAAAATTAAATGTAATAAAATACCAAATTCAAGAAAAGATCAAAATTAAACAATAATAGCATCAATCTGTAACACTAAATTAAAATGAAATGTTTTTGTTAGAAAAGAGCTCAATAGGCGCCTATTGCAATAGGTTGTATGACTTAAAGGAAAGGCAGTATCTTGGGGTAAAGCTGGATAGGTCGCTTACTTTCCGTCACCATCTCAAGGCTGTTAAGGATTCACCACTCGAAGGGGATGAATCTTCTATTATAGTTGTCACAGGCAGACGGCCAGGACCTTCCTCGCACTGTTCTCTATCCAAGCACCAGTTTAAAATCAAATAGTAAAATCAATGGGTTTATTGACAGAATAACAATAAAACTTCGAATAGGCCAGCGCGAGAAAATTGACTAGACTTTTATCCACAACGATTGAACCAGCAACATTCAAGAACCAAAAATAGAATTTGAAGTAACTTCTTTTTCTTTATATACATAATTAGTAAGAGCCTGAAGCCACGCGTTTTGTGTGCTTAGGTGCGAGTGTAGAAATAGATAATTGTAACAAAGTAAAGTGCGACAAAACAATACGTGCAATAAGACTCTTGTTCTCAGGGCTGCAGTTCGATTATCGGTGAGTTAAAAAATGGGCATTGGTGCGATAACAAAGGCTTTGCGCAAGAAACTCTCCACCCGAGTTGCACTGTTGAGGCGACATGCGGGGTCTGGATATGGTGCAGGTGCCAAGACAATGCGTATCTCTGCTCTTTCCTTGGTCTACTCTACCGCTGAGTACTGTGCATCAGTTTGGTGTTGTAGTACGCCTACTCGCCTCATTGACAGCATTCTCGATGATGCTTTGCGCATTGTCACTGGATGCTTGTGTCCCACACCAACGGAGGACTTGCCTGTCCTCGCAGGTATCCAGCCAACTGAGCTCCACCGAGTAGGAGCAACACTTTTCTTGGCGAATCGTGCTATCCATGATCCCGACCAGGTACTGCACAGACAGTTGGTTGGACAGCAGGATGCGCACCTGGGGAGATTTAGATCAAGACGCCCATTTGTACCTGCTGCGTGGAAACTATTAGGTAGTTTTTGTCTATACGGGACATCCGTGTAAAGCAGTGGACGAAACATGAATGGAACGCAGACTACTTGGAGAGTACTTCAAAGGTCCGTGCTTTCATTCCCAGGGTCAGTTCCAGGCAACTTGGAATGAATCTTCCCAGAACATCTTGGGTAAAGCTCAATCTCCTGCGGACTGGTATAGAACGTTTTCACTCGTCCATGTACAAATGGGATCTCGATCCATCACCGAATTGCGAATGTGACGCCACCGAGAAAAATGCTGATCACGTCATATCTTCATGTCTTATACATCATATACCAAGAGGATCACGAGGTCTGCAGGTTTGGGATGACGCAACTCGATGTTGGCTTAACACCACCACTGCCAGCATCTAATCTGGGCAGCACAGCAGCCCGGGGTAGTAAAAGGATAGACCCTCGGCCCTGGCTTTGATTTGTGCTGGCCCGGATTGAGTTTGGGTGCCTGACCAAACGACGACGACGACGAGCGTCGAAGTGCACACGGAAAATATTTTCGTTCTTGACTAAATAAAGATAATAATAAGGTTGTAGCCAGTTGCCACCTGATGAGCCGCTTGGAGAAATAGCTGTAGCGGTTTTATCATTTTATCCTGACGGGTAGTGTTTTTAATTACATACGTATAGCTCTAACCTTGGGTATTGATTTGAATATTTAATAAAGGACTAGTTGTTGTTATAATGATTAACTTGTTTTCACATTAGCACCTAAATATTGCATTACAAAAACAGCCATTGTTAAAAATCTTTCTACTGCACACAACTTTTCGGACACCCTGTATTTTTGTAGCTGTTTGGTTAACCATTTTCTGCAAAGGGCGGAATTGGAGTCGCGCGATTTTGGCTGCGCCTCCACAACCCTGTTTCATACACAAGTTACATGCAACATCATAATTCATATACAAACTTCAACCTGAAGATAGTGTTGCTTTAGCAGCCTATAGTTGACTAAACTAAAAGCACAAGCCTATTGAAAGTACAGGTGTAGCTCAGCAGTTTTAGTTCATTATTTTCTTCATAATTGGATAAGTGTGAATAAAACAGTATTTGAATAAGGTTAATGGACCGTATTGGTGTAACGTAAGACAATATAATTCCTTCGCACAAGAATAAAGTTAATAGTGGCGTTGGAGACCACTCTACTGTAGTATCAAAAGGGTATGGGCCTAAAAGAGTTTTGTGTGACTGCTCTCGCTGCTGTGTTATGGCAAAACGACAATCTACTATGCTAATTTTTTTTAAAAAGCTGACGGAGCAAGTGCCTGATTCTTTTCATCCTGATTCGTTGCATACTTTTCAGAATGCTCGTCAAGTAGACCTGTAGCTATTGCCTGCAGTCCCTCATCTCCAATGCAATACCTCGAAAATTCTACGCATATAGTTCATCTTTCAATTCCTTTTTCATATGTTTGTTGGGAGTTATCATATAATGCCACTGTACAGATTTACTAAGCTAATGCTGGTTGCACCAATTGATTTTTTCAGCGGTAGGAAACTATATGGGTGTAATTGATTGCTTGTGTGTGTGTTTTGTTTTGAGGTTTTTTGTAATATGGACTGTTGGAGTCCGAGATAAATAAAGTGTAGCGTTAAACTGCAGCACTAAGCAAACGCAGAAAACTACTGAAGGCCTAGATACACCAATATAAAGAAAACTAAGTATTAAATGGTTAAATGTAGCGAAACGCACAGGTTGGAAGGCGAAGCCCTGCATAAGCTGATACAAGCAAAAAGTTTTAACTGTCTAAGTTTTAAATTGCGGCCCCCTCTTGGAAATTTCTGGATACGCCCCTGTTATGCTGATATGCTGCCTGTTATGGTATTTATGTCTATACTCTACATCATTGTAATGAAATCCCAAGTTTAAGAAAAAATCAGCATAAAACCATAACCAGAACAATTTGTCAAACTGGATATAGAGAGAACAATAGCTGCTTTTGTCGTTATGCCCAAAACAAGACCAATAGCGCAGCCAAATTAGGAACTTAATACCACAAATATAAATAGGAAAGCGGCAGCACCAATTGGCAAAATAAGCTTACCATTAAATAGTTTTTTCTTTAATTGTGAAAGCAACCACCAGTTTGCCGCTACAATCAGTTTTGATTATGTACAATCCGTGCTCCCTCACAAGTATTAACGATAATTTGTGGCAAGATTCATTGTTAGCATTGCCAGTCATGATTAAGAGAACATGATGATCACAATTTTGTGTAGAAGAATTGTGAAAGTGCATAAAATTCATTAACTTTTCGCTGCTGCTCACACAAGAACCGGATGGGTGAAGCCGGCTTGGCCGGTTGAACCGAAATACCAAACCCGGACATTACTGATGAAGGGCCCCTGCCTTGTGATGCCGGTAAGTTTACGATAAAGCATATCGTTTTTCGTATTGAAGAATGTGTAGACCGTAATTTGTAACCAAAATTGATAATCTTTCAAACAAAACAAAAATCAAGTCAAGCATTCAAATCAATAAATTACAACCTTGACAGTTAATACCTCACTGCTATGGACAAAGACACGATTTTGGATTCTCATTTTATTTACACTTCGCGTAACAGTTAAACTATTTAGTATTAATAATATCTTACTTTGCCACAGTAACTGTAAGCCTAAAAGCCAACAGCTTGCCGATAAATATCTCGACAAAGCAGCTTGCTTTTAGTTTACCAGTACCATGTAAGCAAATTTTACATCAAAACAGCTCTAAAACTGTTTCAACTCTAAAAAACTGCTGTATCTCAAATATACACAAAGTTTTAGCAAAGGTATCTTTTCCCTCTATTTTTTGCGCAAAAAATTTTGAAGAAAACGACGGTACGAAATGACGTACTGTATTTTCTGGCATGCTACGATACAGTACGGAAATACGGTAGTATTTTTTCTGTACCGTACCTAATCTTCCTAAAGGCCTAATTTAAAGTCTCTGAAAGGCTTGCTTTGTTGAAAGCAAAAGTCGTTCAAAGTTCCAACTTCCCAGCTGTAACAAGAACTGCATCATTATAGCGTAAAATTCAATTAGTTGCTACAAGTTTGACCTCATTTGAGTTTATTGACTCAGAACTTTCTCAAACTCTGCATTTTATGACGAAACAAACATGTTTTAAAGTACGATGACTCTGTAGAACTTTCTACCAAATTCGATTTGTGATGTAATAATTGTCTTTTGCGATAATATAGTAATCATGTGATAGTCTTTGTTTGTTTTAATAAAAATCGCTAGAATCATTTTTTAAACCTTTTAAAATTTAACGTTTTGTATAAATAGGGTGTCCATACGTCCCGTTTTTAGGCCTTGGTCCCGGTGTCCAGCCCAGTTTACCACTTTGTCCCGGAATTTTTCATTCAAAATTTACTTTTGTTAATATGTCGACTACACAAACGAGCCATTTGTTGTATAAACTTGAAAGGCACAAATTTCTAGCTTTGTGACGTCACAAATTGAGTGTCTGCAGAGAGGTTAGAATTTCTTCACCGCAGATGCACGATGGTTGGAATGTAAGGCCTGGCAGAAACTGAGAAAGGCAGCGTAGGCTCAACGAGAAGGTACCGGCTCGCAATCACTTTAGCCGAACCTGCTTCCGATAAATAGTAAGTTGTTGTATACCCTGTCACTTTCTTTTAGGAGATAGTGTCAGATGCTAAGTGGCTAATGAACTGTGGATATTTCCATTTTCCAGTTTAATTTTTGGGTCTTGCTTTTCCCATTCGCTGTTCTTTAGAATTCCACGAAAAGCGCCCAGAGATAAATATCGTGAAGCGTCAACGCTAATCTAATTTAAGACATAACCGCGGGATTTCGGTAAAACTTGACAGAGGTCGATTAAACCAAGTAACCTATATTTTGAAGAGAAATTTCAGTTAGTGATAGAGTAACAGTAACTAGATTAATTTTTAATTTTTAGCATTACCATTAGACATTATGCCCAAAAGAAAATGTAAGTTTACTGATGAGATGAAGCTAGAATTTCCTTGTCTGAAAGGCGCTGGAAATGGTAACGTGCTGTGCAATCGTTGTGGCTCTGTATTTTCAATAGCCGATGTTGAACATGCAGACGTTAATAACCATTTAGGAAGCAAAAAGCACAAAGTCTCTGTTGAAGTGGCTGCATCCTCATTTCGAGTGACCTCTTTTTCCAAAAATATTGGCTCCGATGCTACTCTAGCTATAGCTGCTAAAGAAGCAACTTTTGCTTATCACACTGCTTCTCACGGGCAAAGTTTCAGAAGTTCTGATTGTACTTCCAAGTCGGTCTCAAAACTATTCGAACCTAAATTCTCGTTAGGAAAAACTAAGTGTAAAGCTATAGTTGTTAACGTCATTACCCCGATGTGTACCGATAAACTTCATCAAGAGTTAGATCGAATTAACTTTTGTCACTGTGACAATTGATGCTTTGAACATAAAAGAAGTGAAACTTGTGCCGATTGTTGTTCGCTACTTTTTACTAGAAAGTGGCGTTAAAGTAAAGCTTTTGGAATTTAAATCGGTTCCCGAAGAAACAGCTCAAATATTAAGTAAATGCCTGCTTTTAGTTCTAGACCAAACAAAACTTAAAGATATATTGATTGGATTTTGTGCGGACAATTGCAACACTAACTTTGGCGGTATTAAAAAAAGAGGACAAAATAATGCATTCTATAAAGTTAAGAATAACGTTAAACGAGACTTCGTAGGCATCAAATGTACAGTTCACATCGTACACAACTACCTTCAGCATGCTGTGGATACTTTGCCAGTATGATTAGAAAGTCTTGTCGTAAAGATTTATAAATTCTTTCACATTTACACTGTTCGGTTCGGGTTTCAGAACTTAAAAAAGTATTGCGATTTTGCTGATGTTGAGTACCAACGACTTTTGCAGCACCGCAATACCAGATTTTTGTCGTTGCTACCTGATATAGAGCGGGTTGTTGAGATGTTTGAAGCATTGAAGAACCACTACAATTCGCAAGAGCATTGCCCAACTATCATTCGCCAATGTTTTAAGAATCCAATCCAAGAACTCTATCTCTGGTTCGTTTATGGACAGCTAAAGTACTATAACAAAACAACGTTAAAGTTGGAGAGACAAAAGACGAGTGCTGTGGATGTGGCGATTATTTTTAAAGAATTGAAGTTGAACCTACACGAGAAAAGAGTTAGTAACTTTGTTCTTTACCAAGCAAAGCGTATATTGGAAAAGCTTGAGAAAGATGGAGATGTGGATGCAAGGTTCTTTCTTAATGAAACTAGATGCTTTTACGAGAAATGTGAATCATACCTGGATGTTTATAGAGATTCCTACGAAGGTGTGACACCTCATCTTTGGCTGAACTCAAGCGAAGATCTATCCTGGCCACCTGTATGTACATCTGCGGAAAAGATCAACTGCATGTTTGCAAAGCAAATAATTGATATCGCCTCCCTTTTCGATTAGCACATTCTGGTGAAGAACTACAACTCTGCAAGCGACAGAAGAAAGACATGGCAAAATACTCCGATTTCTTATGACCAAAAATGAACCCAATTGTTCCAAGCTTTGAAGGATAAAAATATTTCCATTCCAAACTTTCAGAAATCGGTCGAATTTTGTTTTTATTATTGTCGCGTTTTGTAAAGGGTAATTTTTCCGATATTAAATTCTTTTGCGACTTGTCTGATGCTCATGCTGCGCGACTCGACAGCAGCTATGGCTGCTTCTATAGGTTGGGAAAACTATACCACTCTTTTTTTTACGCTTTGACATTTCTCAAGATACACTCTTTCTGCTGACAATTTTAAAAATTAATACTATTAAATCGGGTGCTATGTTTCACATAAACAATAACCATAGATAAAAGCTGGGATTATCTTCCCTTTTCGAAAATTTGCCAAATTACTCAATTAATAGCGAGGTTTAGTCAATTTCGAAAACGGTTTTACAAGAAAAACACACTGTCCCACAACCTTCTTTCTCGTACGATGCATAGTCCATCTCATTAAATAAATTTCAGGGAGTGAAAATTCTTTAACTAAGTTTCTATTTACTTAAACAACATTTATACGGTACTAAACAAAACTTTCTTCACAGCAATGTTCCAGCGCTAAGATTACTTTGACTGAAGATTTCTGCCACCTAGTGGCGTATACGAGTAGCCGCTGTCCTGTGTTGGGCTACTTTTCCCCATAGCAGTAGCGGATCCAGAAACTTTTGGTGGCAAGGGAGAGACTTTTTCTTTTTTTGGGAGATCAACTTTTTCGAAGTCAGAGCAAACATGTAAAGGGATGTATCGCCCACATCCTCCTCTGGATTGGCCCCTTGTGCTCTATCCCAGGACGAAAGCACATAGGTGTAGGCAGAAACATTATTACGAGGAGGTTGCACCAAGTCGTGAAATAAACGTATCATAAATCAACTTACTTCAGAAATCTTAAAACAAAAGCAATTATGGCCCTACAGTTGCTAGAAAGAAATGGTAGAATATGAGACTAGACTTAATTTAAAGTACCGGTATGACAATCGGTATTACGGGCATAGAAGCGATGCCTCCCCTTGCACTACTTATCCTTGCGGCTTTCAGAGATACTACTTGGGTAAAGCCGGCTGAAACGGTATTTCTAGCTCGCTATAATGACTAACAGCCTGCCGGGCGATGCGTGCCGAGCAGGCTGGTACAAAATGAAATTAAATGATTTAAGTCTCCTCAACATCTGGCCTATCTTGCAAACTCAAATATCACAATATTCAAATTTATGCACACAATAATCTTTTGAGACAAATTCGTTTAAGAAAAAACCCAATTAAAAGTTTTTCTAACTTCGCGATTGCTGCCGTTCCTATAAAGTATAGATGTTCCAGAACAACTGGGTAGGATCAAATTATCGTATGCGGCAGTATTGTGTATGTGCGTCGTCACACCGCATAAACTACCAAGCGGACAAATATTTAACTCAGGACAATTAATCATTATTCCAGGTGACTGCTAATACAGACCTACCTCTCCATCGCCAAATATATTTTTTAAACAGCAATATGTTATCACAGTGTATGAAAGTAAGCTACAATTCAATATCACATAGGTGAATGATGGCATATCGACTTCAAATTAATAAAAACTCCCGCTTGTATTAGGAGGGGATTGCCAATATACGTCATCGTTGAAAGATTGTTGCGATTGGCTCATACCAGCATGACGTAATCTGAAGATGTTACCAGCAAGTTGCTTCACCTATGACATGCAAAATTATTAAACTACATGAGGTTACATTACGTCAAGTTGATATCTTATTTCAAGTCTCAGCAGTTACACAAACAATTCTGCAACAGAGAAACCACATCCAAATCTGTAAAACTCCTCGGGAAGAAACCTTCTCATTATAACACGGTCTTAAAATGCTGATGTTGCATGAGAGTGGTATTGCGTCTATTGATCGGTGGTGATGTGAAATACAAACCTGCGATAAGGTGATCAGATCAAGTGAATCGTGCAACAAGGTGTTCGACGATGGCAGGACGTTTGAATCTGCAACACGTGAAATGAGAAGTTGTACTCCATTAATATTCTCCAGACTAGCATGACATAGACAGTGGCGCTAAGCACAGCACAACTATCCAGACCAACTTCGAAGTTGTCAAGTTTCAATGTTTCGCTTCAATAGTTTTTACTAAACTGACTGCTGGTTAGTATCGATCAAGCAGATGCGATGATCGTTAACAAAATTCTATTTCAATACAAGCAACGGCAACACGACACAATAAATCACTGACATCGCATCAAGTTTTAATGCCAGTTTGGGTTTTATTTGTAAAGACCACAACAAGAAAAGTTTATCCCAATTCATACAGCTTTGCCAAAGACTAGCTGTAAAAATGCACTGCGGGAATTCCCAAGAACTCCAAAACAGGTCTGAACCCACATTGCTCTATCCGAAAGTTTTCTTAACGCAAAATGAAAAAAACTTCCAAAATTGACTTTTCAAGGCATTATGTCATACTGGTAAATTGTGAACAGCATTCAGCTATAAACAGCAGCACCTTGCTTCGTTCTGCCGTCGAATATCTTCAATTTGATCTGGCTTTTGAGAAGTTGCCATACTTGAAGAAGAGATATATAAGCAGAGACGGCTACATAAACAAGCAATTTATTGTTGCGTATATTTGCTTTATAAATAAATTACTGATAAATCGATGAACAGCAAAAACAGCTCGGCGCTATAAACATAAAATCTTGAGTAGCCTAAGTTTTACATTAGTTAGTCAGCCTATGTGTTCAAACATTTTTAAGGTATATGAATGGCACACTTTGGCATGCTTTCCATTTTTCTAAAAAAAAGTACTCGATTTTTATTTGATACTGGCCGGTTCTGACGGCATATGGTGTCTATGCCCCTAAATCCCGACTATCATATTTTGAGTTAAGATCGGTCTCACTCACAAATTCTTCGCGTTCCTTACTAGAAGCATAAGGAAGCAAAGTCAAAGTTGGGACTGAGCGCCGTAATGGTTTTTGTTTTACGATTACTAGATATTGAAATACGTTATTTGGGGGTAAGTCTACTTCACGACACCGTGCAACCCCCCTCATATGATACCAAGTTCCTTGGCTGCACCCATGACGTGTCTTCGCCCTGCAGAAGAGCATAAGGAGTCATACTACAATAGTCTCCGGTTGGCCAAATAAACTATTTTTAAGAAAAATTTTTCCTCTGCAGGTACGATTGCATATTTGGTGACTATGATTTTACACGGTAATGTAGACCTACCAACCATTTTTCTGTTTATTTCTCCTCAAACTTTGGATTTCATTAACTATATCCATAATGCCACCTCGCTACTAATGAATTAAAAATTTGCTTCTCACAAATAGCAAATAATTTTACAAAAATTTGTGTATTAATTTGACTAAATGCAAAGGGACCAAATTCAAAGTCGCTGAAGAACACTAACATGATTGATGTATTTACAGAAATTATGCTATGATGTACTACGTCTAACACCTTTTTTGTAATTGTAAGCCCAGTTGTAAACTCAAAGCCTCTGACTGGGCGTAGGAGCTATCGGCACAAACGCACCCAAAGGGAGGGCAAAGAGGCATAGAGTTTAGCACCTACACTTCAGTTTACACAGTTACGATATTGCTTGAAGTGGAGCCCACAGACCATCGTTTTGTGTTAATGAAAAGGATAATTCTTTCCAAATCCAGTAAGATTACACATTAACTCATTTTGTTCTACTTTGCTGCACGAGATTAAAAATGTCTTGGAGAGGTTAAAAGTATTCAAGTCGACGACAGAATGTACTGCAGGTACAAACGCGGAGTCCATTCTAAGGTGAAGCCCACCTACAATTTACTAATTGTAATTTTCGTCCTTGCTTATGTATTATAAGAAAAACCAGATTTTAACCACTGTGTTAGAGCTGTAATATACCACTGTACTTTGATGGCCAACGTATCGGCAATAGGCTTTACTATTCACGCTAGCTTTCAAAATGACAGCGCATAATAAATGCAGCTGCTGGTTGCTGCTGCCTTTCACTGAAGTAGTACCAGGCAACATTTCGGCAAAACAGCGCGTTTTTAAAGCGTTCAAGGAAACAAGGAAAAAAGGTGTTTGATAAACGCTTAAATCCTTAATCGATCGTCAATAAAACTATAAATATTAGAAAATTACTTTTGTCGAAACCACCTAGCTGATTTCTTCTGAAAAAGCTTTAAACCGCGTTCTACGGTCAATACTTTTTTAGAAAATAACGAAAACAAATTTTACAATCCATCGTTAATTACAACGGCCTCTTGGTTACCATGCGGATAAAATCTTTTGAATTTAGTAAGGCGGGTGGCGGCTTTTGTTTTGAGCAAAAAATCCGTTCACCTCCGTCAAGAAATGCGAATTAAAATAAAATTTTCTTAAATTGTGACGTCATCAGGACGTCACGAACCCCCATATGACACTCACCCCCAAGGCAGTGATCAATCGTGCCAAGTCTTATACTTGCATGTCCAGTAGTTTGGAAGGGTCATAGCTCACAAACATAATTACGTTTCATAGCCTAGAAGAACACCACGTTATCATTACGTTATGCTATTGTTTAATCACTCAAACTTCCAGGCCATTCTGATGTGAAAGCAGCCATAATCAAAATGTGCTGGGTGCAGCAATCTTAAACAAAAACCACCCTCTCACCTGCAAGCCGCTTCAACTGCACCAGTTCGGATCCAGCGCTGTGCATGCACTCAGTAGTCAGTCGCCCTAGCAACTGCTCGTTGGCAAGGGGAGCAATGTTCTCCATGGCAACCATGTATTCCTCTTTCGTCATCAACCCGGCATCACGCATTGGAAATGTAGCCAGTTTTGATTCAACATTCTGATACAAACACATTTGTTACTGCAACATCTCGCATGGATAAGTCGTGGTTAGACAGAGCGGAAAGCTCTGGACTTCATCAGACGTAGTTCAAGCTTTAATCATTACATCATCAGCCTTTGTGGGAAAGACAACCATCTAACACACGCTTGTCAAAAGTCATAGAAGTGCAAGGGGTAAGTATTTATGATCTTTGTTTCGTGAAATAAAATTGAACAAACGTCAGGTCTCCAACATAATAACACAGAACAGGCCAATGTGCGGCAATGAAGTATGGTCGCGCAAAGAACAACTAGGACTTGGCCACCTCACCATAATTCTTGGTTCTTTATGCTTGATCAGTGAATGAATGATGTAACTGAGCACAAGGTGTTTAGAGATTTTATTTTCACTGAATGCATTGTATTCCAACACAAAATAATCCAAATCATCTTCCTGAAAAAAAAAACAAAATTTGTACTGAAGACGGCTTTTCCTCCCTCTTTCTTCAAACGGAAACGCAAAATAGAATCAGACATGCATATTCTCAAAGCAAAACTTAGCTTGCGAGCATCGTGCTGTTGATGTCGTATCATACCGAAAGTGTTAATAGAAAAGCAAACCCTGACATTAACAGTACAATAAAGAAAACTCGTCAACAGCAATTCTTAAGCTCTTCCCACAGCACGTAAACAAATCACGTCATTCACCTCCAAAAAGGGATACAGGGCTTCTGCAAAGGTTCGGAAATCTCCTACGCTCTGCCACTGCACTTCATCAACCAGATCAGCCACCACTAAAGAGTACCTAACTGCAGATCCGTCCACCAGGCCAGCCAAAGCATGTCCCAGTAGCAGTATGGCCTGCAGATGAATAAATATCGTTTTTGTTACTATCTCATTGCAATACTCGCAATTTTATGCACCAGTTCACTCAGCTCGGGTTTTAATGGGAAAAGTGGCTGCATTATAGTGGACCTGCTACAGAAAAAATTTTGTGATTCTGAAGCCTTACCCGAGGTTTTACTGTAATATGAGCCATTTACAGTTTATTTAACAGTGTAGAGAGGCTAAACATATTTATTATCACAAATAAGTAAGGTTTACACAGCCATGTATCATTAACATTCAGCTTCCACGATTGCTGAGAGTATGATAGCAAATTGTAAATGGTAATTTTTGAAGTCTGCGATAGAACTTGTCAAGACCCCAGGCCATTGACTACGAAGCACTTTGTCTCGGCACTGCTCCATAGCACATTCGAAAACAAGGGCCTCAAGCACCGCGCTACGCCCTGAATGAAATGAATCGAATGTGCACGACAAATGATCACGTAATCGACACCAGTTCCTGGCGCGACGATGTAACGCATGAAGAGTGGTTTCTCAAATCGGTGGATCTGAGTTCAAATTCTAAGGCGGCATACCAGCAACTTTTGAAACAACGCATCTCTACATCGCATTGCATTTCATCACAGTCAAACACCTTTCCTTTTCTCACCTTATCTTTCTCGGCGTACTTCACAATACCCGTGATAAGATCGTAACTAGCCACTGTAGATATTTCATCTTCGTGGTATCGATCAGCCATGAACTGGTAGAGATATCCTCTAAAAAAAGTTGGTTGCTGGCAAAATGATATTGAAATCCTTTAAACGGGGCAAATGTCTTACCACGCTCGGTTCATGGAGGTGCAGATCTAACAGTGATTAATGTACAGTATATGAAAATAATTTGAAGTCTAACAGTGATTGATGTATATGAAAAGCGCTTAAAAATCAAAGAGAAATAAAAAAGTCATTGCTGCAGGTAAATCTGTCTTAATACGTTGCTATTAGTCATTAATATTAAACTTGGGCAAGTGAAAGACAATATCATTTTTGTAACGTTCACTTGCGCAACGTAAAGAGAGTGTTAAGAATTAGTCTTTCCCTCATTAAAATTAAAATACTCTGCATATACATGTATTATTAACTATCAATCTAACTTCGGCAGAAAATTTGTACCAGATCTGTAGCCCGATGTAATTTGGAATTTTGAGTAAGCTGTTTACAAGTGTCTTACAAAAAGAGTCGTGAAGGGGCTACTGATATCCTATTTCCATTTTCTTGGTTATATCACGTAGGTATTTTCCACAACAACCAGAGTGATTACAAATTAGTATTTTTTAAATCCAGACTTGCACGCAACATCCAAATGCTTTTCACATATTCCAGCAATTTCCGACACGCACCTGAACGTAGTGACGTCATCGTGCGTCACTGTGTGTTCATCATTCCACGTCACGCTTGCGTAAAACTGCTGGATGATGGAGAAAACGCGATTCTTTTTAAGCTCTCTGGTGGCGCACAGTGATGAAGAGGAGGAATCAATGCCAGCTCGACGCTTCGCATCCTGCCAGAGAGGAGCGAGTTGACGGCGCACGGACATATCCACACGATTATCTGAACAAAGTAATAACTTATTTCTGCATCAGTGTTATCATACGCAATACGCATCTTCTAAACTTGTTTTCCTCATAGAAATATTACAAAAATTATTTCAAGGAGTCCTTCACAAACTTCACTACCTCACCTACATGGGTGCGTGGGTGGGTGTGCGTGCGTGCGTGCGTGCGTGCGTGTGTGTGTGTGCGTGCGTGCGTGTGTGTGCGCGCGCGCGCGCACATGCATGCTTGTGTGATTGCATGCGTCATTGTGCTTACTCCTTAATGGAGGTATGACATGGAACGGTTGATCTGGTTCGCATCACAAACCTAATTGAGATGAGGTTAATAGAAAGCGGCAGTCATTAAGAACCACTCGTGATAATAGACACGTTACCACCAACAAAATGGACTTCCCGTCGCGGGATGTAATTGAATGCTGTGTTGTACAGAATGATGTGGATGATCTTTTTTGAGCAAATTTTTTATTTTATTTAGAATGATGCTGAAGGCAGATTCCTCTGAATAGGAGATTACCTGAAAATTGCCAACTAACGCTAAACAAATGCGAACTTGCGGAAAGAATGGGGTAAACCCGGCCATCTCCGCTAAGGAAAAAATACCGAATAAAAAAACTGAATCACTACACACTCTGTACTTCATAACGATAAATTATCACATAACAATAACCTGCGTCATTCCATCTTTGGTCTACATGAATACTTCCAATCCACTTCCCCGCATCTGGATGAGCAAAACTCTCCGCATCTTGAATTCTAAATTTAGTGAAGTGTTTAGAAATTAAAAAAGATAAACCCAAAAACAGCTTTTGGCTGAAACTACCTAATTTCAAAGCGTGCGAAGACGGGTATCGGCCGCTTGCCTCCATCTCCTACTTACGAGACGTGCATCTCGCATTCAATCACAATTGGTTTGTTTAACGACCACAAGTTACAATCGACAGTTTCATTGTTTTACAAATACTTAGTTCGACGACAGAAAATGTTTTAAAACTTTTTCACTTTGAAAAGCATGGAAGCGAAGAGAGCAGCAGAAAAAGAATAAAAGGGGGTCAATTTGTGTGAAATGAAAAAAAAACTCAAAAGTTTTCACAGAAAGCTGCCCGAAAGCACTTCTCCGTGTATTGACTGATCTTATCAATTAGTCGCAAGTTGTTTAACCTCTGAATTTTTGAGAATAAGTGAAACTATCAATGCAAAACCAATGACGGCCGAGCTTCAACCAGTTAGAATGACGAAGCTGCTTACTAAGCAGGACACAAAAGATTGTAATTGGCTACCCACAAATGGCAATTGGATTTATTAGTAGCAGTGCTACCAGTGTGCAATTTGTAATCATGATGGGTTCGAAACGGACTTTCCTCAGCCTAATCTTGATTAGGTTGCGGTGTAAACCTGAATAAATACTTTATGGCATGCTTCCATCCCAAGGAAAAGAGTGGTAAACGTAAAAGCATACCAAAGACAATGTTACCGCAACAAATATACCTACCCATGTCGTGACATGTTGGGTAGATTAATTCGTACCATTGGCCGTGAAACTTTGATGTGAGTGCAGTTAGCTGGTAAGATAACAACGAGATCAGACTTCGTAACTTTATGAGGGCAAATCGCAGTTTTTTCCCCGCAACTTACACAAAACTTCGCAGTGGAAATTTCGTCAAAACTTTTTCCTGAAACAAAACAAATGATTTTAAGCATTTCACTAAATTATACACGACTATAAGTCATCGATGAGATGTACAGTATGCATATCTACCACAAATCATCCTTAGATATGTACATAAGACCTTGATGTCTTTCCCGATTACCCTTGATCATGTTTATCGGAAGTTCTAAAGTCCCAGCGAATCGTTTTAAAGCCCGATCACTTTTACTGATTACGATTGTTCATTTACGACATATTGCTAAATGCCACGCACACCTGCGTTGGATGATGTATAGAGCATGGCCGAGTACTTGCTCATCAATTTTTCGTGGGGGTTGCAAGGATCACTAGTGGGATCAACCAGGGGTGTCGTATCTTCTTCCAAACTATTATCCACAGAAATTTGAGACTCTAAAATTGCATTATTTATTAAAACGCAATCAAAGCAGACAATAGAAAGACAATAATAAGAATATTCCAAAAAAATAATACAAAATAATTATCAAAGGAGTGTCATGTCATTTCTAGCAGTGGATACAAAATATTCTGATGTAAAGTTTAACAATCAGCTTGAAGTACAAAACTTTTCATAAACGTTACGGGCATTCGTAGAAAGGTGTTCCTACAAAACAGCTCATCTGCTGACAAACTCTGATGCAAAAGCTAATAATTAGTGGTAAACATACCCCGCATCAACAACGTATATTTCAAAAGAACACGGCAATAATGGCGGAACAACTAGTCATTATATTTAAGCATTTACTTATTGCTAGATTTACACTAATACAGGGGGTTATGCTTACGTAAAGAACACTTAGCTAAACATACTGTTATTTTGGCCACCGGGTATTTTTGATAAATTAATGTTATTTAGCTCTTCTAGTAATGATAACGTTTATTCAAGTTAATACAAGTTCTTACCGAGCATGCAAAAAACTTCAATATTCGTCAACGTTTCGATTTATCGGGACTAATGATAAACGAAAGCGCGAGTGAGGCAATATAAATAATGGTGTGCTACGCAATCGAAAGAAAAAGGCAAAACAAAAAGTTTAAAAGCGAATAATAAACAACTGTAGATTACGTCAAATTATCATAAATTTCAGAATAAAAACCATTTTCTTTATCATTGATTGCATTTTCAGAATTATGAATAAAAAAAGATTCAAGAAATCGGCGTTTGGTAAAATCTGTTTCAAAGGTTAAGATTTTGCTATGATCCCAGTCAACTCGGTGATCTTTGGTGACGACATGTTTAACCAATGCCGTTTTTTTATTAAAATTGACTGATATTATGAATTGTGTCTTGATAACACGAATCTTTATTTTCGTGGTAAATTTTATCGCCAAATATTTGGTGTCGCGATGGGCTCACCTGTTTCCGTCGTAATCGCAAATATAGTGATGGAGAATGTAGAGGAAGGAGCAATGTCAACGTTTTTAAACCCACCCAAATTTTGGAGGAGATATGTTGATGACACGTTTGTTATTATTAAAAAAACGGAAGTTGATGAATTTCATATTTACATTAATGACATTGAAGCCAGTATAAAATTTACCATAGAACATGAGACCAACAATTCCATACCTTTTTTGGATGTCTGTGTTACTCGAAAAGTCGGTGGGAAGTTAATGACAAAGATTTATAAAAAGCCAACGCACACTAACAGTTATATAAATTTTTATCTCAGTGCATTCCTTGAGTCAGAAATAAGGATTGGTAAAGTATCTTTTAAAAAGAGCTCAATCAAAATTAAATTTCAAGCAGCCAAATAAAACATTAGAAACTTCAAAAATTATGGAAGCTTTAAAAAAGAATGATTATCCCAAACGATTTCTAAAACGCACAGTTAAAAGTTTGAATAGAAAAATTCATCGTTAGACAATAACAGGGAAATTAAAACACGTATTGTGCTGCCTTATGTTCCAAGATACTTTAAGGCTTTGTCAAAAATTTTAAGAAACGTAAGAATTTTGGTTTGTAGCAAACCGCATTTAACTTTAAAAAACATTTTACCAAAGGCAAAAGACTCTGTGGAAAGGCCATCTAGACCTGGTGTAGTTTAACAAATCTCTTGTCGGGATTGCACTGGTATCTACATTGGGGAAACTGGACGGGCTTACAAAACAAAGATCTTTTGTAGAAAGCCCCCGCCACTTGCAATAGGCGCCTACTAAGTGTACACTGGAGGGGGAGGCTCGGTATGTGATGTACAGTGGAGTGTACACTGGGGTTGCAATTATCAGAAATTGCTTGCCTTACTGAAAAACCCCTCCAGTGTACACTTAATAGGCACCTATTGCAAGTGGCGGGGGCTTTCTACAAAAGATCCCAAAACAAGATTGGCTGAGCACGAAAGGGATTTAATTAAGGCCAGCAAATCTGGCAAATGTTTATGACAACAATTTTAATAAAAAAACGGCATTGGTTAAACATGTCGTCACCAAAGATCACCGAGTTGACTGGGATCATAGCAAAATCTTAACCTTTGAAACAGATTTTACCAAACGCCGATTTCTTGAATCTTTTTTTATTCATAATTCTGAAAATGCAATGAATGATAAAGAAAATTGTTTTTATTCTGAAATTTATGATAATTTGACGTAATCTACAGTTGTTTATTATTCGCTTTTAAACTTTTTGTTTTGCCTTTTTCTTTCGATTGCGTAGCACACCATTATTTATATTGCCTCACTCGCGCTTTCGTTTATCAATAGTCCCGATAAATCGAAACGTTGACGAATATTGAAGTTTTTTGCATGCTCGGTAAGAACTTGTATTAACTTGAATAAACGTTATCATTACCAGAAGAGCTAAATAAAATGAACACTTCACTATGTGTAGCAAGGAAGTTTCTTGAGCAATGTAGATATGTTGCAACACAATATTGCTACAGTACATATTAAACTACGTAACATCATAACATTTATAATTAAAACTGATGAGTTTGTTCCAAATGGAAGTGGAAGTCATAGTCTAAAAGCAAGAACAAATGAGCAAACCCTATGTGGTTGTTAGATTAGACAACAGAGACCACGCCTGTGTTACAGAAAGAATGACTGATTAAGAAAGGCAATTTGGTCATTCAAAGTGCATGGACGAAACTTTCACAACTCTTAAAATCTATAATTTTTGGGATTTATTCTTTAAAATTAAAGTCGTTTGGTTTTTGTCCTTCCACTTGCGTGGCTGCTCATCACTTAGGATGATGAAAGTTTTCATAAAATTGTCTACGTTATGCTCTAAAAAATGGTTTTCGTGACGCACTCACTATTGTATCATGCAGCAAAATTGCAAAAGCTAGAGCAAGAGTGGCTCGCTTGTAATCACCCAGCCTACAAGTGAATTGTCCATATATAACAGCGTATTTTCGCTAGCTGTTCCCATGTCGCCACTGATGAAAGCATCGCCGAAAGCTTCTGACAAAACAGCTTCTTTAAAGCTAAGTTGATTTCGGCACCATATACGGTTTATTAGTGTAAAATCCAAAAAAATGGAAAAATTTTTGTGCTTCCTTACCTGTGTTCGTTTTCTTTTCCGCTTCATCATGAATCATCATCCTGCTGCTGCCAGGTCCTCCTGCCATGGAGGATGGAGGAAGAGTGCCTGCATTACTGGCCGCATCCCCAGCCACCATATTTTCAGCTTGTTCCATCCGAGATAATTCACTCTGCAAACTCTCCCGATGTTGCCGGACCAGTTCGAGCTCAACAACGGTGCCTGATATGAGCCTCTGAAAGTTCTTCAACTTCGCATTCATCTAAAAACAAATATAGTAAATAATTCAACGAAAACCCTGAATAAGATGTTGCTTGTACTTTTAACATATGTTCTTTTAAATTGCGAAGTTGCTCACTCCATATGCTAAAAAAGGCAATTTTCAATACTCACCAATAACAGTTCATCTAGTCGGTGGTGGGGTTACCACTCTTTATTTATCACAGAGTCTAAATTAATTAACGTTTTTCCCTAATCTAATCTTGATGATATTTACGGTATAAGCCTGAACACCCGTTTCAAGACGTTGCATCAACAAAAACAATTTTACGTCAACTTTTTCTGAATTACTCAAGACTGCATAATACCATTCCGAATAAAATGCATGCCTCTAGTCATTAATCACTTGTTTTTGCATCAACCTTCGTAAAGCAAGGTTTGAAGCAAAATGAGAGTGATGATAATTTTATCATTTCTTGAAAAAAATTGTTAAGGGGTATATCTGTGTATGCACAGCAAGGTGGACAACCGAGCTCAAAGAAATAACTTTTTATGATAAAATGGCGAGTGAAGTAGAGACGTAATTGCCTTTGGATCAGAGAATTTCGGCATGGTTTGATGGATTTGTATAAGTACGTCAAGGAAATCGTACAGGAGTTAAAATGTTGAAGGACAAATATTTGCCGGGAATTTTATGACGAAAGAGAAGTGTGTGGAAAAACGAGTTCCAGGAAAAAGTGACATTCAAGTAGAGTAGAAATGAGACGGAGCTTAATTTCATATTAGTTGACAAACAAAGTAGAAAGATTTTAAAGGATTTAGCGCGGTATACACATATTTGGCCGTACAGGCCAGTAGTCGCAGAAATGACCAAAGAAAAATAGAAAAACATTGTGAGAAAAAACAAATTGTGAGGAGTAAAAACTGAAGGAAAACAATTTGACCGCAAGATTTCACGACGGAGTTAAAGAGTTGGCAGCCTTTAATGGCAAAGACTTGTGGAAATTCTTCAACAATGAATTTCATAACAGCATATGATAAATTGGGTAGTCAGATAAATCATTGACACACGTGGTGATGAGACGAAAAGATAAAGGTTGTAAGAGGAAGGAAGAAAGTGGCATATAATGAGCTGTACATGACAAGAACAGAGGAAAATAAAATTAAAAACACAAAATTGAAAAATTACATAAGGAAAAAAGTGGCAACAGCTATGAAAAAGAATACTTAAAAAATTATAGTAGTATTGTGTTTGACAGCCAATGAGACGTTTAATAAAGTTTACAAAAAGAAATGAAAAACATAGCAAAGGTCTAAAGATTTTGATGAACTTTCAGAAACAAGAATAAAGTCACGTTTTCTAGATAATTTGGGGACGCTGAATTCAAAAATAATGTAGGTTTTGCCGTAACAGGGGCAAATTTTCCCGCACATATTTATTGCTCGCTGAAATGAATAGATTAACGCGAATCTCAGAACACAAAAAGCTGGTACAAAGCGACGAATGTGGCAGAATTGAAACTAATAAATGCACAGAAATAGCTTGAACTTAATTTTTGGCTGTAGCCTTCCTCTTTTATCAGATAGATTGAAGATGGTGATAAGAGTTCAGATTCACGTACCAAATTCTTCAGTAATCTGCTATCATACTGACATTATGCCCTCAGCAATACCTTTTTCTAGAACTTTTATGTCTTCTCAAACCTTTCACTCTGTTCTTCATTGAATACCCCTTAAGTTATCAGGGAAATAATTCAGATGGCTATGCCGAAAATATACCCTAACACTCATATTACACTGTAATATTAAGACTACTATAACAAAGGATAGCAGTCTAGCATGCTGGGTCTCTGAAGTACTGTCCTAAATGGAAAATAATGCACTTATTTGTACAACGATTGTGGAATAGCATTTTTGTTACATGCGTAAGTATTTGACAGGGCTGACATTTTATTTCGTATTTGTTATGAAAAAATTATTTTTTCAGTCGAGCTTGACAATAAAAAGCACACTAAAAACTGGCCAAAAAACGCTTCCCGTTGATGGTTGTAAGTACAAAAATCAGACATGTTACACCCAACAATCATATTAAAATGATGTGAATACTGAAATAACTATATTTTCGCTGCAAAATTTAAAATTTCAACGGTATAAGATACAGAAAAAAATGTGATTTTCTACGTAAGTCAAATACCATGAAAGAAGTAGCCCCATGAGAAGTTGATTCAAATATTGAATATACGGTATGGAATTAGGATATCAAAGCCTTTCTTGACGTCGCAAAGAATTCAGCTCCTTTACACGCTTGCTATTGATGTAACGATTTCTAAACTGGGGTCCACGTAACCAGGGGGGTTTGTGAGGAAGTTCAAAGGGTCAAAAAAAACTTTTTTTACTATTGAGTTATGGACTAATTTTGTTTTTTTTGATATAAATTCACTGTGTGATAAAATTATTTTAGTATTGGCCGATTTGCCCTTCAAATAGTTCGCCATTTTTTGTTTTATCCGTCTGTGATATCTATACTATAAAGCAAAGTTCTGCCTGTACGTACGTACGTGCACTTTAAGTCCTTCAAAACAACTGGGCTTACAAACATCAAACTTGACACGATTGATCATCGCCTCCGCGTTAGTGCCATAAAGGCCTTCGTCACGTCATGACGACGTCATAATCAAAAAAGCTTTTTTGAACCTGCATTTTTTGACAAATGAAAACAATTTCTTGTTTAAAAGAAAGCCAGCCCTCAACTGACCAATTGGCAAAATTTTAAAACTTTATGGTATATCATGACGTCAAAGTTATCCCTTGATTGAACAAATTGTTCTCTGTTTGTACTCAAAAAGTTAATTATGTAAAAACACCAGTAAAAGATTTTTGGGGAGTTATTAACCAGGTGCTTTTGATAAAGTAAACTTCTATAACAATTTAGGGTCAATTAACTATGCAAGAGCAGATTCTTTTTTTAAGCATTTCAAGCGTCCTAAACATAGTTTCTTTTTTTTGAACGTATCAAACTAGCTCTATAATCTCATAACGCTGTCAGGTACCACTATAGTGAAAAAGAGGAGCATGCAGCAGTTAGGCGTAAAGTTTTTATCCTCTGTTATATGGAAAGCAAAAATGTCATGTGCTGTCGGTGGAAAAAAATGATACATTACAGTATAAGTATACCAGTTGGTCAAAAAAACCTAGTTTTTTGACATTGCGATGGCAAGTTACAATACTTTTGTACAGTCTTGTCGCAACCCTGAGTGATCTTAACCTCTCAAATATATTAATCAAATGTAGCAAATTTGAACGTATTGAAGATTTTTCACGTGAAATTTTATAGGAATCACAAATATCCGCATCTTTAGCACAATACCCTGGTCGATGAATTATACTCTCAAACTACAACCTAACTAATCGTAAGAAATGTAAACGCTTGGCTTCTGGTTTAGTCTGCACTTCTCCCCGTAGCTGCGATAATGCCAGGGCCTAGCAATATACGCGCGACCACAGATTTTAGGTCATACAAATGGGCATACAATTACACAAAGTCGTATTTAAGTAGTATGCCAAATATCGAATAGCTCATTTCTGAAATTACACAACAAACATTATGGTATCCCACCTTCTCCACAACTTTACGCTTATGCTTCCATGGAAGTGGTGAAATAAACGGATAAAACTTTGCGCAATTCTTGGCTGTTTCAATAGCGAGCAAGCCTGTGTCTGAATACATGCTAGAAAAAGGGTAAGCAAAACGCTTGCAGAAATTTCAAAAACTTGGGGAAAAATGTAGCAGCTATGGGTAGCCCACAATGTTTTTCTACTCCATTCTCATTAAAAAAATATACATTACTTTTGATTTTAAAACGACACATCGCTGTCAAAAAACATTTAACTTTTCATTACTGTTTTCACAACTACCCATTGGGTGAAGCAGGCGCAACCGGCTGAATCGATATTAACCTCAGCATTACCGATAGGGACCTACATATGAAAAAACTTAAACGTGGGCGCTTGACTACGGGTTAGTTTGCTCCTTCCCTGGCTGCGTTTATGCCACGACCGACCAACATGCGCGCAGCTAGGCTTTTAGTCAGTGATTTCCAAACTTTTTTCTCGCGTACCATCCAGAGCTTTCATACAGTGTTCTTGTACCACTTACATCTAGAATATACGAAAAACTCAAAAATACACATTAAAAGGTCCGAAAAATTAACAAATTGCATTAAACAAACATCAGCCGAAAGTTAAAAGACAAATTCAAGGCTCGACAATGAACAAAAAGACAGCAAATAGTTTTAATAAAATGGATGTAGTTGTTTTTTCTCCACCAGTTGGTCAACGCGTGAAATAGTTGCGCTGGCAGCGCATCGGAAATCATGTTCAGGCGCTGCAAGACGGTTTCGGATTTTCGATTGAAGGTCATCAAACTTCTGCTCACACTCCCACGTAGATGGAAAAATCAGTAACTGAGAAACAGCGTGACGGGCTAAGTTCGGGTGCCATGATACCATGCTCAACCGGAAATTGATAGGACAGCATTCCTTATGTTTTATCTTTGCTGTCTCATCTGTTTGGATGTCTATCAGTTCTTCTTGTTCCCCGCTCCCCAAAAGCACATCAGTCAGATCAATGAAGAATGGGTTGATGGAGAAAGCACAAGACACAACGTCAGGAAAATAATGCATTATTTCTGTCTTCGTTTGCGAAAGATGGTAAACAACATCTTTAGATATATCATCAGGTTTTTTCTCAACGGAAGGGGGGAATTTGAACATTCCGTAACTTTGATTTTTAACGTTCTCTGTCCAGAGGTTTAGCTTACGAATAAGTGCTTCCAGCTTTGAAATGTTCGGCTGGGGCCTTGGAAAGACAGGTTGAAGTTGTTCAGAACTTCGAAAATGTCCGATAAATAGGCCAAACTTGTAAGAAAATCCTTGTTCTCCAGAACAGTTTGAAAATCGTGATTTTCTTCCTTGAAAAATTTAAGAGGTTCATAAACAGGCGCCTTGTCGCATTACTTCGGAAGAACCAACGCACATCCGTGTAGTAGAGAAGACAGGTATGGTTGGAACTTAGATCTTTACGAAAACGTTTAAACAACCAGGTATTTAGGGTGGATGCATTAACGAAATTTGCTAGTTTGATCACACGGTTCAAGCGTGATAAGATATCCTGCGAAAGCACTTTCGCGCAAAGGGCAAATCTTTGTTTTGACATGAAAACAGGAAAATAGTCATTCTTAACAGTAGGTCTCTAAAAAAAAGATCTGCTATCGAATTAGGGGTTCACAGTACGTCGACCAAGTCTTCGAAGTCGTCCGTGACCACGTAAAGATTGGTACTCTAAAAACTACCGTAAAATTTGTCAAATAACTTGCCGCAAAACAAAAATTTATAATATATAAGTTTTACAGTGCAGATCTATAGTACCTGCTAACTATCACAAAAACACGCTGCAACCTAGGTTTGTTGTTGCCCTGAGAAAAGCTTTGAAACGATGAGCTTCAAAGAATATGCGTCAAAACTACTGCACTACGACTTCAAAGAGCAATCAAGCTCATCAAGATAACTACCATTTCTGCTTCTATTGACATGTTACATTAAACCATCACAAACTGAGTAGTTTCAGCTTCAAGATTATCCTGACCAATTTACAAAGGATCTAATTGAGTTTATGTGGTGAATATTCGTTGATATTTTTGATAAAAGAGTTCAAATATAATGTCAATTAATGACTAGGTCCATAAAGTAAATATTATTAAATTTTTAGATCAATTTTTGTGTTTTAGGTCCACAAAAACTTGCCCCAGTTATTACCGTTTTTCGCATTTGCGATTGACATGACCAGGAAATGCAAAAAAGGGATTGCTGAATAAAATTCTATATGCAGATAAACTGGTTTTAATGAGTAAAACGACAAAAGATGTGAAAAAAATTGAGAAAATGAAAAGATTATACATGGGTGCTTTTGAAAGCAAGAGTTTGACATTTGATTTCGGTTAGACAACAATGACGAAAAAGAGATTGCAGGAGAAATGACAAAGAGCAAAATAGATGAATGTGGTATGTGGGATAAGAAAGCAAAAGAAAATTTGGTAATGTGCACCAAGTGCAATCGATGAGTTCGTGGAAAGTGTACGAATACGAAGAGTAAATCATAGTTAAGCAAAAAACTTTTTTTGCGAACAATGCACAAAAATAACTCCTAAAACAGCAAAAACGGTTGCGAGACTGTTTGAAAAGGTGAAAACAATGAATGCATTTTTATTACTTGGGAGACAGACTGAATGTCAGTTGTGGAGGCTAAGCGGCAGCAACAGCAAGAACATGAATTGGTTGGATGAGATCAGCTGTGTGAGGTCGTCAATTCCTACGAAGGTGAGAGACGTTGTCGAAGAAAACACAGCATGGCAACTTTGAGAATGACTGAAATAACAGTGGTAAGGGCAATGCACAGTACCACAAAACGACTTAGGACTTGCTAATTGTTTAAGAAAATTAATACTGTCTTTTACTGTGGTCCATGCACTTTTTTGCAAAAATATATAATGGAAATAATACATTCATAATAACTTGCGGGTAGTTTTTGTTGGTGTCAGTATTGTAGAATGATGTATTTTTTGTCTTTCACGAACGAGCTTATACTTGGAAATTGCAATACTAGGGAGACTCTTGGATGCCTTAAAAAGTTTTCATAATAGTAAATTCATACTTCCGCAGCATCCACATAAAACTTTTGTTGACATGTATACCTGACTCCGTGCAAAAACGCAAGCATTCTTTATCTTACTGATGTTTACCCCACGAGTTCAATTTTGGAAAAGGCTACCTCCACAAAGCTTCCGCTCTGAACTCCTCCAGGATCAACTTTGACTGACACTTTTTTTGATAAAACTTTTGAAAACGTTTCACCAAGGTATTGTTGTATTGCTAATGCCTCACTGATTTAACTTGAATATTTAGATTGATATGGTGTGACATTTTCGTACTTCAAACAAAATATTGAAATTTATGGTAGATATGAAGTCATTTCGTGATAGCTGTACAAAAAGGATGAATAAATGAAATAAACTGATAAACTAAGTTGTGGTCGGAAAAAATGTTGCATGTAATGGAAAATGCAAACGAGATAAAACATTTTTCACAAATGCGAAAGAGATGACAAGGGGAAAGAGAGAGATCTAGCTTTTAGTATTCGGTTTTGTCTAGGTTCACCCAGGGGGCCAGATTTATCTCATGTCCCAAAAAATTTCATAAACAGCGTTATGCCGCATCTTTTTATCAATGACGTCTTTCTTCTTTAATTCAAGCTTTTTAAGCTCTTCTTCCACCTCTCTTCTCCACGTTATCTTCAGTTGCCCTTGCTTTCTTTTTCCAATCACATCAAAACCTAAAGCTCTTTTAAGCATATAATCATCATCACTCCACAGAAAACATGAATAACCATAGCATCGCGCTCCAATCGCTTTCACTACTGTATCAGCAATTTTTTTTAATCCAGCTTATTTACAAGTTTTTGAAGAGGATGTGTCAAAAAAAAGCATTTATGGTAATTCCATGTTTAAGTTGCTAGAAAAAACAAGTAGTTTACCCATCATCTCAGATTTTAATATATCTTTGCAGCAAATAAAATCACAGACTAAGTTATTTGAAAAAAATTCTAAAGACGATTCACTGCTGGGCTGTTATTGGCATTAGAAATTTGCAACTGGAGGGTATAGTTTTGCTATACGTATCATTGGTACATTGAAAAAATTTATCGAAACCAAACATAGAGTTTGTGAGCAAGAAGCAGGCACAGTTCTTGCACTTGTAAATTTTTGGCAACTTGAATACTATGTCAATTTGCGCATAAAAATAATTTAGATGTGCAAAAGGAAGATAAATTTTTACCATTTTAATATTTTTAGAAAAATATGTATAAAAGCCACGCTATGCAATGACATATGAAATCCTAATATTGGCACAACCTAAAATTTTTTAAACAACTCAGAGTGTCATTCCTGATTAAACTGGTACCATGGCACAATGTTTAGAGAGTATGCCTTGCAGTCGGTCAACCTGGCTTTACTTCCCTTGTGGACTCATACCAAAAGACTAAAAAATATGGGAGTAACAGCTTCTCTGCTAGGCACTCCGCATGAAAGGGATAGTGTGGAGAACAAAGAAGCAAGTTTGCTAGTTGTATCTTTGGCCTTGGCCATGGCACTGTAACGAAATGTCTCCGTCTTTACGTGATTGACAGGTGGTAAAGACATGCAGTCTACGCGCCGTGGTGGCCCTGTCCTACTAAAGGACTTGAGAACCAAACACGGGCTCATTCATGAGGTGCCTAACAATAATTAATTATCATGAAATATGACACTGAGTTTACTCAGCTATGATTGAAAAAGAGGTCAAAAGATGCGCAGAGGACAAAAATTGGCTTAAACAAGTAACTGCAAAAAATAAACCAAGTGATTTCTGAATCCTCACTAGTAGAAAAAATTTCATCAAAATCAGAAACTATGAGTAAACAGGGTGTGAAATTTAGAATGACATGTCATGTAAAACTATGCAGTACTCACTTGTAAATGGTATAGAAGTGAGAAAGATTGAAAACAACATGAAAACAACTGATGACGAAAGAAATCAAAAAGATTGGCAAAGCAAAAGATGTCCCATGAATTGGGAAAGTGGAGGATAAAAGTGAACTAAAAAGCACTAACATAAAGTGAATCCATCCACCTACGTAGATGCAGAGAAAACAAAATACTACTATTTTCAGCAAAAACACTAAGCCAGTACGCTGCAGCACATTATCTAGAATGTTTCGGTAAATACTGTTAGCACAGTCAAGTAAAATAGTGCAACTGTTACTGCTATTTCAGTGGACCATGCTAACAGTATTTTAGTTTGTTGCTTTATTTAGTTAACAATACGTAGCTCTATTTAGTATGTTACAGTATTTTAGTTGACGATGCTAACAAAATTTGCAAAACCTCCAATAAAGTATGTACAGCAGCATAACGGCTCTGACTTTTTTGCTAAGAACCGTCAGACGATCCTAATAGTTTGCTCCAAAAATACTGCTACTTACACAAAAAACACGGATTACAGCTATTTTGACCAACAAGTGACAAGTGACTTTTTTAATTCTTGATATCTTTTTGAATGAATACCATCATATATATTTCAAAATATACCAATTTAACACTCCTGCTGAAAATGCTGCTCTGTCCATTAAAATTATATCACAAAATATTGTGAATACTCATTTTCGCATTATTTTTATTCAAAAAACACACCTTTCGGTAACAAAACACGCACTATTTGATTAGTTCTTATAGTACATAAAATCATGAAAAATTTGCAGCAATGGTTATTTCAAGATTCTACGTTGAAAGACCGTACATTCTTTTTGAATAAATGTTTATTTGGTATGGGATACAAAATTTCTCTATTTGCTGTAAGAATCACAATTCAAATGATTAGAACTTTTGGTCAGTGCATTCTCGAACTGCACTCAGATGTGTTAACCAAATCAGCTTCATTTAAACTAAAACTTCAAGTAAAAGAATTAAAAGATTCTTTAAAAGAACAGTATTATTTACACAACTAAAAACATAATATCTGAATGGGCTAAACATCTTATTTTACGTAATCACTGCTGTCTTAAAAAGACAAAACCACTAATTTGATAAATCACCAATTTGAAATTAATAACCTAATTACTATCTAACATAATATATACCGCACCTCATCCTTAAGTGATTCTAGTTGTAATTCTTCAGTGAAAAATTCGTGATCATTTTCATTTTCAGAAAACTTCTTTAAGCTCAGTTGGGTTTTAACGTTCTCCAAAAACACGTCATACTCTTCCAAACTCTTTGCCTGCACTTCCACCATTTGCTGCTCAAGTTTTGATGCCGCTTCAATGCTGGACAGCAGCTGAGTCTAACAAATTATGAAGGAAAAGTCGATAAGAATAAATCCGAAAAAGTTTTTGTAATGAAATACACTATGTGCAAAGAGTTGGTTCAAATAATTAATTAACAGCCGAGCTTTTTAAGCCAAATTAATAATGGCTGGTGCTTAGTACTTTAACAGTACTGCAGTACTGATATTTCACATACCATGGGTAAAAAGGTAACGAAGTGCTGACACACCCAGTCAAAAATGTACACGAAGCAGTAATTCCAAAGAAAACTATTTTTACAAACTCAAATTAGAGAAACATTTTAATTATATCAATACTAAATAAGATAGGTTTAAACCAGAGGTTCTCAAACTGTGGTACGCGAGAGTTTTTTAAGTGGTACGCCAAGATATCAGCCGACAGTACTTACAATGCCCAGTGACCATGATGTGACAATAACTTCAGCTGTGCATTTTGTTTTTAAATTAATCGGCAGCAATTACACATTGGTATGATTACCTCACAAATACACAATAAAGAAAACAATTGTGTTTTCTGTGTGCTTGTCAGATCAATTGTGCCCGACGGAAGGTTAAAGCAAATTTATCAGTAACTTAGCAAGATAATTTTTAGCCATGTCAAAACGAAAATATAATCCAGAATATGTTGAAGATGATTTCATTGCTATCAAGCACGGAGGAGAATGTTTGCCACAATGTGTGCTTTGCATGAAAACCCTTTCTATTCCAGCCATGAAGCCCAGTTTGTTAAAACGGCACCTTGAATCGAACCGGGCGGAAAAAAGAACAAAGATCAAAGTTATTTTGAGCGGCTAGGGGAGAACGCAAAATGACAGCGCCTAGGCAAGACAGGCCAATCTCACCGAAAGAAGGTTGGAGTAGTAGCATCACATGAAGTCTCTCTTCTGGATGCTCAGAACATGAAAGCTCACACAATTGCGGAATCCCTTGTTTTGCCAGCAGCAAAGACAATAGTTTGAAACCTCATTGGAGACGAGGCAGCGGCTAAACTGGATAGTGTGTTCCTTTCCAATGACACTGTAAAACGCCGTATTTAAGAAACGTCTGGTGATATTGCTGAACAAGTAATCGCTGGAGCAAAAGACTCAGAGTTCAGTTTGCCATTCAATTCGATGAGTCGACACATGTTGCCAAGCGTAGCCAATTGCTTGTTTATGCTCTCTTTATACAAAATAGCAATGTAAAAACAGAGTTAAGGTTGAGTCAGGAGCTGGCTGCAACAACAAAAGTAAAAGATGTATTCAACGTTTTGGCGGATCTCTTTAAAAAGAATGAACTAGATTGGAGTATGTTAGCTGGATGCACGACAGTCGGTGCTGAAGGAATGCTTGGGCAAAAATCAGAATTTCAAGTATATGTGAAAAATGTAGCAGCAAACGCGACTTTCGTCCACTGTTTTATTAATAGATTTGCACTTTGCGCCAAAGTGCTCCCTTCTGAGTTAATGTCATGCTTGAACAAAATCATTAAAATTGTGAATGTCATAAAAACCTCAGCTCTGAATTCTCGGCTTTTTGCAAGGTTCTGTGAAGATGTCTGTTCTAAGCATAAGTGTATCTTTTCCCACCCAGAGGTTCGCTGTTTTTCCCGCGAGAATATGACACGGATGGCCTTTGAACTTAGGTATGAATTATTCACATTTTTCAGAGAGAAAAACCATGAATTTAAAGAAGATTTAGAAAACGATGAGTTTATCTCACGACTGACCTACTTGTCGGATATTTTCCAGGCTCTCAACCTTATAAATCTTTCGTTCCAAGGATCGAGCAGCAACATTGCAGTTTTTATTTCAAAGCTGGAAGCATTTATTCGCGAGCTAGATGTCTGGACCAAAAAGGTAAAGAGCAAACAGTTTGGAATGTTCCGACTTCTTACCACGCTTTCAGTCGAGCCCAATAACAAACTATCTCAAGAAATTGAGGATCACCTCAAGCTGCTCCAAACGGATTACTTTCCAGATACAGTAAGTTGCACCTATGCTGTCAATCAATTCTGCACCGATCCAGCTCTTCTACTCGTTGGAACCGGAGAACAAGAGGAGAACATTGATATTCAAGTTGACGATACAGCACAGCAAAGCAAAGCAGAAGAAACATCTGACGTTGGCCCGAAATGCTGTTCGTCAACTACTGGTTTTCCCCTCTACAAAGTACATGGGGATGTGAGCAAGGGTTCTGACCTTAATGGCTTTTAAATCCAAGAGCCGAAATCGTCTCACTGAGCCTGGGCATGATTTTAGATGCGCTGTTAGTAAGGTTGTGCCCTGAATAGACCAGCTTGTGCAGAAGAAACAGTTGCATTTATCGCATTAAATTGTGTTGCTTGTTATGTATAGGTGTTATGATAAAATAAATACTGGTAGATTTGAGTAAAATAAGTTATTCCGGAGCCAGTTGGTACGCAGTGCAGTAAAAAACAAACGAGTGGTACGCAATCGGAAAAAGTTTGAGAAACACTGTTCTAAACCATTCGAATATCATCTCTTGTCCGGGAACAGAGAGACAACCAAGTATTAGATGACGAGTCATCTCTTTTTTCATTTATTTAGAGTATACCAGCAGGCGTTGCCGACGTTGTCTGGCAGGGCTCGCCATCAGTAATGTCGAGGTTAACAATATCGGTTCAGCAGGTCATGCCGATTTCGCCAATGAATAGTTGTGAAAACAGTAATACAAAGTTTATGTTTTTACACATAGCCAAATCTTGTTCCGAAACAAAACTATCGTTTTTTGAAGCGCAATTGATAAAAGGAAAATATTCACGGGGGAATTGCACATAGCCACCACATGTCTTCAAATTTCTCGAGCTCCAAACAACCTCTTATTTGCCTTGTTTTTACCATAGACGTCCTTAAACTTAACAAACGTTTATCCATTAAATTCGGCAAGTGCTTTATCTGCAAGCACATCAAAGTCGTGGGAGGGCCCCACGGCCATTCACATGCATTTTCGGTATCAAGCTATTAAATACTAAGCCCACCTCTTTCGACTTTTTTCATAACTGTAGGGGTATTTGTATGAGCTTATGCCTCTGGCTGGGTGCATGTTGCTTGGTCCTGGCATAAACGCAACCAGGCAAAGAACAAGCTTACTCGAAATCAAACACTCATGATTAAATTATTACAATAGAAGCGCCTCCACCAGTAACGTTGAGTTCAAGAACATCGTTTAACCGGCTTCACCAAATTGATATTAGTGAGAACAGTAATAAAAAGTTAATGTGTTGTTGACATAATCAATTGTTATTTCAACGATTTAAAAAATTTAAACGCTCATATACAACTTTTCCGTAGCTGAATGCCTATTTGTACGACCTAAAGCCTCTGGCTCCACGCATGTTGCTTGGTCCTGATATAAGCCCAGCCAGGCAAAGAGCAAAATAAACCGAAGTTACACGCCTACATTAAGTATTAAAATAGCAGCGATTAGTGATGTTGAGGTTAAGAATATCAAATCAGACGGCTGCGTCGGCTTCACCCAATTGGAAAAGAAATTGCTTCAGCATTTAAATCATATGTAACTCGATACCAATATTTTGTTGCAAAAGATTAAACTTGACCATCTCTACTTCCATGTTTTTGTAGGGGAATCACCAATTTGTTTGCTTGGAGTAAGCAACTTTTTGTAAAATGTTTAGAGACTTCACTTCTAGATATACCCTTTTGAAATTTTCATAGATAATGCCAAAGAACCATGCTTTTAAAAAAGAACAGTGAAAATATACTAAAGAACTAAGTTTTTCTATAAATTGAATTTTGTGAAATCCAGGCACCAAAATTTTGAGTGTTTTTAACCGGTAGGCAATATTTCACAATTTTCAAAATCTTCATTTTTTGACAAATATTTTTAAAAATTCAACATATAATAAAATAAAATTTATTCAAGCTAAAACATCTAAACAATCTTTTTCACCTATGGCGGCTCGTCAGGAGGCAATTCTAATGCACAACACCGATATAGAAAGTGTGGGTGGAAACCAGAATTAAGGTCAAGGGTGACTACAAAGCATGAAAATCTAGGTAAGGTAAGCTATAGATTTGCCATACTCAAGCACTGCTCGCTACAGCTGGCGAGTAGATGATGGTTATGCAGCGCGCGATGGCGTTTGCACGGTGGAAAGTCAATGAAGCATGGAAAAGGCTTCACGTGACGGATGTGGGTAAAACGATTGCAAGAGCTAAAATAAATAAAAAGTCAAAACAGGGCACAAATGAAAAAAATCAGTAACGATTGTTTTAATTTATGATTTCAGCTTAAATTTGGTGCAGTGTCTGCACTTGGAGATGAACACAGATCGTTTGTTTAGGAGCGTGAGTTGATCAGCTTGCAAAATGGCCAGTTCCTCAGCTAAACAGAGGTTGCAGCACTTATTGCCGCTTTTGAATGCAGCCGTTTCGCACGCGATGAACCAGGATATGTGTGGTTTGATTTCTCTGTTTTTGCAGATACACACAGCTTTGGAAAATTCTGCAGCGTTCATCTTTCGTTGGTCTTCAAATGATGAACGGTGGTTGTAAAATCGGGTTTTGAACTCGGTCTCACAAAGCCCAAAATAGTGCCTGGTTGGGATGTTGGGAGCTGCAATGGAGGCTTTGTGAATGATTGATTTAGTTCAGCATTTGCCGTTTAGCGGGCATTCAGAATTTGTCCTTCAGTTGCATAGCATCTCGTCGGTTTGAGTGATAGAGCTAGCTGGCTTATCATAGTGGCTTTTGATGATGTGCACCATGTGAGGCATTCTGGGTTCCACCCACAGCATCTTATATCAATGTGGTATTTTAGAATTACCTCCCAACGAGCTACCATATGTGAAACAGACTGTTGAGGTGTTTTGGTTTGAATAAATTCCATTTTTTTATTGCTCTGACTCAGTCATTTAGCTCTCTGCTGTTTAATTGACCAAACATCTATTTTTGAAAATTTAGATAAATAATGCCAAACAGCCATGTTTGCTCGGCAAAATATTCAAAACGTAAAAAAAACTAACTTTTTATAAAAATTGCAGGTTTCTTATGTCTAGTAGGAAAATTGTTCAACTAAAAATGGACATGATGTATGGCAATCAATTGTTGATCAGCCGTTATAAACTGATCCTTAGCTCTAACTAATTAAAAATAACTCGTTGATGGAAAGCAAATTTCTTCAGCTTTCAAACGACACTGATTGTTGGTACTTATCTTAACCTTTACACATCAAGCTTACCTACTTTTACTCAGGTTACCATTTTTTGGAGGAATAAAAAGTTACACCATGGGTGTTAAAGTTCAGCTTTTTTAGCATAAAGACTAATAGCAAATTAACATGTCATATATTATCGGTATTGCTAAGAAATAAACTTTAATTTTGTCAAAAAAAAGTTTGAAAATCGGTTGACAAATGAGGTCACAAATCTGTTTTTTGGTAAACTGATTTTGTAAAAATGTTGCAATTTAAATCAAAATCATCAAGTAATGATCTCTCGAAGCGAAAGGTAGTGTTAATCGTACTACAAGCATTATGACGTCATAGAGCGAGCTAAGGCGTGCAGAAAAAAGCAAGAAGCATGCTTAAAATGCTTAAATAAAGAATTTGTTGTTGCATTGCCAATTGAGCTTTAATTGTTGTAGAATTTCTTTTACCAAACGGCCGATTTTCAGCTTCGCTGAAACAGCTGTTAATCACGTTTCGATAATCAGTATTTTTTGAATAAAATACGAAAACAAATTTTGCAATTAATTGTGAATTATGACTTCATGTTACATTTTGAAAAAGTAAAATTTTTTGAAGTTGGTAAGTCGGGTTCTGGCTTTCATTTAAGCAGAAAACCGCTTTCCTCGGTCTAAAAATGCGATTCAAGAAAAAATTATCTTTGACTTAAAACTTTTAACGCAGCAATTGGCGCTATGCGTTACGCAACGTACAGGGTGACCCAAATGAGTGATACTCACGTAGCAGTGAATAAAATCTTTCATACTCGTGCTACCAATCTTATATCTGAGTTTCAAATTAAGTACGAGTTAACAATAAAATTTAATCAAAAAAGTTCACGAAAAATGTCTTCGACAACTGAGCGAAAACGTTTTACTTTGAAACTTGTATTGAGACAAAGTCTATGAAAACTGTGCAGGCAAAATTTCGAAAGCGATTTGATTTCAACAATTTTCCAAACAAATCGATGACTTGCAGATGGGTTAAGAAATTTAAGAGCAAGAAGACTGTGCTGAAATTGAGTGCAAAAAGTGGCGAAGTTACAACTGGGTCGGCACTTGAGTGTCAGGGTTCCGAAAAATGTTGATGCTGTTCGTACCTCGGTCAGTCGCAGCTTCAGGGAATCTATCCAAAAGCACAGTCAGAAACTTTGCATTCCACGAGAACCATTGAGACGAATTCTGGTTCAGGATCTTAAGTGGCACCCTTATAAAATCTAGATCAAGCAAAAGTATACTCAAGGAGACCGGTAAAAAAAGTTGAGACGTGTCGATAACTTCGCGAACAGATTCAAGTAAAACCTGACTTTTTGGAAGATGTTTGGTTTTTGGATGACGCACACTTTCTTCTGTCAGGTGATGTCAACAAAAAAAAATTGTGTTTTCAGGGGCACAGCACCACCAGAAGATGTGGTGCAGCATCCAATACATTCGAAAAAATGCACTGCGTGGGTGGCCATATTCAAGGATGGAATAGTTGGTCCATTTCGGTTTGAAGACGAAAATGAGCCGTCCCTGACCGTAAATTCAGCACGATATCTTGAGGTCATGAAGAAGTATTGAAAAATTATAGGCAAACGTAGAGGTATCCATGTAGAGAAGAAATGTTTTCATCAGAATGGATGTAACATTGGTGTGGTTGCAACAATGATTTGGTCATACTCTAATCAGTAAGTGGTGCGATCCAGCGTGGGCAACCCACTCGCCTGATTTGAATCCTTCCGGGTTTATTTATGGAAATATCCTAAAGACCATGCGTACGAAGCAACCCCAAACCATCCGTGGCTTGAAAGCAGCAATCAACGCTAAAATTATACCCATCCCTACGTGTGATCAACGATTTCGCACGCTGCATTCAAGAGTTCCATTGCTATGTTTGCCATTTTGAACAAATTTTTGAACGAGCGTATAAAACAGAACTGTTGATGTTATAAACTCAAATTTACAGGACTGAATTGTTATAGCCTAATTAACCAAACGCAACAAGATTGAACACACTAGCGATTTTTCATATAAAATCTTACAAAAATTTAAAAAATCAACCTCAACTTCACGAAAAAAGCCTGGTCCATGAATTATACTCTTAAACTGTAACTTAACTGTAAGTGCTTAACTTTTGGTTGGCACTTCCCCTAACTGCGATTACGCCAGGACCAAGCAATATATACACAACCAGAGATGATTAGATCATACAATTACGAAAAAGTCGCAATTACGAAGTATGCCAAATATTCAACTGAATCTTTCTGATCTCTTGACGGAGGAAAACTCTTTGTGCTTAGAATGGCCAGTACCCGACTCACCACATTTCAAATATTTCATTTATTTATTGTTTACGATGGCGTCACAATTGACGATTGATTGTAAAAGTTGTGTTTGTCATTTTCTCAAAATTGTATTGATTTATTTTGCATTGCAATATTTTTTTTTGCACACAATAACAAATCAGTGAGCATAAGTATTAAACATTTTTATTATTGTGTGTCTTTTACACCCGCCTGATGAGAACTAATAAGGTCGAAACCGATCACGGGTTATTGACAGGTTGTAGTGGATTGCTGTATGGTGCAATATGAATTGGTGATCATTTTTGAGCAATTATGCTAACCTTCATGCAAAGTTCTCGTACTACGATTGAGATTAAAAGCATGGGGCGATGGCCCCATTTGCACCAAGGTATTACTGATGACCTTATAAACATAAATTGATTGAAGCCGGCTCAGCCAACTGAACCGATGTAACTAACCCAACATAACTAACCAGTAGCCATGCCAGCGACGCCGGCGTAGCTGGCTAGTATAATTTAATTCTACTCTTTGAAATGGGCTAAGGTGGAAAACATACTTTCTAAAATCTAAAGCACCTGGAACGCTTAAGCTGCCATAATAAGATTGATGGAGTTAAAATAAAAAAATTTTGCCTCAACATCTTTCGCGAGCTACAACCATGTGTCTGCTGCTCTCGATCTCAGATCACCATCACTCAGAATTGATAAACAGGTGCGACACAAGCTTGTTTTAGGGCAATAAGTGCAGAGGAAGCTATAATTGTGGCAGCATGAAACAATGTATACATGTACTTAATAAAAACCCAGTTTATTTGTGGTCATAACATGGCATTGCAAAAAAGAATTATTTAGAAAAACCAGCATAAAGGATTTTGTCTCGTCTGCAGAAAGTTTTGGCTGCTACGATACTAATTTTAGGGATAAATAAAGCCATTTTTGGATTTAAAAATGGTAATTTTTATTAAAAACAACGACGTATAATGTTTTTTTCATTCATTTTTTTTACTTAAATAAATCCACGGTTCATTTATTTACTTAAATACACCCAGGGTCTATTGGCTTTTCTTGTTTTGTTGGGTGAAAAGATACTTCAGCAAGATTCTAATTTGGGTCAAGCGAATCGAGTAGTAGAGCTAGTTACTCTCGCACATCGTGAACTGTAAAAGCTGGATCTTTCAATTTCCGAAATTACCCGTTTTCTTGTGTTAAAAATTGTTTTGTATGTAAAATTAAAAATCGCGTTTGTAAGTTGACTAGATATACTCGTATAATGTTGGGTTGAAATTAAAGCTTTCATTTTGTGAATATTTGGCTGTAACGTAATACCAACATTTTCTTATTTTGTTTTGTTTCATGTGATCCATTTTAACTCTTTCGCTCCCGCGATCATCGATTGATGATCTCGTGTTTTCAGTGTTTCCCTCAAATTTTGTTAAATTGAGTTACAAAATTAGTTTACTAAAAAATCGATTTGTGACTTAATTTTCATCCGATTTTCATAAAATTTTCAAAAGATCATGCTTATTTCCTCACGCATCCAAAGATGTATAATTTGTGCCCTAATTTTTGGATTTTTATACCCAAAAAAGGTTAAAAAGATCAAGAACCCAGTTGCAGACGACAAAATCGGCCAAATTCTCAGCACGTGCCAACTACGCTAAAATCAAATTGAGATTACATCTTTACCACATAACCAAACCCTTTATCATTAACACAGTCTGAAAACTACTCTTTTGGGGCATCATTTGACAAAATTTTAAGCGATAATAATAAATTTTACGTTTTTGAATTTCCAAATTTTTTAGGGGTCTCAAAACCCCCCCAAACAAATTTAAATGGTAAGTAGATAAAAGTAAATTTAGTGCGTAAAAAATATCATATGTTGCTAAATACCGGTCTCATTTGAAAGCTTAGGAAATTTGCTTTCCAGCAATATATAACTTTAAATAGTTTAGACTAAGTGGTATATGATATTTACTGATCAAAAATGAGTACTGTACATCATGTCAGTTCAAAACCCCCCAAAATTTTTTGACCTACCTTCACTAAATTATACTTTTTACAAAAACTACATTCCATAAAAACATAAAATAAATTGCAAATGTTTCACCAATAAAGTCGTCATTTTGTATCAAATTTCCAAGGAGACAAAGACTGAAATACAAGTTTAAAAGCTAGCAGAAGTTTGCCTTCTCTAAATCAAAGTTTGCTGTATCCCCCTTGTTTCTCAAGAAATGGGAAGGGTGTAAACAAGCGGCTGTTTCATTGTCAGTGACAGCATATTCTATTTAAACTTGATATTTTCTGAATCTTGAAGAAATTCCCTCTTCAAAAACACATAATGTTACATGGTTTAGGCTAACCTCTAGCAGATGATAACTGATCGTATTTTAGGTACTGAATTTAACTACCAAAATTTGGTACCGGTCGGTACCGGTCAAAAAAAAGGTCATTTGCCTCAGAAAATTGCAAATTGTAGAAAACCTAGGGTTTTAGGTAAGTTTTGACTGATGTACCTTGAAAGCTTATTTCCTTAGCATCATTTTGCGACCATTTCTAAAAAAATTGGTTGAAAATTAAATCTGTAGTGATCTTTGAGGTGAGGGTACCTCTTTAATTTTGAAGACAACTACCCCCCAGTTGGGGGGTTCATTTGCATAAAATTTGCATATTCAAAAAAAATGTTTTTTTTTTTCTATTTGAAATCCTCAAGAAATGTAGATTTCAACGATATATCACACTTAATGCAGAAGTAGACAGCTGAGTAATGATTTACAAACAAACTTGAGGTACATAATTATGATTAATTATGATTGATTATGACAGTTTTTCGCGCTGCCACCTTACGGACATTTTTTTTCGCTATTCACGCGGGAGCAAAAGAGTTAATAAGCTTCGTTAATAATGTGCGTAATGACTTTACGTGCTGCACATAATTATACAAGAATGGTGACACTTATTTACTAAACAGATCCGCGTACCAGCAATTCATAGATTTCTGGCAAGTGCATTACTAATAAACTGTCACATGTAGTATTCCAAACATAACCTACTAGATTTAGTTATCAACAGTAATATTTAATCTTGGTTTTAGGGTCTTAACAGTTATTTGAGTATAGCGTTTAAACTAAAGCGATTTCTGCTACAGGTTTATTTTGGTGGCGTTAATTGATATTTAGCACAATTTTTGCGCTGAAAAAAAAAATTCGCGCTGTGGGCCCTAAATGGCTCGTACTTACTCTACACCAATATGATGCATAACTTGTATTTTTGAGTGAGGCTTGTAGCATTTGCATTGTCACATCCTCGTAAATGAATAAATGCTCAATGATGAGAACTTATAAATAGGGCCTATACAAGGTCTACTCTAAAGAGTAAACAATCAAAATCGCCGAATGGTGATTTGAGGGGAAACACCATCAAAATTTTGAACCTTCAGCCACATGTTGTATGGTCACTACATAGCCCAGAACTTACACCTCTTAACTTCTTTGGGGAAACTGCTAAAGAAGAAATGTATAAAAAGAAGCCATACTCGCTTAGCCAGCTAAAGCAATCTGCTGAAACATCCAGTGTTAAAGCAGACACATGTCGTCGCATTATAGACAATTTTGTTGTTTGCATCAATGCCTGCAAAAACCAAAATGGAGCCCGCATTGAAAATGTGAATTACAGAAAATTTGTATATAATATGTTCCTATTTACTGCATTGCTCTAAAACAGTATTTCTAAACCTTTTTAGGCATGTGACCTAATTTCAAAATACATAGAGGTCTTTAGCCCAGTTGCGTTATATTTTTTCAATTTCAGTAATATTCTCCTTATTAGTTGAAATTGAAATAAGAAGCCGTGGCCCACCCGACTTACGTGCTGTGGCCCACCCGACTTACGTGCTGTGGTCCACCGGTTGAGAACCACTGTTCTAAAATCACAGAAATTTTCTGGCCAAAATGCTACAAGATTTTAATTTTGCGTTAACTACATGTTTTACAAAAATTTCAAAACCTTAAAAAATGTGAACACTCTTTCTAAATGCTAATATTGCTATTAGTAATACATCAGTGATAACTTGATGTGTTACTAATAGCTTAATTTAACTACATCAATGATAAACAAATTACTTATCAAAAGTTTTAAATGATACAGTTGGCCATTAGAAGTATCTCTAAATACACACTTTTTATTTTACAACCTCTTTGCGAACCCAATTATTGAAATTATGGATAATTTTACTGTTTTTCTTTTGTCTATTTTGAAGATTTCGCCTATTGAAAAGTTAAACAACATAAAACATGTATGTACGAATCCTGATGAAAGAAAAATGCTATGCAAAAGTGTTTGATACCAAACTTTTTTAGAAAAATGTATAATGGTGCATTGCTAGTAGCAATAGTAACAGCATGGATACTTAGAGTCACCTCTCTTCCAAAATTATATTCTAGTAAAGAGCACTTGAATTTGTTTAATGAAAACTTCTTTTATCAAAAAACGAAAGACGTAGTACTGCCTCCAGCCAAAAAAAGAAAAATACGTACTGTGGTACCAGCTCAATTTTTGGAAAGCACCATAGGTATTAGTACGAAAAAACTAAGGTACTGGTGGCCCATACCAAAAATCGAATATGTTCTGAGGTCTTATCATACCAAGCAGTATAGAAATTTCATCAAAATCAATAGGTCACATAATTCACCCAATCTAAACCCCATTAAAAGAAATTGTTCTCAATGTAGAGTGAAGTTAAACCAACTAAAGAAAAGCTCTTTCGGGATGAGTTGTAGTCAAAAGTTTGAAAAAATATTTTCAACAAAACAAGTCATGAAAAGATTGGCGTCTCGATTCTCTTTGACATAAATAAGATTCAATAACGTTACTCAAAACATAAAATTAATTTGTCAGGCAACATATAGGACAGCGTAATCAAAAAGATTTGTACAGCAGCTCGCATGCTCTCACGTCGATATTATTTGATATCATTCAACAGTAAAAAAATTTGAAAAAAAGAAGTGTATCAACAGAACAATGATCGCCATGGGGAAAAATGCATTTTGATAAAAGTGTAAAATGTTTTCTTTGCAACTAGATGAAAGGGATCCGTCATGTTTACTTATGTACAAAATTACAACTTATACGTACTTTCTTAGTTGAAACAACTGGTCTTCTGAAACCACGTCGAGGGCGCCTGTCAGCAGGAAGATCAAATGTATCTTTCAGTGTTTGATAAGAGATTTTATATCGACGTAATTCCTGGATTTCTTTCTGCAGCACAGAGATTGAACTCTCTGTCTCCTCATTCATAATTTTCAGATGAATAATTTCATCTTCTGCAATGTGGCGATTGAGAGAGATCTTTTTTTCTAACCTTTAAAATAAATAAGCAACCTTACATTACGCCATTTTTTCACATAAAATTATTTGTTGTTGATGTGGATTTTTACTAATCATTTTGTTTTGCGCCAAGCATTTCTTAGCCAGCAAGCTGTCAAAGTTTGGCATCTTTTTTTGAGGAATATCAACAGGTTTCTTAGAATAGCGACCCTTTGGCAGAAAAAGTGAGCATTGTAAAGTTTTAAAATTGTGCTAAAATACAACAGTTTTTGTTTAACACGGGAAGATTTTCTTATCAAAACGAAGAGATAACTTGACCTTTCTGATTACACACAATAGAAGAAAAATAAAGGTTTAGGCTGCATCAAAACCACTCGTGAAAAGAATGATCTCAACTCTGGTACTACTTGGTTTGGTAAACGTAATGTTAAGAAACACAGAAACCAGACCATATTGAGTGGAAAGGAACATCGGCTGGGCTTATATTCATATTTGAATAAATGACTCCCTCAGAGATTAGAATCTCTTGCAAAGAATAACACAAATTCCATATTTAAAAGTAAACCAAACTGAAGAGAGATTCATAGGTACAGCCTGCAAATAAACTACTGAGTGACCTACTTGTTTATATCCTCGTTTTTATCAGCAATTACTTTGAGCAACTCTTCAATTTGAGATTTACTTTCGGCAACACTCTTCTCCAGGTCTTCAATAACTTGTTGCTTTTTTTGAATTTCTTCACGATATTTCTGAACAGCCAGTTTATGTTTTTCTTTATGCTCAGCTAATACTTCCTTCGAATCACTTTTCTCATTTTGTAATCTCTGATGAAAATAAAATCACGTGAATAAAGCTACAAGCAATATGCTTCGATCAAAGTTGGTGCTTAACCACTTGAGCTAATAGACGGGGCTGAAAATCGTGAAGTGTGGGAAAACTGGAATAGGAAAAACAGACTTAAAACATGTAGCAAATTCAAATTCCTTTTACAAAATATTGCAAATGGCCATACACTTTTTGAAAAGCCACATGCTAACACAATACACTTAAAACAATAGGCTATAAAGTGAAGAGTTTTAACTCTTCTCTGTGTTTTGTCACCAATAGTAAAAAATTTGTAGTTGCTTTAGAAATTGTCATTTTATTATCGCAAAATTTTGATCTACGTGAAATAAGATCAAAAGTTGTTTACAATATTTTAATTGTAAGATCGTGATGAAACACTAGTCATGAGAATTGGATATTTCAATTTATGACATGATAGTGATTCCCATTGTTGTTCTATCGTAAGTATATGAAGTTTTGTAAATACAGTATATAGCCAAAAATCTCTAAAAAGAAGGAAATAACAGTGTAGAAGTAAACCAGCAGTAGTTCATTCTACCTAAAGCGTTTGTAGCTGGAAGCCATAGAACCTAAGTTGGTCGACTAGCTACAGTAGTAGGTAGTGCCTTTGAGATTTAAACCTGTTTGTGTAAATATATTTGTTGCAATTCAAACAAAAAGTGGCATTAATTTACTATAGTTGGATCAGATATTTGCTAAAATAGCAAAGTCTCCAAAGTTTGCAGCCATACGGATTGTTCAAATGATACACTATGGTACCCCAATTATTCAATACAATTATTTAGTACAGAACCAAATTTTTACTACACAACACTTTTTATAAATACAATGATGGAAAATCTAGGAATACTTTGGGGCATCTAGTCACAAATGTAATTCATAAATGACACCAAAATTAGGTCACTGCGCATTTATGGAAAAACAATATACTTTATTGTGCCATAGTTGAGAAGCAGAATCTTGTTATTAAAATACACCACCTACTTGCAGCAGTTCAAAATAGGGAACTCTTTCTAATTTCTGTTGTTTCTCACAACCTGCGGCTGACGTTGTGATTGTGTTGCTATATACTGCAACTATAAAATACATTTAGATGTTATAAAATTGACCTGTTTCTTACAGTACAGCCAAGGCTACCAGCGGCCTAATTCACAAAGTTTTAAAACTTTATTACCAAAAACAATCATCAGCCACCAATGCCATTCGGCAATGCTGGCTTTTCAAAACCAAAAAAAGGAAACGTGGTATAAAAGTCAAAACAAGAAAGTTAACAAAAAGATTTTTAAAAACAAGAAAAAGTTATCTTAATAAAAATATGACTGTTTATTTTCTCTTTTAAAATTTTAAAGCAAAACTGAATACGTGAGGCAACCTGCTAATTCTTCTCGTATGAGTTTAAGAACAGGAGTGTAAATTCCACAATGAGGAAGAATTTCATCCAAGGAAGAAAATGCAACAGAAATTCTTGAACTTGCAGATGCAGAAGAGTGAAACGTTTCCCTGTGAGCTTTTTCCTCAATAACAGAGAGAAGATATGAAGTGGCTGAAAAAAAAATAATTACAGCATTTCATTCTAAAATAAAAACAAGATCATAATATCCACCTTTGCCATGAAGCGCCATGCTGTCTGCTTTAACATTTCTAAAATTATTTTGAGTATAAACATGAAACGTGTTATAATTGATTACCACCCTAGGGGCAGGGTGCATGTAATAAAGGAATTGATGACATCACAAGTCAAAAACCTACAACTTTCAAGGAAGAAAGGTGCCTAGGGCTAAATTCTGATACTAATTCAAGTCAACTTCTACTTTCGCACCGTCAACTTTTGCAAAATTAGTTTCCCTAATTTTCCCAAAAAGTACTGATTGTAGAAACACAGTTTGAAGTTATTATAGGACATAACAAAACTGGATTCCAAGAAAAAAATATTTAGCTGCATTGTTTCACCCTATCGTTCTTCAAAAAGAAGATTGATCTTTTCACATATAATCTTCTTAATTTTCTTTGACTTGATTTAACTATGTTTTAAGCAGGGATATAAAAGCGGAAATGGTGGAAGCGGTCCTTTTTCTGTGGAAGCAGAAGCACAAAAATTCCACCGCTTCCGCATAGAAGAGAAGAATGGAGGGAGAAAAGGAATTGGTCTGGCTATAGAGGGAGCATAAACATTAAGAAATGAGAGCGAGGAGAAGTCGTTTAGAGAGATGTTGACCTCTACATAATCAGAGTAGGAGACAAGCAAAGAAAGAAAAGAGGTAGAAAGATCAAAGAACGAAAAGTCCTGCCTGACGAAAATGACAATGCTGCCGCTAGCCTCTGTGACATCAGTAGAAAAAATACCAGATCGGGAGTGGGTGCCATTGGATCGCAGAGCAGAGAATCCAGTGATCTGGAAAGAGGGAGATAAATTGAGGTTAGATTCCTGGATACAAATAAGGTCAACAGGATGAAACAAAATAAAGTGTAGCAGTTTAGTGCTCCTGGCTCGGAGACCCCCAGCATTCCATTGAAGAACCCTGAGAGAGTTAGGGAGGGGAAGAGAAAGCAGGAAGTAAAGAGAAACAGCCAGGAGGATAAGGTGGTGGTGAGGGTGCAGAGGGAGAAGATACAAAGTGAGCAGAAAAAGGATAAGAAGTTTGAAGGCAAGGGTGAGGTGCGAGTGCTGCATTAGCAGAAGGGGGCCAGATGGGCCAGATTTAGCAGTGGAGGTATACCAGCTGGAAGAGTCCAAGGAAAAAGTCACAGTGCTGGTAAGTGTGAAATCTCCAAAAAAAGCAGGGACGCAGCAGGGAGGGAAGCTCCAGGAGTGAGAGCTGCCAAGAGTTCTGAATCTAGAAAAGGAGAGCATTGAGCACTTTAAATGAACACAATTAGAGCATGTGCAGCATTGCACTGACCTTCCTCACCAGGTCACATTTCCAGTGCACACTGAACAGGGAAAGAAGGGAAAAGGGTTAGGAGGAATGTTGCTGCTCATCAGGAGAAAGAGAAGAATGAGAAGAGAGAAGACAGGCCGATTTTAAAGAGGCTGCCTGCTACCCTTCTGCAGTCGTTCAGGGGGGCTGCATGGGAAAAAATGGTTTGTGTGAGGGGAGTGCCTGGGGTAACTGGGACCCTCGGGAAGGCCAACAGCCATTTTAACCCAACCCAAACGGGGTTGGGGACCACACCACCATGTTGAGGTGGCTGTTGATTAGTGCAGTTCAATTTTGCTCGCTTTACATGTACATACTATATATATGACAGAAATTTCACACTTCACTATCCAAAAAGATCGGAGTCAATACGTCTTTTGGGGACAGACAAAGATCCGTAATGACCATTAGAGTTAAAAGGTAACTCAAAGTCAGAGTTAGTTGAGCATAGATAGAGAAAATTAGTGCTATATGGTGTAATTTGTTGTTGTGACAACAAATTATTGTCGAGAGCTGTAATATGTGGTCACATGGTTTAGATCTGAGAAGCGTTAAGTTAACTGTTGTAAAAGTAGTTGTAAGTAGTGAAAGAACTTGTAATAACTGTCTATTTGTTGAAGTGTTTAATTATTTTTTGAATTGTAGTAACAAACTATTTGATTTTCTTTCAAGCAATTCATGATTTCTAGATTTTTGTTGGTGGGGGTTCTGTGATGACCAAAGCGAAAGTACATTAGGGGTTATGCGATGACAAAAAGATTGAAAAGCACTGTTCTACATTCAACACGAGTTATAATATCTATGAAAAAAAACACATAGTAGTTCAGAACAATAAGCTCAAGCAAAGTAGGTAAAAATAACAGCAGTAAATGAAGGTTTTTGTTTTCTCAAAATGATGAAGTGTTGGAGAAGGCAGGCCACAGACCCACAAAAGTTAAAAAAAATTGTCAACGATCGTTTTTTTATTTTTTGTTAGTGGAAGCAGAAGCGATAGGTGTGGAAGCAGAAGCAGTTGAAAAATAACTGCTTTCACATTCCTGGTTTTAAGTACATTACAGTATTTACAATTGCGTCTGAAGTGCAAGAATCAACTAACATTTATGTTGTGGCAGGTTTGGACATAAACAAATGTTTTTTTAACTGTGAATGTAAACAAAAGCAATCAAGCATTTTTTATTTACCTGTTTCAACTCCAACCTTCAATGTGTTTGCACATGAAACAGAAACTAACATGTACTTACGTTTCTCATTATAGCTCTTCTGGTGTAATTAAAAGTTAAAATGATCTTTTGTTTTTTTGTTTTATTTTGTTTTATTTGCCATATTTATCCTCCATTCACGAGAAAGCGAATTGTATCGCTATACTTTGGACGGTAAGTCTGCACTCGCTTGGGAGTTTCCTTTTTCGAGGTTTTTATGGGCCACCTGTCTTCCACATAAAGGTGGGGCGTCCCGTTAAGTGCCTTGCCCAAGGACACAACAAGCGAACTTGCCGGCTTGTTCTCCACAACCTTCCCGAAATGCCAAGCGCCAAGCAGGGAAGCGGCAGATACCATTTTTTAAAGTCTTTTGGTATGACTCGACAAGGGAAATGAACCCCAGGTCTACCGACTACAAAGCGGACGCTCTAACCACTACGCCATTGCGTCGGTCACTACGCCATTGCGTCGGCCATTGCGTCTGTATTTAGAAATAAAATCTACACATAATTCATAAAAACTCAACGTTTTGAAAAACTAACTTCAGTTTTTCTTTGTCAGGAGTGACTAAAGTTCAAACACAGACAATGTTTGAAGAATCAACAGAATGAAAAGAAGAGAAAGAAAATTATGGCCATAAACAAGTGCAGCAGCGACAATTGGCAGTTGAGTTTTTATGAATTTTATGTAGATTTTAAATCTAAATAAAATTCATTTGAACTTTTATTACACCAGAAGAGCTATATTGGGAAGTTAGATGCCTGGTGAGAAAAGCAAAAAAAAATGTACTTAGATTGTTGAGCAAACTTTGCATTATTACTAGTAAAATAACTGCACCAGTAGCTGCACTTAAGACAGCTCCATCAACATTTCAAAATAACACAAAATTATTGCAATCCAAGGAAATACATATTCCATTGAAAAAAGAAATTTATAGTGACTGTATGCAAGAAATCAAGGGGTGTCAAGGCCTTTTTGTCCTCTGCCAGATGTGCCTATGCCTGGACTAAGAAACTTTGGCAGCAGCAAAATAAGAGAGAGAGTTTATTTATTTCCCTTTTGCACACTGACACACTAATCACAGTAATACAAAAAAAAAGAAAAAGCACTGGTAGCAAAAGCCAGGGAGCATCAAAAAACCTTTTGATTATTGAGTCAAGATACTCCCTGATCTCAGCAGATTTTGATATTAGTAAAAACCACTAAATGACCCTGTTATAATTTGAGTGAATTATCTAAATAAGTCAAAAATTCAAGTTTCTAAGCAATATTAAAGAATATAAAGAAACGAAAGACAATAATAATCATGTATTTTACACAATCCAATATTTTTGCAAGAGTCAAAATCCTTTAACAATTTTACTTTATATGGTTTTTTAAAAGAAACCCAATCCATGCTCTTTAATTCCAATTGAAGGTCATCCCATTGCTTTGATCCTATGTGACAGAATAGCTTCTTACAAAATAATTTATTTACTTGAGGATGATAGTAAGCTGTCAAATTTATCAACCTCGTTTCATGTTGATGAATGGTGTTCATTTCATGAAGAGTGATAAAATTTTTAAGCAATTGATTATAATGGAGTCGATACATAAATTTAGCCAACTCAAGTTGATATATGTCTTCTACTTTTAGTTTTAACACTCGAAGATCTTTGTATAATTGGTGTATGTAAGGTATGAAACGTTATTATTCTGAAAATTTTATTAAGCCTAATTCGAATTATTTCTTGTGAAGTTTTATTTGCTGTAGCCCATGCAATAAATTTATATTGAATTATGCTGTAACAAAGACTATAGTAAAGCACACAAAAGGTTTCCTTGAAACAAAATTGTGCAATCTGTAAAAAGCCCCATGCATCTGGCAAGCTTCATGAACAAATAACTTAATTGTGTTTATTTGAGATTATCGTCAATAAATACTCCAAGGTATTTAACAGTGTGTGATCTATTGATAGTTATATTGTTGAGAGCTTTTCTAAAGTTACACATAAAGTGTCAATAAATAATCCAAAGTATTTGACAGTGTGTGATCTATTGATAGTTATATTGTTAAGAGCTTTTCTAAAGTTACACATAAGTTTTATGAGGTTGTTTGTTTAATATCATGTAGTTAGTTTTTTAAAAATTTAGTGATAGCTTATTTTGACAGACCCAAGGGTTACTTTTTTGAGTTTTGTTTGAACTTTGTGTTTCAGGTTTTTTAGATTTTTATCAGCCATTATAAAACAGGTGTCATTGGCAAATAATGTGGTGTCAAAATTGCAAATCAATGTAACGTCACTAATATAGAATAAAAAGAGTACCTGCCCACAGCAAGACCCCTGGGATACCCCATATGATTCTTAAGTTAAAAAGACAAGAAGTTACATTAGTTTATTGACATAAGTAACTGGTTAATAAATCCAGAGGTTTACCACAAATTCCAAATTTATGATTCAATTTATTTAAAAGAATATCATTATCAACGGTGTTAAAGGCCTTTGATAGACCGAAAAACAAACAGCATGTATATAAATTTTGATCAATATTGTCTATAAACTTGTATGTTGAGTGGATTGCAAATATTGTTGAAGAATTTTTTTGAAATCCAAACTGGTTTTCACCTAGCAGATCATTTTTTCCAATAAAATTGATGATGCAGGAATAAATTAATTTTTCTAAAATTTTATCAAATTGTGATAAAATTGAGATGGGGCGATAATTATGAGCTTCCCTACAACCACAATTTTTAAAATTGGAATAACTTCAGCCATTTTCGAGTAGTTTGGGTAGACGCCTTTACTGTAGCAATTGTTTATCAATTAACAAAGAAAAAGAAATATTATTGATTTAGTAATTTCAATAAATCTCATTTTATCGTATGTATATCTGGTTGCTTTTGAATCATTAGAGTCTATAACACTACCAATTTCGTTTAGATACGTTGTAGTTAAGAAGAATTGATCATGGCTGTCGGCAATCTTGTTTTCACATCATTTGTATTAATTTCAGAAATGGTCTCAGCCATTTTTTTCCTATGTTAGCAAAGAATGCATTGAGATTGTCAGAAATAGCAGCAAGATCAATTATCACATCACCTGTTTTGGTGTTGAGTTGGTTCATGTCAATTTGTTAAGAAGGTTTTAAGTTTACTAGTTTATTTACTATTTTCCATATCTTACTACTATCGCTTTTGTTCTCAATCATTAAGTCATTGTACTAATTTTGTTTCCCTTTTCCAGTTATTTGGGAGACAGACTGAATGCTAGTGGTGGTTGTGAAGCGGCAGTCACAGCAAGAGTAAGAATCGGTTGGGTAAGATTCAGGAAATGTGGAGAGTTGTTGCTTGGAAATAGGTTCCCTCTGAAGATGAAAGGTAAAGTTTATTGTTGTTGCGTAAGATCAGCAATACTGTATGGAAGTGAGACATGGTGTCTCAAAGAAAATGAAAAAGCGATTTTGAGAAGAACAGAGAGAGCTATGGTGAGAGCCATGTGCGGTCAGAAAGTGGTAGACAGAAAGACGACTGAAGAACAGATGGGTATGTTAGGGTTGAAGGAAACAATAGACCGGTTAGCAACAGCAAATGGAGTTAGATGGTATGGACATGTACTGAGGAGGGATGACGATAGTGTTTTGAGGGTTGCTCTGAATCTTGAAGTGACTGGCAAGAGAAAACAAGGACGACCGAAGAAGACCTGGAAGAAGCAAGTGGAAGAGGAGACAGAGAAGATTGGTTTGAAGAAGGAAGATGCCCTGAGACGAGACAAGTGGAGGGACGGAGTGCGTAAAATTGCAGAAGGAATGGGGTAAATCCGGCCATCTCTGCTAAAGGGAAAACACCGGATAAAAACTGAATAACTACTACTACTTTTCCAATCATTTGACTTAAAACATTATGATAAATTTTGTAGTTCTTGTACTTTGTTTCTTCCTATGTTTCACAAATCAATTTGTACATCTTATTTTTGGCTTAATTGAATAGAGAAAACTCGAGAATAACCATTGTTTGATCTTTAGTTTCCTTTTCTTTTCTGGTAGCTAATTTGCACAGGATATGCTTATTTAAAACACTTGTAAAAGAGTTAACGAATTGTTCAAACTGATCATGGATTGCAAAATCAAGTGATGACAAAGACGCATTTAAAATTTGATTTAAGTCTCCAATAAAGTGTTCACTTTTAAAATTTTTCATATCTCGTTTCCAGGTTTGATGAGCATTATTTATGAAATACTTTACAGTGAGGATTAAAGTGAAAACAAAATAATGGTGAGAAATGTTGCCAATTGCTATGACTAACATAAGTAGAGTATTTCAGTTGTTAGAATAGATATGGTTGTTTTGACTTTCAGCAACTTTCTACTTTACAAAATTTGTCCAAGAGGACTGCTTGGACCTTGCCACTTGAAGAGTATGGAGATAAAATCCAGCTGTATTTATCAAAGTAACAAAATTTGAGACAGCAAAATTTAACTGAGAAATACCCAATTTCACTTCAAAACTTGATAACAGAAAAACATGCATCCACATTTGAGCCTACATAAATACAAACGACCTTTTTTGATTTTTTCCCACATTTAATTCTCAAGTGCTCAGTGCATCGCCAACAATTACTAAAGGCGCAGACACTGATTGTTTGCAATGCAATCGAGTCGAAAGCGCATGATTGCAATAGTAGGAACGTGCTCATAATAAACAACTGAACTATATAATAAGGTTCAAAACAAACACACAACAAATTAACAAACAGAAGCGGTGCTGTAGCAATGGTCTCATATGATTTTGAATTTTTGCACAATCTTGTTGGTTGATTTATTAGACACTTTACAATGCTGCCAGTTAGTTCATCTGTATATGTTTTAATACAATTGCTAGATTTTATTTACTTAGGTCAATGTTAAAGACGTAGAATTATGATTTTTCACCCTTATGCTCATGAAAGATGTTTGTCAATGCTCTGGAAAATAGATCAAGGTGGTTTACTATTTGGAACAGGATGGCAGTAGACAACACCTAAAGTTAGTTTTTTTTGTTGATTTGGATTTCCACGCATAAATTTTCTACTGAGGGCAAATCAGTACTAGTATTAGGTTTCATATTAAAAGAAATTAAATTTTTAACATAAATTCCAATACCGCTAGCAGGTGTTCGACTATTGCAGTGAAAAAACTGATAACCATCTAGTTCAATATTACTGTGAATCATATTTTTTAAAAGTTTGGTCTCAGATACTGCTAGTACATCAGGTTTACATTTTAAATCAGTTAAGATAGAAAGATATTAGTCAATATTTCTCTGTAAGCTTCTTACATTTAAGTGAATCATAAACAAGTGATTAGATGTATTTTTGAACAAAGCAAATGATTATCGTATATACTGCCCAATAAGCCGACTCAGCGAATAAGCCAAGGCCGATTTTTAGCTCAGAAAATGAGGGTTTTTACATATTACCGTCCAATAAGCTGAAGCAAAAAAATTACGTTCAACTACCGTACACGTGCTTTAAAATGACATCATTTTATTCATGCCTTTTTCTTTTTTACACAGTTTATAGTACACACCGTATTCAACAGACAAAGTGCTTTGTTTTAATCAGTCGCTAAATAATTTGGTACGATAAGTTTATTAATTTTTGTTTGTTATTTTTGTTCTGTGAGATCGTGCTATTGTAAGATCATAGGTGATGCGTGGTGAGATTGTGCTATTGTAAGATCGTAGGTGTCATTTTGCGACCAATTTTGACCTTTGTTATTTTTGGTTCAAAGCTATATTCGCCCAATAAGCTGACCCCAGAAAATTAGGTTAAAAAATTAGGTCCAGAAAATCAGCTTATTAGCCGGTATATACAGATTGAGCTATGATTGCAACAGTAATCTCTTGGCATAAAAAATAAATTGTTGTTATCTAGCTCTACATCTATATCAATAAACCACTTCATGTGCATTTTCAGTTTTGATACAGTTATCAATAGTGCTAGTCGAACCGCAAATTTGTGGCAAACCTCTGATTGTGCTGTTTTACAGTTTTGTCTTATGATTAGTGCTTTTAATTTCCAGCTTAAGAATCTTACTATGATATAAATGACAGTTCAATATTGGGGTATGTTCTTTTCTAAAAACTTATTAAATTTTATAACAGTCTTTAAAATCATAAAAGGAGGCCCTTAAAGAGGGGTAACCTGAGACAAGTGTTTCACTTGACTCACCCTGGATCTACCACTGATCACTAAACCCAGATTGTTTTAGCTTTAGCACATCCTTCCCTAATAAAAACTGGTGTTTTATTGCTGCGCTGCAAATTATGGTGGTGCTGTATTTCACAAATAACTCCCTTAACATCATATTAGAATACAATGTAGCCATTATTTTGCTTAGGGGCTTGTGTCGTTCTTTGAAAAGTTGAGTTTCTCACTGTTGTTATCTTTTTGTGACTTCTCTGCTAACGCTCTTTCAAAAACTTAATCTTACGAAGATGCACTTTGGGAGCCTGCAATTTTTGGCACACTTTACACTTTTGAGAAATTCTAACAAGGGGTAGACTTAGCACTATTAGCAACTACTCATGAAAAAACTAGTGCAGCTTCTGCTAATGCTACTGTACACTGTCTGCTTACTTTAATTGTGCTGTTGCTTGTGTAAGATATTCTCAGGAGATACCTGACAGCGCAGTGACTATACTGTATAGCCAAATACAAAAAAGACACTAACCATGTCTACACTTCAAAAGTTCCATCAGCATCTCTATACAAGAAAACTCTTTTTGGTCACGGACCACAAGCTTTTGTTAGCACTGCTCAATCCAAGCAAAGCTACTCTGCCTTTGGCTGCAAATCGACTAGCACAAAGGGATTGATACTCAGTAAATAAAATTACCACATCAAATAGCACAAAATGAACGCTCACAGCAATGCTAATGTGCTTAGCCAATTACCAATAGGGCCAGATGATACTTTTGACAGGGAAGAAGACAAAGACAATGACATTTACATGGTTAATGCATCCACACTATCAATTCACAAATAAATCCAGCTTGTACAAGTGTTTTACCAAAGGAGTCACCCAAAGATCTAGTCAAGTCATCAGTGATGCTTTATACAAGTGAAGGCTAACCAACACAGGGCGTTTTAGAAGAAACTAAAGAATGAAAAAGACTCTCAGATTTTTTGTCAATAGAACTTGGGTACTTACTTTACACTGCTAGAGTTGTAATACCTGTTCGCCTAAAAGAACAAATCTCACAGTTGCCTCATGTTGGGCATTTCAAGACGCACAAGGTGAAACAGCTGGCACGATCACTGTTTACTGCACTGGAATAGATTCTGACATAGAGCAATGCAGTAAGAAATGCGTTTCCTAGGGAGAATTTTAAAACAAACCACCCTAAGCTAGCAACCATCCTTGAAAACTTCCAGAAAATCTTTAAAACACAGTACAAGATGATCATTATTAGCTTGTAGCCTAGGCTTTGCCATTGCCATAAGAAACAGCCCAATCAACACAGTGTCACAACACCACCATCTAACAAGTTTGCTAATTCTTCTCATGACTCTTGCTCTGTCCTTTTTTCTCTTCTGTCTTTCTCCCACCACCTGGCGTACATGGCTGGAGCTTATTACCCAATATTCTCAGGCTGCAATGCAGTGGCAGCCTAGAGTAAGCTCCTCTCACAATCCTGTAGACAGAACTCTTTTCAGAAAGCTTTTGGTGGGAAGGGAAAAAACTCTATTTTCAATTAAAAGTAAAGATGAACATTTTTTCATTGGAGATCAATGTTTCTAAAGTTTTTATTGATGTGTTTTTAATTCCAATTGAAAGTGAGGGCTATTTTTTTGCAGATCTACTTTTTTGAGGTCCAATTTTCCAAATTATATTCTTCACAGAAAACCATTAAAAATGGCCATGATATAGGTGGTTGGTTTCCAGGGCCTTGTAGCAATTGGCCCTTGGTCACTTACTTCTTACATATATAAGGACACAAGTGAAGAACTGACCTGGCACAAAGCACTGCCTCAGCTATCTAGTCTAATTTAGTCTCTCTTTCCTCTCCATCCACTTGTTACGTTTTTCTAGTAAACGTACCCTGTCTTATTAAATTTTTTGACACACAATTTTTCCCAGTATTACCTTTGAAACTCATGCTTCCTCATTACGTCCTCTCTCAACTTTGCTGGAGCAACAGGGCCTTTCTAAAAACCTCAAAAAGATTTAAACAAAGTGAACATGTGTTATCAAAACAGTATCTCAGCTTCCATAACAATTACTGTGTAGCTATAAATTACACTCTTTGATACTTTTGGTCATTATTCTAGTCCAGGAGCAGGCAAACTACAACTCGCTAGAAAATTTAGTGCAGCCCACCAACACTTGTGCAAACTTGTTGTACTAAAGAGACAAAAACAATAGAAGCCATCATTGAAAGAGGCACTACGCAATTCACTGTTTGAATCAACACATTTTCCTTCCAAACAGATGGTGATGACCTTTTTTTTGGAAGCCATCATTTTCAAAGTCTGAAATTAGGCATTTGCACCCTTCCATGAGCCACCAGCATTGCAAGATTTTAAGCACTGGCCCTCGACCAACTCCTAAATGGTCAATGCAGCCCTCTGGCTAAAAAGTTTGCCCATCCGTGTTTTAGTCTAATGATAGTTATATTCCCAGCTGCAGTAACTTAATACCACATACACGTGGTTATAGATGCCAGTACAAGAGTATTTTTACAAGAACTTCACTTAATGAAATGAAAGGCGAATATTTACAACAAGAATTCAAGCCATAACAAATCAACATAATAAAAGGCTAAGCAGCTGTGACCCTGCAGCCATGTAGCAGCGGGTCCAGAAAACGACTGCATGATGTTTCTTTGCGTCTACTAAAGAATCATCCCGATTGCTGGATATGTAGAATTCGATATAACTGAACTGCAGATTTTCAGATTAACATTTTAGGGTTGGAATCAGAGTTAGGGTTAGAGCTAGGGCTAGACAGAGTGAAAAGTTAAAGATAAAATTAAAGTTGAAGTTAAAATTAAAGTTACTTCAAGCAATACAGATTTTTCTTCTGTAAACTTGTTTCTTTTTATGAAGACCTCAAAAATAGCAAATGACGTCTAGGAAGATCTCGCAAACAGCAAATATATACAACCTATCTCTTAAAATCACTTTTGTTGTGCTTCTGTCCTCTTCCAACAAAAAACAAGTTTCTAGCCAGATAAGCTGATTAAGGCAATTATTGCAACCACGTTAAAAATTTTCTTATTATCACATTAAAATAGCCTACTGAAAAATTTTTTAATCACATAAAAATAAGGCAGTGGCTATTTTGCCGTCGACAGCAATTTACCCTCACAGACTACTTTGTCGTGAGTTATTTGTGATTGGTCAATCTTAATGATGTACTAAACATGTGACTTTTGGTCGTTTCTGATTGGCCAATTTTAGAAACCAATTAAGAAAATTTTGCACCCCCAGTCTCTATCCCCCACCCTGTACACTCCCTTCCAGTGTACACTGCCCTGTACACTTACATGCTGGGCCTGCCCCTTTGGTGTACACTGCCTTTCTTTTAATGCCCTGCCAGCTGAGATTCGAACCCACAACCATGGTATCTCAAGATCAGCGCTCTATCCACTACACCAGAGTGTCACTGGTGTAATTGTAGCAAATATGGCTATACAAACACAGTGTACAGGGTTGGGGGGTAGACACTGGGGGTGCATAATTTTTTTAATTGGTTTTTAAAATTGGCCAATCAGAAACAACCAAAAGTCACATGTTTAGTACGTCATTAAGATTGACCAATCACAAGTAACTCACGGCAAAATAGTCTCTGAGTGTAAAATGCCATTGATGGCAAAATAGCCACTGCCTTAAATTAATGCTTCTTGTACTTGCATATAGCTGTCTCATTGAACTTAACACTATAATGAGAGGCTGCAGATTCAGTAACTGCACTTGACATTGCAATTCCAGGACATTATGGTCTTTTGCAATCTCGCACTGGAAAATATAGTGGTTTCAACATTTTACTGTTATTTATTTTTGCACATATCTTACCATATAAGTGTATTTCCAAACAAAATAAGTTGAACTGAACTGAAACTGAGTAAGCAGTCACAGATAAGTCCTACTAAATGGTATTGGTACATGACTGCAATCTCCATGATGTTTATCACAATGTCCTGCGATGTCAACTAACCCTAATTTTATGGGCTTGTGAAGTGAATAACAATTGGTGAGTAGGGAGTCACAAAGGGGCTTATAAATAGTGCCAATTAATGACTACCACGTCCATCAAAATGTCCTGCAATGTCAACTAACCCTAGCTTTAACTTCAACCCAAAACCTAATCCAAACCCTAGCCCTAACCCCAACTTTGGGTAATGCAAAAATTGTGAACATTGTAAACAGGTAGTAATTAGATATACTGATGGCAGAGTAAGTTACTGTGGTCCACACAAGCTCAACTACAACTGTAATGCTCTACTAAGTTTTTGCACCACAATACTACACCCAATTTTGCAATTTCTGCAATACAAAATAGCTTTAAACACCAACATGCTACTAACCTGGAGAATTATTCTCTCTTAAAGATGCTTTGCTTCCCAAAACATGCTTACGCAGCATAATTATTTTGAAACTCAATATGATGACAAGCAAAGCATTATTATATACAGAGTCAGTAGGAACTATGACCAATATTTTATAGAACTATCACTAATCAGATGATTCACATTTGTTTCTAAGCCAAAATGCTTTCTGTTTAGTATCATCTTTGTGGTAAATATTTTCAATATCAACACATTATAGACCAAGACATTAAAATGAATGTCAAACCTTTACTTTGACCCAAGCAATCAACAGGTCCAACCTTTAAGCTTAGTCTAACAAATGTCAATACAATGGGTAAAACAATGGGTGGTTATAAATAGGCACTGTAGGCTTAGTTGTAGTACAGGCATACTAGGCATAGTACATGCATAGTAGGCATAGTACAGGCATAGTAGGGGAAATGTGTGACCAAAAACCAATCGCACCAATATAACAGAGCTTTACTTTTTGGCAGTGGCTATTTTGCCGTCGATGGCAATTTACCCTCACAGACTATTTTGCCATGAGTTATTTGTGATTGGTCAATCTAAATGACATACTAAACATGTGACTTTTGGTCGTCTCTGATTGGTCAATTTTAAAAACCAATTTAAAAAATTTTGCACTCCCAGTTCTCTACCCCCCATCCTGTACACTCCCTTGCAGTGTACACTGCCCTGTACATTTACATACCGGGCCTGCCCCTTCAGTGTACACTGTCTTTCTTTTAAAGCCCTGGCCAGCTGAGATTCGAACCCGATACCATGGTATCTCAAGACCAGCGCTCTATCCACTACACCACAGCGTCACTGGTGTGAACATAGCAAATTTGGCTATATAAACACACGTGAATGATTGCGGCAAAATAGATTCCAAGGGCAAATTGCCATTGACGGCGAAATAGCCACTGCCTTACTTTTTTCCTTTCAAAAAAAATTAGGGTATAATTAAAGTTTACGTACATAAATTATTTTTGTTGTAATTTAGTATTTTATTCTTATTTAAATCAATTTTAGTGTTGGATTTAATAAAACATGGCAGGTCGTCCAGTAGCTCCACGATTCATTGTAACCCACAAGAAAGGCAGTGTACACTGAAGGGGCAGGCCCGCTTTGTAAATGTACGGGGCAGTGTACACTGGAAGGGTGTGTTCACTGGGGGTAGGTACACTCCCTTCCAGGTGGGTGGGTAGACACTGGGGGTTACAATGAATCATGGAGCTGCTGGACGACCTGCCATGTTTTGTTAAATCCAACACTAAAATTAATTTAAATAAGAATAAAATACTAAACTAAAACAAAAATAATTTACGTACATAAACTTTAATCAAACCAAAATTAGTTTCTAATTTCATGAGTTAAATTAAGCATTGAGTGGATACAAAGAGATTTCACATTTAATGTTCTTGTTACCATCACTATGCCTGAACTATGCTTACTATGCCTATTTATAACCACTGCCTGTACATTTCTACTATGCATGTACTACATGCACTATGCGTACTAGGCCTGTACTATGCCTATTTATACCCACTGCCTGTACTATGCCTACTAGGCCTGTACTACAGTACTAGGTGTACTATGACTGTACTACATGTGCTATGCCTACTATGCCACCAATGCCTATTTATAACCACCATAAAACAATTGATTTGTGGGTAACAGTAAATGCAAAAATGCATAATTACAGAAACACAAAAAACACTGAACAAAGTATGGAAATCTCAGAAATACAAAAATCAACCGACCGACTTTACACCAACTTAGCATTAAATACGAAGATGCATGGCTTAACTGCATTCATTTCCCTAATTTCACCCACTTAAGTGGTTATTCAGTAATCACATTTTTAGTTTTGATCGACTTCCATTAATTTCTGCATTGCTGAAATTCGGTAGCCTGCTTTTATGTTTGGTAGGTTTTTCATATTTCGTATTTCACTAATTTCTTTTTGGGATTAAATTTCAATATTTTTAAGAATCTAGATTTCCGTGTTTTGGTGCTGTACCTTGATTCGAGCGATTCTGAAGCTTACTTAATCTCTATAACTACTCATGTTTCCATTTTTTATTAGTACATTAGAACACCGATTATCCGAACTAATTGGAACCAAGAGTGGTTCGCATAATAAATTTTTTCAGATAATCGAATAACAATGCCAATATTGTTGGGCATTGTCAAAAAAAAACCCTCACTGCCATCGCTAGTTGATTTATGATCTTAAGCTTTGTCCCAATCGTCACTACGCTCCGATTTCTTTTCATGGAAGACGTAGTCACTAGATTTGGTGGAAACTTAAAAGCTTTTGCATATAAACACGGTGCGTTATCAAGCGCAGATATCGATTTTTCAAGATAAGAATGTAATTGCACCTTTATGACGTTGTCAGAGTAGTGTTCGGATGATCGGCGTTTCGGATAATCGGCGTTCGGATAATGGCGTTCTTATGTAAGTTGGCGATTTATTTCACTTTTAATTTCAAACACAGAAAAATCGACAATTAGGTAAAGGCAACGAGCGAAAAAGAAAAGCAAGCGGTAAAATCAATGGACCTTAAGCCAGGGATATATATCCCTGACGTAAAGCAAACCCAAATCTTTAGAGCTACATCAAATAGATTTAAGAAAGTAGTGGCGTAGTGGTTAGACCGACGCGATGGCGTAGTGCTTAGAGCGTCCGCTTCGCAGTCGGTAGACATGGAGTTCATTCCCCTTGTCGAGTCATACCAAAAGACTTAAAAAATGGTATCTATAGTTTGCCTGCTTGGCGCTCGACATTTATGGAGGTTGTGGAGAACAAGCTGACAAGTTTGCTTGTTGTGTCCTTGGCCAAGCCACTTAACGGGACGCCCCGTGTGGAGGACAGGTGGTCCAGATACTTCGGAAATAGCTACTCCCAAGCGAATGCGGACCTATCATCCAAAACATAGCGATACAATTTGCTTTCTCGTGAATGAAGGATAAATATGGCAAATAAAAAAAAAAAAGAAGTGGCGTGGTCGCAGCACCTATAAAAAAACATTTGGCATAACTATTGAAAAAAACAAAAAAGAAACTAACAAAACAGTTTGCCAAATAAACAAAATTATGTCCTATGTAAATGCACTTGATAACAGCTAAAAATTACATTTCTATGAGTCCCAAACAGTTGTTACCCTAAAGAGATAGGCTTGCAGGTACTACACATTTACCGAGGATGAGAGTTAGAGAGATTAGTTTTCGCGAAATGTGCAACATGAGCTCACAAATTACAATTTATAAAAATAAAGACATCATTCTCAAATGCATCAGCTGTTGGTGTACATGCAGTGCCATGACCAGAAGCAAAACAATCCAAGAGTTTTTCTACCAAGTTGCTCCTGACAGTGCAAATGAAGTGAGTCGCGAAAAGGCAGGCTAAATGTGCAACAGATAATTTAATAGTAAGGTTGCATGCAAGTGATCAAACGTCATCAAGTTGCGCTTTCAAAAAAAGTGGCTGACCACATTCAGTGTTTTCGCATTCAATTGAATTGGAATGATATCGTTTTTTGCAAATCAAATGAATAAACTGGACAGTAGTTAAATGAACGTTAAATATGTTGTTTTACTGATGTTATGGAATGAAACTTAACTTAACTTACAGTTTTTTGGTCTATTGTTTAGGCTGCTGAATCATGGTAATTGAAAAACCTACGGTTCCGATTCATTTATTCATGCGTATGAACTCATGCTCTGTTTGCCGTTTTTGGTCAGACTTGGCCACCCCGACCGGTAGACTGCTTGGCGCCACCACCTATTTGCCACATAGTAATGGAGGCATCCCGTTAAGTGCCTTGCCCAAGGACACAACAAGCAAGCTTGTCGGCAAGCTTACAGTACCGGTGATAATAATCCGATAATGGTTGTTTTTGCTAATGTACCGACGAGTATCTAATTGTTATAGAGTTATTTTTTACTGAGGGACAAATGGTATTTAGATGGCACTTCTCTAAGGGGCAATTTGTTTTAATTGGCACACAGCTCTCAGTTTCGACTAGCCAACTGAAAGACCTAATTTCAACCAAATCGCTTTTGATTAAATTTATTTGTTTCCAAGAATCTAACTAGCAATAATTCATTCCAATTTTTAATAGAAAGGTTGCATATGACGTCACACATTTCGCGCCAAAAAAAGTGGCTGGCTATAACTTGTAATTCATGCTGGGGAGGTATAGGGCGAACACCAACTACTTGGGTTATTTTAAAAACTAATGAGAAATTAATTAAAAATTGAATGAATTATTGCTAGTTGGATCCTTGGAAACAAATAAATTTAATCAAAAGCAATTTGGTTGAGATTAGGTCTTCAGTTGGCTAGTCTAAACTTAGTACCGGTACTGTGAGCCAATTAAAGAAAAATTGTCTTCTAGAGAAGTGCCATCTATATACCACTTGCTCCTCAATTAAATATAACTCTATACCAGTTAGATGCTCGTCGGTACATTAGCAAAAGCAACCATTATCTCATCATTACTGCCGGCACCGTAAGCTTGGCAAACTTGATTGTTGTGTCCTTGGACAAGGCACTTAATGGGATGATTCCATCACTATGTGGCAACAGGTGGTGAGGCGAAGCAGTCTACCCGTCGTGGTGGCCCAGTCTGACAAACGACATGCAAACAAAACATGATCTCACACACATGAATAAATGAATTGATACTGTGAGTATTTGAATTACCCTTGTTTCAGCAGCCTTGGCAATAGCCAAAAAAATTGTTAAAGAAGTTGTTAAGGTCACAAAATTACATCTGATATATCAATACGACTGGTCTGCAAGCACCATTGACAAAAAATTACTAACTTTATCAATCAATATCCAATCTTTATAATATCCAATAATAAATAGTTTTAAACTAAATAATATCCAACAATAAATAATCTAAATAATATCCAACAATAAATAAATTTTATCAATCAATATCCAATCTAAATAATATCCAATAATAAATAATCCAATATCCAATCTAAATAATTAATATCCAATCCAACCAATCAATATCCAATATGACAAACGGTACAGAAGTCTGCCATGTCATTTAGGCCACAGTATAATTTAAAATTACAGCTTTTCAGTATGCTTCTGGGACTGAATATGCTGTATAAGTTGCACAATACAATTAACTTAAAATCAGCATTTCGAAGCATGCTGATTAATCGAGTATGAAACCCTAACAGTAGCTGGCTACAAACAAGCCTGCATGTTTAGCCCATAAAAATAGCACGACTATCAGCAATAACAAGCAAACCTTAGAATCTCTTACCTTACTTTGACTTCATATTCATTCCTTAACATCTGTAAAACAACATATTTCACGTTCATTCAACAACTGTCCCGTTTATCGATTTGATTTGCAAAAAGCGATATCACTCCTATTCAATTCAATGCAAAAACACTGAATGTGGTCAGCCACTTTTTTCGAAAGCGAATTTTGATGACGATTGATCACGTGCGTGCAACCTTCCTATTAATTTCTTATTAGTTTTCAAAATAACCCCAAAAATTAATGTTTGCCCAATAGCTTTCCAACATAACTTACAGCTTTTGATCAGCCACTTTTTTCGCGCCAAATGTGTGATGTCATATGCAATCTTCCTATAGAAATAGTAATATGATTCTTTGTAATTGCAGAAGTAAGATAACCCGAATTTAAAATCGTAGTCACTATCTCGCGCTTTGCGCTCCCACTGATTGTTCTTATGGCCCATGAAACATGTGTTGTATTTGAAATATGCAATAAATGAATGAATTGCTTGCTTATTGTTGGGCCATCGATTACCGGGAGATGAGAAGAGCGAAGTTACAATTCATATTCGGACTTATTCAGATCAAAGTGCATTCATTACATTTTTTCAAGTGATTAGTATTTTTCAAGTGACATTGGGTCATTAGTATTTTTCAAGTGACTTTGGGTCCAGCAGCCTAGACAATAAACCAAAAAACTGTTTGAGGAAAAGTGAAAATCTCAAAATTACATTTGATATATCAATATAACTGATCTGCAAGCATTATTGACAAAAAATTTTAAAGAATTACCAATTTTATTCATCAATTTCTATTCCAACATAGCCTATGACAAATCGTACAGAAGTCTAATTTGTCATTTAGACTACAGTATATGTTTCGACCTCACCGAAAATAAATCGGCCTAGAGGTGCTACGAGAAGAGGCCGATCAATAAGATTACCATTGCGTTTTTGTGATTAATTACATAAAAGCGGAAATGCACAATCGTTATTTATCCCAACCCAACCCCACCATTTTGCCTTTTGCTTACACCATTGCCACTGCCAGTATTGCTGTTTGTCACTTTTATTCGCTTATCTTCTCACTCTGCTTAACTTTGTTGTATATAACTGCATTTCATGTTTGTGATCCGCCTTTGCTGTTTAGCTATAATTGGGAATTAGTTGGCAACATTACCTTTGTTTATATCAGTAACCCGGATTTAGTGCGGTACAATTATCAGCAAGCTCTAGTTGTTTATTTTGTAATTGGGTAATTTGGTTTAACTAGTCTTTTTAAGCTGAATTAGGTATTTAGTTGTACAGTTGATGCGTCAGTTAGTGTTTCCTCTATGTGATTGCTAGCTTCAACTAAATTTTTGGATAGTTTAACTACTTATAACCTGTTATTTGTATTGCATGCTACTGTATTATTCTATTTGAATAAGATTGTGATAATGTAATGGTGTTGTAATGTAAGGCTGCAGTGAAGTTGGAAAGGATAAATACCACCAAAGGTTTCTGTGCCAAGAGAAGTCAGCGTATTCCTGAGCTGCACAGAAATAGTATAATTTAGGCTTACAACTTTTCAGTATGCTTATGCAACTAAATATATTGTTCTGTATAAGTTGCTTATACATAACGTAATTTCAGCATTTCCAAATATGCTGATTAATCGAATATGAAACCCTAGCAGCAGCTGGCTACAAATAAGCCTGCATGTTTAGCCAATAAAATTAGCGTAACTAGTGGCAATAACAAACAAGCTTAAGCACCTTGTTGCAGCCACTGCAACTTCGATGCATACATGCGCAGCTATCGCAGCAATGAGATCTAGCTACTAAGTGTCGTATGAGCACGAAGATGTTACAAACCACAAACCGAAAGTTACCAACAGCAATTTTAATATATAAACCAAAAGAAATCTACGAAAAGTAGCTATCATGATAGAAGTGACTAGTCGCCGTATGGAGTGCACTCTTTTGACAGCGGACCACGGCCAGGTGCCTACCGTTGCGCTACAACCTTTTACTGTACTTTGACTTCACATTCATTCCATAGCACTAATAAAAAAATATATTCAACGTTCATTTAACAACTGTCTAGTTTATCCACTCTTTGCAAAAACGATATCACTCCTGTAACCTTCGATCTCTCCAAGCGCCTTGACGAACCGAAGTGATCCCAAGTAATAACATATACTTTGGTTGGACCAAGGGTAATCAAAAAAACTTACGGTACCGGTAGTAACGATCAAAAAAATGATTGTTTTTGCTAATGTACTGACGAGTATCTAATTGGCATAGGGTTATTTTTAACTGAGGAGCAAATGGTATTTAGATGGCACTTCTCTTAGGGCCGATTTTTTTGGCAAATTAGCACACAGTACTGAGCTAAGACTATGTTTCTCAAGATCTATGATTTTATTAAGTTTACTTTGACAAGTCTTGCAGAAACTAAGTAGCTGGTTGTCATGCATACACAATCATTTTTTATACATACGATTTTTGCTTTTAACAGAGTTTATGAATCCTGAGGTTTTCTGTGGTTTTGCCAAAATTTTCTTTTCGAGAAGCGGTTACTAGTAAGGCATTGCTATGTAATTGATTCCATGTAGTTAGAGCGTCCTCTTCGCGGTTGGTAAACTTTTTAGATCTTCTTATCGACTCATGCCAAAACACTTTAACCCTTTATTGGCCATTATTAGAAAAACAGCTCAAAAAATTCGTTAACTTGCTACATTAGTGTTAACGTATCACTCGTCACATTGCACCCCATAAATAGTTGATGACGTCATTATGTTAGCTATGTCGCAAGGGATCCATATGGTTTAAATATCCAAAATTTTTCCATGAGGGTTATAAATATCCAAAATTTTTCTGAAGTTTAACTGTCTTTTGGGAATTAAGTTTACCAGTGTGTGGCACATAAGAGTTAGTATTTACCCTGCGACTAAAGCAGATGAGTAGAAATTCATGTTATAAATCATTTTAAGTCAACAACAAAATCACATGCAATCATTGCAATTGGAGTATAATTGGTGTTGTAGCTGTTGGCAAAAGCATCCCAAAATTTTTTTTGCAGGAAAACGAATACGAAATATTTGCGGAAAAAGGGCAGGTAAAGAAACCTGTACATTTACTGTACATAATAAACACGAATTCCTCATGTATAGTGAGAGTCTGTTTGTATTTTTCCTTCAATCTATACAGCGCAACAATACAAAATGTACAATACTAGGTGTAGGCTAAAGTAGGCTACGTTTTCAAGTGTCCTTTTCATCCATACGAATGTGAAAATATCCATCATTTTGTGTGATAAACGAGAAAGCAATTTCTCTCGTTGCTTAAGCACAAGCAGACTTGGCATTTCAGGCAATAAACTCTGCTTTGCCCCGTCTTACATAATTTGCACTTCCGTTTAGCTGATTTGCACTCCGGCCAGTGACTAGTGCAATCAAACCGAATGTCGGCAATAGGGGAAGAAGTAAATTTTTTTCTTGAGTTTTCTCCAATGCTGCCACTTGCTCTCCGTTTGGAAGGACAGCCTACGGAATTCACAATCGAGTTTGCATGAACCAGGGCAGTTGCAATGGACACGGTAAATTTGAGGAAACTTACCGGTAGTTGTCTGTTTCTCGGAATTCCAAGCTGCTGGCAATTTCTACGATATAACAACCATGCGTTACTTTTGAGATGTCAACACAATGGAAGAGGACCTTTAAATACCATCGCTTGATTTTGATGGTTGTGCGGTACAAGGCAATTAGCATATCAGACAAATCAACCCCTCCCATGTTCTTGTTGTACTCTTGTACTACTGTTGGGCAGCTGATTTCAACATACTTTTTTCAGTTCTGTTCCAGCGTTTCACAAAGCTGACAGGGTCTGGATCACAATAGGTTGAAGCCAGTTGAATACATTTATTGTCAAACCACTTTGTGACAGTTAGTCCTGAATTAGCATCGGTTTTGTATTCATGTGTTCCACGACCTTTTTTCTTCATATCTTTTTCCGTGGGCAGTGGGGATCCTTTCACACGATCGGCCCTAATAGTTGCTGTTACCAGAAACCCCAATGATTTTAATTGCAAGCATGACTGCAAAGAACAAAACCAATTGTCAAAGAACAACTTAAAGTTTTAATTTTTTGGCAACTTCTCAATGAGCCTCAATACTGCATATAAGCCAGTGCATTTCTGACCATCAGCTCTAGACAATCCTTGATACAAGAAGAAGTCGTACATAAAACCTGAGCTTCCTGAGCGTACAAAATTTTTGAAGCCCCACTTCTTGGGGTTGTATTGTCGAATGCGGCTGTAGGCGGTTTTGGCAGGAATTATTTGCTCATCTATTGACTGATCTTTTTCTGGTTGGATTTCCCAGCCATTGAATTTTACATGATCAATGACGGGTTGTATTTTAAACAATTTGTTTTTCTTGTTTGTTTCATCTTCCAGGAGAGAATTATCATTTACATGTAAATACCGTCTGAGAGTCTTGTACCTGTTTCTCCCCATTACGTCAGCTATAGGTGCATAGCGTGTTTCATTAGCCCAGCACATTTCGTACTTGGGCAACTGCACTACTGACATTAGCATATGCATTCCTATAAATTGCTCAATCTCACCTTTAAATATCGATACTGCAGCACAATCTTTTTGCATAGCATGCAAGTTTGTCTGTTGAGCAATGTGCTTATTTAAGCTTGACTTTCAAAACATTTCAAAGTAATTGAGAGGAGTATTTCATCAGCATTAGCTGTGGGTAAACCAAATTTACTCCTTTCCGCATCTGAAGCACTTTGTGGTGCAGCTATCGACGGCCAGCGAAATACATGATCAGAAAAACTTAGCCGAGTGTTGTCAGAAGACGGGGATTTATCTTCTGGTGTATCTGCTTCTGGCACACCACTCTGATCATTGCGATCAAAATCATCTTCAATCTCTTCCTCTGCAGCTTCTGTAGACTTCTCTTCAATCCTTGGTGGCGCCACATTCGGTTCAAGTTCCTCATCGCTATCGTCAAGGTCTTCCAATTCTGACTCTATATCAGGCTCGAGTAAATAAAATATTGCTTTGTCTGTGTTGTATCGATGTGAATTCATTTTTGTGAATTGCAATAAGCTATTATTGATGTTTCCCAAAAGCAGAGAGAAAAATAAAACTATCTTTTAAAACAATTCGAGTTAGTCCTCTATTGGGATAAAAAGAATACGAACATCTGTACTTCTTGCAGTAGTCTAACAAACTTCCACAACATGCCTGGTTCCTCGAACTAAACTGCCAATAAATTTATCTTATTATTTTTTAAGCGTTATTGGGACACACCTTATTAGTCCCACTGTCCAACTAGACTTCCCTACTGCCGCTGCAGAACAGAAATAACCTACTTTACTTAAGTAATTGGGACATATGTCCAATCTAAGGCTTCACTCATGGCAGCCATCAAGGTAAAGTGACCTACTGTACCTTGAACTTGACGAGTGAACACATTAGAATGGCGCGCGGTTGTTGCACGTTGTGCAGTGATGCGTGTCTGAAAGGCTGTGGTAAACGCAAAAACAATAACTTCATGGAAAGTAAGGGGATAATGTAGCAGTTCTATATTAGCTAGGTAGGACACTTGGGACCCAGTGGAATCGAAATTTTTTACCGATATCGACCGTAGGATCCATATGGATACCACGTTGTTATCTAATCTAATTCAAGCTGTTGGTTGCATTTGGAAACTGTAAAAGGGCTCAAAACTATTGTTGGATGCTTTTTCAATGCTTTAACATAAGAATTACAGGAGGGCATACTGTCAAACTATTAATTTAATGCTCCTGAATACAAGCCAATTTTTGGCAAGAAACTCGGCTGATTTTGAAGCTGTGTTGTAAAATATTGCAACACCATTCCAGGAAAAGTTCAATGGTGTTTAAGTGATCAAAAGTAGTAGATTTAGGAAAACCAATAAGATATTCGGAAATACAGGGTGTCCCAAAAGTAACCGAACCCAAATTTTGATAAAAATTAGATATCAAAACCAACAAACTTCTTGAACATATTTAGTATTTACAATTGTTCAAAATGTCTACCTTGAACTTCAGTACAATCAAGACATCTTTTGACAACACTGCGACATACTTTCTGGGTATAAATACTTCCAGGTACATACTTCCAGGGTGTCCCAAAAGTAACCGAACCATAAACTTACATAAAAGTTTGATATTAAAAATTAACAAATGTAATTTCTTTTTAATGTCTTTGTATGGTATTTTTTTACTATTGCTTACATCATTGCCTAATTCCTGCTCAGTGTGCGCCGCTGGTACCCACATTTTTCAAAAATGCAGCGAAGGACTTTAGATTTAAACAAGCGTGGACTAGGACAATTAATCAACCTTGCAAGCCTAAGACAATTGATCGACTGAAACAGAGTATTCAGCACGAATGGAATCAAACTTCAGAGGAAACTTGCCAGAAAGTATGTCGCAGTGTTGTCAAAAGATGTCTTGATTGTACTGAAGTTCAAGATAGACATTTTGAACAATTGAAAATACTAAATATGTTCAAGAAGTTTGTTGGTTTTGATATCTAATTTTTATCAAAATTTGGGTTCGGTTACTTTTGGGACACCCTGTATATCTCACGAGCATGTAGTTCAATTCTGAATTTGATGAATCCATATGGATCCTCTGGCCAATAAAGGGTTAAAAAGTAATAGCTTACCGGTACCGGTATTCATTGCATTTCAGCTTGGTGCTTAGCGCAAAAGGGATAGAGTGGAGAAAATGCTGTCAGGTTTATTAGTTGTACCCTTCTGAAAAGCACTTGAATGGATTCACATCTATAAAACTTGTATTGACCAGATCGTTGCCCAAAATTGGCAAAACAATTGTTTTCAAGTGCTTTGTTGATATTTGAAAAAACAGAAAAAAAATCTTCCAGATGAAAATGTCGGAAAAAGTGTGATTGACCATAAGGCTAAAAGCAATTGTTTTCGAAGAGTAAATTCTAGACAAAATATTTTCAAATTAATCCCCCGTTCCAAACCAAAAATTCAACACAACTATTGTAATCTCGGGAAAAACAGTTCAACGATATTTTTCCAGCTTGATATAAGCTGAACAGTGTTTGTGGTAACACTACGTTGTGCCAATATTACTTCCATACTGTCAAAGAGGAAAGGGTTTCCAGCAAAAGTTGTTCTATTTATTACCCCCAAAATTTTTCCATGGTAGAAACAAAAAAATATGATACAATGTAATTCAATTGCATACACTAATAGTGTGATATTGAAACTTGGGGTAGTTATAAATAGGCATAGTAGGCATAGTACAGGCATAGTAGGCATAGTACAGGCATAGTAGGCATAGTACAGGCATAGTAGGCATAGTACAGGCATAGTAGGCATAGTACAGGCATAGTAGGCATAGTACAGGTATAGTAGGCATAGTACAGGCATAGTAGGCATAGTACAGGCATAGTAGGCATAGTACAGGCATAGTACAGGCATAGTAGGCATAGTACAGGCATAGTACAGGCATAGTAGGCATAGTACAGGCATAGTACAGGCATAGTAGGCATAGTACAGGCATAGTACAGGCATAGTAGGCATAGTACAGGCATAGTAGGCATAGTACAGGCATAGTAGGCATAGTACAGGCATAGTAGGCATAGTACAGGCATAGTAGGCATAGTACAGGCATAGTAGGCATAGTACAGGCATAGTACAGGCATAGTACAGGCATAGTACAGGCATAGTAGGCATAGTACAGGCATAGTAGGTATGCTACAAGTATAGTATTCATAGTACAGGCATAGTAGGCATAGTACAGGCATAGTAGGCATAGTACAGGCAAAGTAAACATAGTAGGAGAGGTGTGCGGTCGAAAACCAGTCGCACCAATGTGACAAAGCCTTCTTTCCTTTCAAAAAAAAATTAATTTTTACTTTTATAAAATATAAAAGTTGCTACTTGCTAATTAGCATTTTCAAGCCGATCTCCTATTAAGAGGGATCCGATTAGGGCTGCCACTCTAAATGTTTTATAGCTAGATCTAGATATTTTTTGTAAGGCCTAGAGGTATAATTGGGAAACTAGATGATGGCTAGAAAGTCTAGATATTTTTTTAACGTACTAGATATTATCTAGAGGGAAATCTTTAAGTCGAGTAATGTCATAAAGAAAAGTGAAGGAGGGAGATTAACTTGTTTTCCTTTACTTTTTTGTTCTAGGTTATGCAATATCGTTAGACTAATGTTGTATTAGTGAGTTTATCTAATATTTTTCAAACATAATGTTGGGCTGAAAACACAGAACAGAGAAATTTTGGGCTGAAGTGGAGGATTTCAAAAATGCTTCTGGAGAGAATCCATTTTTAGATCTCATGAATTGTCTTAAGCAAGGATTGATACTACCTCATTCAAATGCAAATGTGGAAGTTTGGAGATAAGAGCGATGTGACATGAGTGCTCGACAGTCTTCATAGACGCATTTTCCGCCCGAAGCAAGAGAGATGACCTTTTTTTTGGAAAACACCATGTCCACATGCGATTGTTAAATTTTATTTTGCAACACAGTGTTGCAAAGATCCCTAAACATCTGTTTCCTAGGTCCCGCAAGCAGCCGTTTTCATTTCATTGCTTGGTGAACTACTTAAGCATGTAATGTAAAGTTCAAATTTTGTTCTTTAGGTTTAGTAGTAGGCGGACTCCAACAACTAAAAATCGTCGCCACATCGTACTATGCCTGTACTATGCCTATTATGCCTGTACTATGCCTACTATGCCTGTACTATGCCTACTATGCCTGTACTATGCCTACTATGCCTGTACTATGCCTACTATGCCTGTACTATGCCTACTATGCCTGTACTATGCTTGTACTATGCCTACTATGCCTATTTATAACTACCGTTGAAACTTGTTCTCATTTTGCTCAATTTTTGCTTCTAACAAAAACGTATTTTTTTACTTTGACAATTTTACTTATATGGATACTTAAACGTATCTGCCTCAGACGCTTTAATTGAATCACAGGTTTACAATCTTAGCTACACTACGTGACATAAATAATTATTGAGAAAAGGGAGGAGGGGCTAAGTTTAATTCTGATCGTATTAGACTCCTCGTCTGGTTTATGTTCTCGGGAGTTCAAATAGATTTTGATGATGATTTAGACGTTCGTTTTAAAAAGTTCATCAAAAGTTTTTCAGGAGGTGAATTTAATTATCCTATCACTCTTTGTTTGCGAGTCTGCGTCCTAGCTTTGCGTTTTGGCACGTAAGTAACAACCACACAATAATTAATTTTTTTCTAACAATCTAACCAAGGTGGGAACCCCTGGATCCTTGGCACTGGAACTTGGAGAACATGATCCTGCCTGTGAGAAAAAGATTTGGTAAAAAATACATGTATCTACATTGCCACGATTCTACATAAACATGATGATTGGAAAATAGGTTTTTTTTAAAAATTCGAATAAAGCACAGATCGGAAAAAGAGAGCGGTTGTAAAAATCTCTTGAAACTAATTGTTACGTGCACTCCAAGAACGGCAAATTTTTTGTACATGCTGATCAAAAATATATTTCCTTTTACCTTCCAACCACAGTTCGTTGAAATTGTATGAAATCTATAGTTATGATATTATGCAGCCACAATATTCCCCTTTATTTTCAACCAAGAGTCTCTAAGATGATGTATGAAAATCAAGCAATCATTAGTGACCACAAAATTTGCCCAAAAATACATTAAAAATTTGAAGCCATGCAATGGATTTCCTTCAAAAACATTTTATAATCTGGTCAATCAATAAATATTTTAAAAATTCGTTCTCTTTTTTTCTGGCTATAAATCTTGGTTGTATTTTGTGATGCAAGGGTTTGCAACCTTTCGTGCAGATGGACCAATTTCAGACTTCTTGAAAATTTCGCAGACCAATAACAGTTCGTAAACCACGCTGTTTTTACGCACAAATATGCCAAAGCTTTGAAGCAGTGATCATTGACACTGTGTCTCCAAAATGACGTTGCAAACCTTTTTGCTTTGTCATTTTTTTGCGATCATGCTTCCAAAGAGCTTTTTCGTTAAATTTTCTGAATTTTTATCAATCAATCAATTAATCATTTTAGTTTTGCCCAAATCAGCATACATAGAAAATAAATTTGACAGCAGAGGACAATAAAAAAGGAGACAATGGCAAAACGATGTACGTTTATACATGCACAAGAAAAGAATTTAGATTAAATTTGAAGATAGTGGCATGGCCATCGCATCAGTAAAATAGCAGATAAAAACACACACGAAGAAAAGCATATACAGCTTGTACAAAGTGTCGCAAGATATATTAAAAATAAAAACTGTCATGTTGTAACTCTAACAGGGGAGGTTATCAGGTGCTACACCTCGCCCAAGGGTGACTTGGGAGCAACGAGAGCTAAGAACAGCTCCTTTACATCTCAAGGCACATAAACCCTGTCCCCGGTTGTAGTTTTAAGCCATACACCTAGGACTAAATTAAACACATACAGTAGCTAATAGAAAAAAGAAGTTACTGTGGGTTGGTAGTACCGGTATGGTATCGCCCGCTGCATTGTTCGCATAAAATTTAATCAACTCAATCAATAATTAATTTGATGCAGAGTGACCTTAAAAGACGAAAATAACTTATTATCCCAAACTAATATGCAATGATGAAGTTTCAGTAGTTCAATGCTCTTTATGAATTGATCGTTCATGGTTGACTGTTTTCACTTCAATGTCACAACCTTCAGAGGTTCCATCTGAAAACAGAAAAAAGAACACAGAAACCATAGCACTGCAAAAGCCTATATCATAAGCAGTTACATTCCCTAGATGTGAATTTCAAGTGGATTAAATGTTCATGAAATGATAAAGAACTGCATTGATTGGTTGATAAAAGATTTCAAAGATTTTATTTCTCTTAGTGCTGGAGGAAGCTTAGTCCATTGCATAGGACCTTTCCATTTGAATGTCTGTTGGGTTAGTTTAATTCTGCAAAATTTAAGAAATATCTTAGCTTTCGACCGTGACCTACCAGTGTTGCAGTTTCAATGGTTGTGCTGAAAGAAGATATTAAATGCATCTGGTAGCATGTTATTAAAATACTTGGGCATAAATTTAACTGTCTCTGATTGAGCAGTTTGTACTATTGTCATAATGTTCTTCTTTTTTTGTCCACTGCTGTCAAATTTATTTTCTATGTATGCTGATTTGGGCAAAAATGAAATGACTGATTAATTGATTGATTGATTGAATTTTTACTTGTGAAGGCCTCTTTTTTTTCAAAATGTAAGTATTAAGTTTGCCATTCAAAGCCACCAAATTCTGCAACATGGGTCACTATTCGGATTTCTTTTGGCCGATAAAATTTCACGTCGCCGTTGGCAGGTTGCACACCCCAGTTGTAACACAAACTATTTTTTTCTTTTTGTGTTCTTCTGTCATGTTTTCAGTTATAGCCTTCTATTTATCTTACACCCATAACCCATGCATGGGAATTGCTTGTTTGGTGTCGTTTAGGCTGAGGGTTGCTTTATTGTTTACAAAGGAGTATATATGCGAATTAACCACAGCAAGTCTCAGACAAGTTAAAACTGAATGATTGAACCAATCGCCATGCCACTGTTCCGCACCTATTTACGTGGTCATTTTGTCCTGCGTTAGACAAAACCAGGCCTGGCAATACGGCTTGTAGACACCAAGTATCATTTTATTGCGACAAGAAAGAAAATATTATTCAGCCTATGATGTATAGATACTGTGAGTATATTGTTTTGTGACATTAGGCCAATGGAGCGTAAGAACAGAGTGAGAATATTTATGAGTCGCCCTCAATTTTTGATATGGCAAAAGCATCTATTTAATCAAAATTCGTATCTTGCAGGTCACCAAACTTGGATCCACGGGGTCAATGTCATAACAGCTGCTTGTCCAGTTGTGATCGGCTGGCGTGTGCGCAAAATTTTGTATTATGCATGCCCATTTTCACCATTTAATTCTTATACCTAAGCGTGTTTACCACTTTGCAGTAGCTCTCAGTTTTTGCAACGCAAGGAAGCATGCTTGACCAAAAAACCTTTGCGCTCATCGCTACTTTCTGGCCTGTGCCTAGATGTGTGAATCTTCAACGCCGTGTTCGCAATTCTCTAAGGAGTGGTCGCGAAATATAGTAATATAGTAAAAATTTGTACTACAATATTCTAGTTCACAAGAGCTATGCGTCCCTTAAAGCAGGGCCCCAGAAAAAACGAGTGTAAATCTAGCCATTATTGCGAGAAGTTGGTAGAAGTGTGGCGTCATTGCAGCTGCTTACACTTCTACCAACTTCTCGCAATAATGGCTAGATTTACGCAAGACGGGCGGTAAAGTTTAGTTGGAGAGAGCCCAGAAAACACTTGCTGCAGCTTAACTAATTCTATTTAGAGGCCAAAAAACAAGTAAAAATGCACGCTAGTGTGCTAAATATATTTTAGTTCTTATTGTTGGCATTGTTGTGTCTTGTGGGACAATGACTAAGGACGCTAAATTGTCTTCTTCAGAGTGAAAGCCTGGGCAGGAGTTATGGAGATCTTGCAAATACCCAGTTGTAAAAAAACTCGCCTCGGCTTTGCTGAAAGAGTCCAACAGAACGATACGAAACATAGCCAACACAACTGTAGGAGCTGTTGTTTAATGTCATGATGTTCTACCAACCTGCTTAGGATCCCATACCAGATGTTATGTTGGTTCTACCCACCCAAGGTAATGCACAAGGCAGCGGAGCTATTATCTCATAACTGCAAGGCTCGATTTTACTAAGGTATGTCAAGATTGCCCACAGACCGGTGGCCCTGCATATCACTGATCCAAAAAGGTCAGGGTTCTTTGTAGTTTAACCAGAAACCACAAAATGCTCAGTTTAGTATGTGTCACCGCGAGAAGGCACCACAAAATGCTTGCCGGATGAGAGGCTACGTGCTGTTAAAAACAATCTTACCGACACGCTTTCCCTTCAGCTGAGCAGCTATAGCATCGGCGCTATGCAGTGGTGGAATAGCTCGGAGCTATCCAATGATGATAATGATAATAAAGGAGCTATGGAATGATGGTATAGCACGGAGCTATGCAGCGATAGTATAGCACGGGGATATGCAGTGGTAGTATTACATGGAGCTAGGCAGTGATGGTATTACGCGGAGCAGAGACGTAGCAGCCGCCCCCCAAACCCCCCAATTGGGGGGGCCCAGGCCAACTTTGGGGGCCCAAGTTAGTCTGAAATTGCTTTTGGGCTACGTGACTATTTTCAGTTCAGCAGACTTGTTTACAACCGATTTAAACTGTAGGAAGAAATTGGCTTGTGACATCATAAGTGAATGCGACGTCATTTTATCTCGCAGAATCTAGAATATTTCGATTGATTTTCTGGTAGAATCTTGAATATTCGATTGACGTAACAATGCCGTTGTTACGCAACAATCATAGAATGGTCTGGAATTCTGTTTGGCTATAAATACCGGGACAATATATATACACTGCAGAGTGCAGATAAAGTATTTTATTGACATTGTATAGAATGAAACGTTCAAAAAGTGGTGCTCAAAAGAGAAAAGAAGCAGCCACTGCTCGAGATGCTGTAGCGAAATTGCCCAAGATGACAGATTTTTTCAAGATTACTGAGCAGAGTAGACCTGGCACTAGTACCGAGAGGGATGAAGAAAACTATAGTGTACAAGAAAAAGAAGACTATGACGATCAGCATCAAAGTGATTGTGAATTTCCAGAAAATCTAAGTTGTGATTTACCTGCCAATATGCAACCTTCAATATCAAAAATAACTGAATCTCAATTTACCCCTATCCCTGATGACCAATGTAAATGGCCTGAAAGTATTTCTGATGCTCAACGATGTGATATAGTAAAACGTGGACGACATCAACTAATAATGAATTTTCCATATAATAACACAACTCCAAGGCGACGTTTTTCCTCCAACCATTATAAACGTGTGTTACCTAATGGTGAAAGTGTTTCACGGTCGTGGCTAGTTTATTCTGGGGAATCAGATCAAGTTTTTTGCTTTTGTTGTAAGCTATTTGGAAAACACTAAGCCCCTTTTGTAGTGGTATAAATACATGGGAGGGTTTTTCGAAAAAACTAAAAGACCATGAAAACGGCATTTCCCACCAAGAATGCTGCAGTCAATGGATGTTGCTAGCTGAAGGGATAAGAAATTCATCCACTATCGACAAACGCGAGATGAATATTTTTTTCAATGAAAGACGTTTTTGGAGAAATGTTTTAGAGAGACTTATCGACATTGCCTTGTTTCTATCGGAAAGGAATCTTGCTTTTAGAGGATCTGAAGAAGTCTTAGGATCTCCTCACAATGGAAATTTTCTGGGTATATTTGAGCTTTTGGCAAGAAGAGATCCGATCCTAAAAGAGCTTCAAGACAGAATCAAGAATAAAAACACTAAAGATCACTATTTGAGTCCTACCATACAAAATGAACTAATTGACTTGCTAGCGACAGAAGTTGAAAAAGAAAATTTACAACAATTGAAATTGGCAAAATATTTTTCTATAATTTTGGACTGCACTCCAGATATGTCATATCATGAACAAATGTCTGTCATTCTCCGTTATGTACTATGTAATGAAGAAGCTGCTGTTGTTAAAGAAACATTTTTTGGCTACTTGAGAATAAGTGACAGTACTGGGAAAGGCTTGTTGGACGCTTTCTTAGAAAAAGCGACCGAACTGCAACTCGAATTGTCTGATTGTCGAGGTCAGTCATATGATAATGGTGCTAACATGAAAGGAAAACATTCTGGGGTCCAAGCAAGAATGCTAGACATCAATCCCAAAGCTGTTTACGTGCCCTGTGCAAACCATACCCTTAACTTAGTTGTTGTTGACAGTGCTAATTGATCGACGGAAGCATTGACATTTTTTGGAGAATTTACAAGGTTGTATGTGCTGTTTTCTTCCTCTGCTCAGCGTTGCGAAATTTTGAAGAAACATGTGGAGCTGTCCATAAAGTCACAATCTGATACTCGCTGGGAAAGCAGAATTAAATGCATCAAACCTCTTCGATACAATTTAAAAGAGGTGTTGCTGGCACTGAAAGACTTGGAAGCCATTTCCATAGAAAGAAAAGATGGAAGAGCTGCCTCAGAAACAAAATCGTTGATAGCTCATTTATCAAAATGGAGTTTTCTTTTGTCGGTGTTTATTTGGTATGATATCCTATTCCAAGTCAATAAAGCAAGCAAGATTTTTCAATCGTATGGAGTCTCCCTTCATACAATGAAAACGGAAATCCAGGCAACTGAAAAGTTTTTGCAAAACTATCGCACAACGGGTTATGACAGTGCCGCAACATCTGCTGTTGAAATAGCACAGGAATTGGATATTGATCCTTCTTTTCCTCCGTCAAGAAGTGGAAAGAAAAGAAGATTGTTTGATTACCAAGGTGAAGAGGAACAACGAGCTACTCCTGAACTGAAATTTAAAAGCAACTTTTTCTATCCATTAGTAGACCAGGCTATTATGTCAATAAAGGAGCGCTTTAATTTGTTACGTGAGGTTTCTTCCGCCTTTTCGTTTTTGTACACACGAGACAAACTTTTGCTTGTGCAACAAGAAAATGCTCTTCTTACTTGCTGTAAAGAGTTCCAAAAAAAGTTCGGTGACATTGATTCTGATGAAATGAGCGCTGAGCTACAGCGGTTTGTTTTAATTTTACAAAAAAAACGCAATCTCAATACGGCTCAAAACTTTCTGAACTATCTTCTAAAGACTCATTTATTTGAATTGTATCCGAATGTGTACATCGCACTTCGAATCTTACTAACTTGCCCCGTGACTGTTGCCAGCGCTGAAAGAAGCTTCAGCAAATTGAAACTGATCAAAACTTTTAATAGAACGTCTATGACAGACAGTAGACTATCTTCATTAGCCATGTTGTCAATCGAAAATGACTGCGCCCGATCTCTTGATTATGACAATGTCATAACAGCATTTGCGAACAAAAAGGTTCGCTCCAGACTATTTAAATGATACTGTGTTTTTATAACTTTTTCATGTTTTTCAGTGTCATTGCTTTCGTTTCGCAGTGTCTGCATAAATGTCCTACTGAACTCTGGCATCGGTGCCGAATTTTTTATGACTTGCACCTTCGGTATCGACATGCTTTATTCTGACATTAGCCTGTTTACTTATGTACAAATTGTGGTGTATTTTCTTAATGCAGCTTTTCAATTTTACACCTCTAAAGTGATGTGATCTGTGCGCAGGGGCTCTTGCGCTTACTTTGGGGGGGCCGAAGTTGGAGTGCTACGGGACTGATCATAGGTCGTATCCGTCTTTCTGAATCGTTTCACAACAGCGAAACACCGTGATCTGCTGAAGGAACTTCTACCAAGCGCAAGGAAATGCTGTTTTGAAGGCGTAATTGTTGCGTTTTATTGTCGACTCTTTGAGCCAATGCTAGTCAAAGATAATCTAAGCCTTTCGTTGTCGGCAAGACATTATTCAAGTCAGCAATGTAATTGTTGGGGCGCGATATTGCATCGGCAATGTTATGATCGCCTTTTACGTGTTCAAATTTGCTTGTGAATTGTGCTATAAACAGTAGTTAGGATAGCGTTGTTGTCGTGGTGAGGCAGAGAGAGTTGAACTGTTAAATTTATGAACTAAAGGTTTGCGATCAGAACGAAGAGTGAAGTCTTTTGCATCAAGGTAGCATTGGAAATACATGATGGCTGCGAAACATGCAAAAAGTTCTCGGTCAAATGTGGACCACGCATGTTGAGCAGGGGTCAGAGCTTTCGACCGAAATGCGAGAGGCGCACATGAATCATTTTTGACTTGTTGAAGGACAGCGCCTATGTGTGTGCCACTCGCATCGACGACCAACTCTGTTGCAGCGGTAATGTCAGGGAAAGCCAGTTGTGTTGCATGTGATAAGGCAGTTTTGCTCTGAATAAAACAATTTGTCAATTCTGTGGTCCAGCACAAGGATTGATTTCTTGGAGTTGAGTTCATCAAAGCGTGCAAGGGTTGTAACCATTGGAATGAGTGTTTCACAATCTTTGCGTGATATTGATACATTCCTAAGTATCGCCGCAGTTCTTTAACTGTGTACGGTTGTTGAAATTCTGTAATTTCCCGTACTTTTTTTTCGCTAGGGGCTATGCCATCCTCCGAAACTTTGTGGCCAAAGAAATTCAGACTGCTCACACAAAACACGCATTTGGTTTCATTTACAACCAGGCCGTGAACTTTGAGGCTATCGAACAATTTGTCAAGGAGCTGGGCATGCTGCTCTTTATTCTGGGACATGACGATGATGTCATCAAGGTACGCAAAGACGTTGGGTAATCCGGCATCAGCTTCGTTCATCAGCCTTTGATAATAACATGAACTAGTGGCAAGACCCATGGGCAGAAAATTGTATTGAAAATTACCCGGTGGTGTGGCCATTGTAAGCATGTGTTTATGTGCAGGTCGAACAGGAATGAAGTAATAGGCGTCTTTTATGTCTAACGTTGTAAAGCACCGGCAACCATGAGCTAAATTGTCAAAATCTTGTACGTTTGGAAGTGTGTACTTGTGTGTTCTCAAGATTTTGTTGAGGCTTATGAAATCGGCACACATCCGGAAAGGTCCATTTTTCTTGGCGACTAAAACGACAGGAGAGCTGAATTCTAAATGACTTGGTTCGAGGATGCCTGCTTCTAATAAACGATTAATCTCAGTTTTCAAGGCAACGAATTTGTCGGGACCTAAGCAACGAGCTTTGGAGTGTGTCGCGTTTTAAATATGATATAGAATTTTTCGGTTCTATCTCAATCATAAATTTCTTTTAAAATTGAGGCGACGTATAATAATCGCTCGGATAATTAGGTCTGACTGCAACTTAACAAACTTGGAAAAAATTGGCTTCCACTAAAAACACCTTAAACCACGTTAAGAACAGAATAATGTATTCACAAAAATAATACTTTACTACTTCAAGCTTCTTCGCTCGACGATCTAAGAACTAATCACTTCACTACACAATCAGGAAACTGCCAGAACTAATTTCATCAATAACTGTTCAATACTCGCCACGTCCACAAAATCCACAATAAATTGTCACAAAAAAAACAATAGCCCTTCTTTACTCCGTCAATCAATCTCTCTCTCTCCCCACTACAACGCTTCTCTATTCTCTATCTACTACTATAAAAAAAATCCCGTTGCCTTATATATAAATCGAAAAAACAATCCAGAAAACTTTAGAACGAAATCACGTGAAAAAGAAAACAAGCCCTATTAGTTATGTCATCGGTCAACGAAATTCTTCGAAGAAGCTAGAATCACTAGATCAATCTGGAATTTTATTATGTCATAAACAATTATAACGCAATAAAGGCGTACTTACAGCAAATGCAATTGCGAGGAAAAAAGGTCTTTTTTCAATGAGTAGCCGAGCGAACAAAATAATACAACACTATACACATATATGAAAACTACGCTTACAAGGTAAATTTCTTTATTCGTGACAGAATGAACGATTTTATTGTGCCTTACTTCAACAATAGCCTCTACCGAATGAAGGATAGCTTTAGAGCGTAGTGTTACGTCAAAAACCTCAGGAAATCGGTTTCTGTAATGTTGCAGGAGATAATTATCAGTTCGTTGATCAGAACGCAAGGTGAAACCAACTTCAAGACCGTCATGTTCTTTTACCAAATCCCGTTTGTAACGCTCAGAGTCGATGAAAGCAGTAAGCTTGTTGTTTGACACGTCAACTGGAGGTGATATTTTCGTAAAAAATCAATTTCGAGTATTCCATAGTCAATATCAGCGACAGAGAACTCATGGTGGAATAGATGTAAAACTCCAATGTCAATGTTACGCTTGATTATGCCGCAGCAGTGCAAAATACCTCCACCAACAGTAGTCAGTAGTGGAGTAGGCGCGGGGAGAAGCAGAGAGAGGTAAATACTGTCCTTGGGAAAAACACTGTAAATAGCACCCGTATCGATCTAAAACTTGCATCCACTGACGCTATCCGAAACAAAAAAAAGAGGGGTGGACCTTGGAATTGCGAGCTACTCTGTCCCCCAGTTAGATTTAGCCCGCTTACTAGTTTTCCGGAGCCGAGGTATTTGACCAATTATAGGAAAACCGGCAAGAACTGCCTTCGCACTTAAATGCTCGGCCTCCGAAACGTTGGTGGTAGTAGCACGCTTGATTAGGATTAGAGCTGGGTGATAGATGTGGATTCCTAGAGTGACTGCTGCTATCCCAGTCACACGGTTTGGGGAAAGATCTTATCGCACAGCGAAAACTCAATCGGGGTATCAAAGAGCACTCTCGATGATTGAATCAAATAGAATTCCGAGACGAAAAATCCGATCGATCATACACGAATGGCGTCGATACTGCGACAGATTTTTTAGAATAATTTAACAATTATAAGCAAACAGCCAAACCTCACACTTAAATTGGGCACAAACATAGTAGAAAGATCAAATAGCAAATGGCGATGGCATTAAAGTACGACGATAAACAATTATAATTATAAGAGAATTATGAGAAGTACTCGTTGTTAATACTACGATAAATTATAATAGCTTATAATATATACTCCTACTGACTGTATGCGACTTTCCGAAACGATTCGACTTTATAGCAGAGATTTCACTTCATTCGTATTTTGATTTTGAGAAAAATACCAAATGACTAGAGTGCCGCGGTTATATAGTGCTGCAAATTTACGAAATTTTCACGCGAGCACGTGGAAATAGACAAAAGAAAACTTCATAGAGAATGGCTGTCCTAAATCTTTTTTCTTAGTACTGTTTACAACACAAAAGACACTAATTATATCAGTTGGTCTCCAGCAGCTTATTCAAATAAAAAGAGGCCCTGCAGTTTAATCAAGGCGCGAAAAGTTTTAATTAAAATTTTATGAATGGATTTTGTCTGTAACACATAGAGCGGGTTGGTCTTGAAAAGTTGGGCTTGGCATTGGTGTCCCTATTTAACCCATGCTTTGCTGGGTGGTGTGAGGAAGAGGGAGGGCTATGTGATAAGCTTTTTTGAAGGGATGTGATGCGTTTTTCAAGCATTTCGTTAATTAAATGTTGCGGTGATAAATTGTGATGTGACGAAGATGGTAATGGAAATGTGGTAGCCTGATGGTCAACATGGTCGATTAATTTATCAGCCTGTTTGGCTAAATTGTCGAGTGGCATATTATCGTTGCGGTGCAAAAATTTTTGGGTAGATGGTTCAACCGAATTTAAGATGCAGTGTTGCAATAGGTCTTTATGCAGTTGTGACGAGAGGTCATAGTGACTACTCAATGTGGGCCTAAGCTTTTGCAAGAATTCACAAACGGTAAGTGTGCCACGGTTACATTCATTAAGCAATGTGGAGAGACATTGTTTAGACGGTGTGGAAAATCGTGCCAGCCACTGAGTTTTTAATGAGGTGTATGGGTCGTCAGGGATGTCGGAGGGTAAAAGATCTGAAATGCGTTGAAGAACGGATGGTCTTTTTGACAACGAAACTAGCAAGGCTCGATATTTTTGTGACTCGCTGGACACCTCTAAGGCGGTGAAAAAAACCTCACATGCCTTTAAAAACCAATAGGGTCGTGAACCCAAAATTCGGGGAGTGGGACTGTGGTATAATGTTGCTCGATAATGGATGTAAAGGTGTTATTGAAGTTTGGCGAAGGTAAAGGTGACTGACTTGTAGGAGAAGGAGTGCTACAATAAATTTGGTGTGGTTGGGGTCAAGGGTTGACGTCGTGAACTCCTGAGGCTCTATTTTCATTTAACGCGCCGATTAGCCCGGCAAGAATAATGGATGATAACTAGGGCCCGCTAAAGTCAATAAAGTCAAAAATTTTTCACGACCTTGTTACACGATCAAACGTGTACTAACGTTCGTTTCAGGTCTTCAGGAGTCTGTTTTGATAGATTTTATAAGTCAAAATTTTGCATAAAGTCAAAACTTGTCAAAATTGTCTTCATCAAATATTTCCTTACAAAAACGAACAAATTTATATTTTTTTCAATTTTTGAGCAGCTATTAAAATTTTATGCGCAGTTTTATTTGATTTTAAACTTCTGAAATAGCAGTAGTTCTCGGGCAGGAAGCCAAATCAGTTGTTGATACTGTGCTTTCACGGCCGTCTGGGAAACGGATATGCGCAAAACTGGGGTTAGCATGGAGTAAATCAACTTCGTCAACCTAAGGTTCATCTTTATTTCGAACAAATCGGCGTAACAAAACTGGTCCTTTTTTGTAGTAGCCAAGAAGATAGACTTTTCCCTAGCATGGACCGTCTTTCAAAACCAAAAAATCTTTCATGTGGTGTGCTGTTAGTTGACGTACACAATAGGTACCTAACAGCATGCAAAGCATCGGGAAGCACATCTTGCCACCTTTCAACAGGAATTTGCTGGTCGCAAACCATTAGCTGAACTGTTTTCCAAATTGTTTTATTTGTCCGCTCAACTTGAGAATTACCCGTCGGGTGGTAAGGGGTACTACGACTGGCAGCTATTCCTCGTTTGACAAGATAATTCCTTAAATCTCTGGCCATAAAAGCAGCCCCGCGATCGCTGTGCACGTACATTGATAGGCCAAACAGAACAAACAGCTGAGTTAGGCTTCTGATAACAGTAGAAGTTGATAGGTCTTTGCACGGAAAAGCAAAAGGATTTTGAGAGTACTCATTCATGACAATAAAAATATATGGAGCTGGTCCAGGCACAGGTCCTTTAAAGTCAATACTTATACGCTCCCATGGGCGTGTAGCTTTTATAAGCGATTCTTCTTCTTTTATGTAAAATCGAGGTTCTATCTTTGCGCAAATTTTACAATTGCTGCATACTCGTTTTACATCATCCACAGAAAATGAAAGATTTTTAATCCTGACAAAATGATTTAACCAGGTGATTCCAGGATGTCCCAACTTCTTGTGAATGTCTGCGAGATCGCAAGAGTAGGTACTAGCAGCAACTTGTATGCGTGACAAGGAATCGGGAACTACATTAAGTTTGCCCGGGCGATGGTGAATATGGTAATCGAAACAACCCAACTCGGCTCTCCACAATTGAATTTTCCGGTTTTTAACTTTGCCTTTGCTTGTTTTATCGAACATAAAAGATAGAGCGCGTTGATCAGCAACAAGATCAAAACATTTGCCATAGAGGTAATGACTCCATCGCCTAGCAGCTTCCATTATAGCGAGAGCTTCTTTTTCAACAACAAGATAAACCTTCTCGCTCTTATTAAGTGTTTTTGAAAAAAAAGCAACAGGTCTTCCTTGTTGACTTAAAGTAGCAGCCACAGAATGTTCAGAAGTATCGCAGTCAACTTGAAAAGGTACATCATCTCTGATATATGACAAGCAGCAATTGAAAAGAGTTTTTTTTAGAGATTCAAATGCCTCGGCAGACTCTTTAGACAAAGGGAAATCATTACCAGTAATAGCCAAATTAAGAGGCCGAATACGCTCAGAAAACTGAGGAATCCAGCGTGCGTAGTAAGCAAACATACCTACTAATCGTTGCAGCGCTGATTTGCAAGTTGGCAATGGTAAGTTCATTAGCGGTTTCAGTCTTTCAGGGTCGGGTCGAATAACGCCATGCGATACGCGTAACCCAGTAAATCTATCTCAGATTTAGCAATGATCGACTTCGACTCGTTAAAAGTCAAGTTGTTTTTTGCAGCAGCTTTAAGAAGAGCGTTTAAATTTCGATCATGATCTTCCTTATTGGCTCCCACAAAAGTGATATTGTCCAAATAAGCGTATGTCCTTTGCAGTTTGTATTTCTGAATGATTTCTTGAATTTTCTTTGAAAATACGACACCCCGTTGGTAACGCCAAAAGGAAGTCTAGTATATTGATTGAGCTTTCCGTCAGCTTCAAAAGCTGTATATTCCCGATCGATTTCACAAAGGGGAATTTGATGGTAGGCCGACTTTAGATCTAATGTACTAAAAATTATTCCTCGAGCAATTTGATTAACTTGATCATCAATTCTTGGATATGCGTCCAGAAGGGTAAACTTGTTGATAGTTTGAGAATAATCGATCACCATTCGCTTTTTATGCCGCCCATCATCAGCAATAAGGACTTGAGCTCGCCATGGACACATGGATGGTTCAATTATGTTATCATCTAGTAATTTCTTTATTTCTGAGTGAATAAATTGCTGATCTTCCGCATTAAAGCGTCTTGATTTCGTTGCAATAGGTCTTACGCCCGGGTCGAGATTTAAAAAAATACGAATCGAGTTGATCTTTGCAGCCGCAACTGTGCAAACGGATGAATTAATGATAATATCTTTTCCTTCTTCGTTCACTTCAAATACAACTCGACGATGTCGTTTCATGAAATCTTGGCCGATTATAAGATCAGCACACAGATTTTGTGTTACTCCAAGCTGCGGTTATATTTTTGTTCGAAAACAGTCAGCTCTGCTGACGTTTTACCCAAGCTTTTAAACGTAGCATTCTGTTTTGCTAGAGCTACTTCTGTAATCGGCCCGTTGGGCGCCTTCAACTTGAGCCATTCAACCGCGTTTAAGCTGATGTGACTATGCGAAGCTCCAGAGTCCAATAATGCGTAAATAGTCATTTTATTGATTTGTACTGGAATGGTAGACAAGGCTAAGCAGTTTGGTACTCCAGTTAGCGAAAATAAACACGAAGATAAGGACGCAGCTACAGTGTCATCACCAGAGCTAATTTGATCATCTTTTTCATCATGTATTCCCGCTGTTAAAGATTTTGATGACGACCGGCATGCTTTGTAAAAATGTCTTTTTTTTCCGCAACCCCGGCAGTAGCAATCTTTAGCAGGGCATTCCTTTCTACCGCCGGGATGCATATTACCAGCACAAAAATAACACCGTTTCTTGTTTTGGCGAGTTTTACTTTGGGAGGAACAAGCGGCAGGATAGGCGATTGCAAAGATTTTTGTTCTCTCGTAAGTAGAAGATGTCTGGCGTAAGTTGCATTTTTTTGCTTTAAAAACGTTTGATCTAGTATAGTTTTTGCTTCATCGTAGGTGACACTTTCTTCGACCAGATCGAATATCTGTGTTGACAGATAGCAATGCAATAATGCTAATTTATCTACAACTCTATCCGGAGCATCAGCATTTTGTTCAGCGGCAGGCAGCCGGAGAGATGTTCGATCACATCAGCAAATGTTTTTATCCGATGTTTATAATGCTTGTAAGCAAATGGATCTCCGGGATCCGCATTTAATATTTGCGGTTTGAGTTAACGATCCATATGAAATTTTTTAGTTGAATAAATTGTAGTGAACCAAGGCCGACAAGTTGATGCCTGGCTTTATTCAACTAATAAAGCACTTATCACAGTTAACAAACGTATAAAATAGCTGTAAAATAAAACGTTATAAGGAAACCAAAATATAGCTTATCAAAGTAAATATTCGTTAATACAATTAATTAGCTGACTGTCATTGCACTATAACCATGGTTACTACATCAAGCTTATTGCTTGCACAACGCAGAAAATGCAATTGATTGCAAGGCTCGAAGGCACAAGCAAACTACGCATTAGCAAATTAGGCACGCGAATAGTTGTAATACCAACATTTACTACAAGCATCAACAGTATTAAAAATTTCTTGGCTGATACTTCGACTGATTGGTTCACAACAACATATTTTCATGAGGTTCGGAGTTCCGCATATAAAGTACAAAACCAAGTAGTTGGCACAAAAGACCTTGTACGTCAGTAGATTCATCGAGTTGTAAAGAAAGAAAAGGATTTTCAATAACTCGATTTTCTACCCTTTGAGACATTTCATCAATTCTAAGTGTGACCGTGTTATTAGATGTTGGAAATGATTCATATTCTTTTTCACTCTTATCACCAAAGAAAACTTTAATTGTATCTTTTATAGCTGGAAGAACTAAAGCCTCTCCAATTGTAAGTGGCTTGCCAGCTTTCGCGATTCTCAAGCTAATCAAGTAAGACACATACAAAGATATTTCATTTAAGTTGGTGTAACGGTGCAAAATTCTTTGTCCCGTCTTTAACCATTTATCCATTATATGAAGCGCTAAGTAATACAAAAAAAATTAGATTCTGAAAAATAAACTGATAGAAGCTGCTTTATTAATGCCATCAGTCATACGATGAAGTTAATTTTAACTTTTGTAGTAATTAATTAATAAATTAGGAAAATAGTAGAATTAAATAATTAAACCAATTCATGATTTCAGACTTAGACAGGCTGTTAGAACAAAACGTTTGCTTTTATCAATTGTGTACTGTACACGTGCCTGTGAAATACTCTTTTATCTCCTTTCTTAAATTGCAGCTAGGGCTTAAAAAAAGTGTGCAATTTTCGTAACTTTTTCTTTAAAGTTTCGTTTGGCATCTTTTTTTTTAAGCCCTAACTGCAGCTATGGCTAGTTTAACAAAAAAATCACGCGAAAAGTTTTGGAAACAACGCAATAACGCTCGCATTGTTGGAACTCAGATAATTTTATGTGGAGAACAAAGAGAAAAACGATTTACAAGATATTTTTTAATCAAATTTTCTTTGTTTAAAAAATGTCTTATAAATCGTTTCTCTCTTTATTTCTCTGCACAGCGTGTAAGGCTATTTTCCTGCTGCCCGAGCTAGACAAAACAAAACATTGACAAGAGATGCCAGTTAGTCTTTTAGTATCAGGTTCACTGGCTTTTGCCCGAGTTAAGTAAAAAAAATTTTGTTCTTTTAAGACAGGAGTTTCTAACCTTTTTGTTGCTGTGTACCACTTATGAAGTTATTCTGTAGCTGCGTACCACCTAACTTTGACGATTAATTTTGTCCGTAAAAGAACTGTGCACAAAAGTTAACAGACATATTAACATACAAATATAATACAAGTTATAAAACAATCAGATTCCAACAGCAAAGAAAAACAAAGTCAGGTAGAACAGCAGATAAAAATATAGCTTGCTAGGACAGCAAAATTTTATTTTGAAATTCACAAAGCTTCTATCAGTCTATCACTGAAAGAACTCCCACATGCCAATAAACAAAAATATGATACACAAACGATCGCATTTATACTGACGAATAAACTTTCCAGAAGGTTTTTCAGTTATAAGCCAATTACATTTCTTTCTAAAAAATCTGTATCAAACAGTTCTTCCCCCGTCTGTTACATCATAATATGCTTTAACCAGTGGTGAGCTCGTTTCTGGAGATATTGTGTAACACGCAAGCTAGAATATTCGATTGTGATGCAGCTTGCTGCTGCTGCTGCTGCTGCTGCTGCTGCTGCTGCTACAGATACGCTACAGAAAGAAAAAAAAAAGCGCCAAGCAAGCTAGCAGCCAACGTGACATTATACAACATGTACAAATTTACATGTGTTACAGTTGAGAAGCAACAGAAAATGAACTGAAACCAAATTCACATTACTGCATTTCTATGTCTGAGAGTTTCTGTGAAAACAAATACTTATTTTACATTTTTGGAAAACATATCGTGTACCACATGGAAAGCTTCCGTGTTCCACAGGTTGGGAACCCCTGGACTAGATAAAAATCGCAAGTTCAGAGCATAAAGTATGGAAAGAAAAATTTCACGCAGAAAAAAAAGGTAGTCTAGAAAAAAAAGAGCTATAAACAAGCAAAACATCCAGAAAAAGAAAAAAATAGAATAAGTAGTGAGTGGGTAATAAATTTTTTCCAAACCTTTTAACAAATCTTGATTGTTTTAGTACAGCCTATTCTGATATAAAAAGAAAGGAAAATTAAGAGTCTGTTCCGAGGAGGACAGGGTAAAATGAGTCGAAGAGATCGGCAGGTGTAGCACAAATGCCTCAGAAAAAAGAAAAGATGTCACCAAGAACTTACAACTTCTCTTTTTTCTGAGGCATCTGTGATACCTGCCGGTCACACCGACTCTTTTTACCCTGTAGGCAATCGGTAGTGGCGCGGTCGTGCGATCTATTTTTAACAAAAGCTGTTTCAATGTGATTTTACAGTTACTGAACTCGTTGAGTCGAATCAAAACGGGCTTTTTAAGAGTCTCAAAAACATTGAGCACTCTTGGATCAGAAGGCACGGCAGATATTGTGTTTTTACACCAAAAGCGGTTTTTGAAATTTATCCGAATCGATCGACAATTTTTCTCTACTTTCAGAAACATTAAGTGAAAAACACTTTTCGGAAATTTTGTCAAGTCAACATAAAATCGCACGCGATCGACCAGTTCAGACTAGGCGATCGACTTGTTGGCCATCCCTGCTGTTCAGTATAGATACAAATACCTTAACAGGCAGCATATTAGCAAAAGAAAAAAAAATCTTTTTTTATACGACGGCGTCACCCGCAGAGCTTCTATCAACAACGTCGGGATTTAGAGTGTCGGTTTAACCGGTCAAACCGGCTTCACCTATTAGGTTCTTGTGTCAAGAGTAACCAAACGTTTATGTGTTTTCTGCTTATAACATTTTCACGACTTCGTGCGCTTCTTTTCCAAATGGAATTTCTCATTTCAAGATCCTGGCTATGCTTTAGGTCTATGTGCTCTGTTCATTGCTGACATAAACCCAAGGGAGCCTTACGTTTCCCTTAGTTCGGAAATAGAGAATACATTTCTCATATCAAGCTATTTTCAAACAAAATAGCAAAAATGTCTTTCGCGTAGTGCGATTTTACACGGTGACGCTACTTTTTTGTGTTCTCCTCAAACTTTCTCAAGTTCTCCTTGGCAACGCATTAGGCTATGTAGCATGTTCTTTTCCACTGCTTGACATGCCCTGGGAAGTGAAAAAAGTCCTTGTTTTTCCCCAAATATTTGGTTTTATCTCGGTAGCTCTATTTAGGTACAAGTAAATGGAAAAAATGCTTCTAAGTATGGTGCCATTTTACCCCGGCAGGGTATACCATCACCCGTGCCGATTTAAAACGTATCAATGAATGCAGCTGCGCCATCTACACGGTCCAAGCATTTGTGAGAGCAACAACGAAATGATTTAGGAAATATAAGTCATAGTTTCTGTACATGTAATGGTGATCATGTTGATTTATTAATCAAGACTGAAAGTATTCAAAAAGCAAGAATGATGTCACAAACTACCATTCGTAATTTTTAAAAGTGTAAGGAGAGGAGTAAAACATAGTGAAAATTGATAGCGTCGCCCAAATGGTGGTGGTTTTGACAATTAAGGAAATGAGCTATCAAGTGGTAGGCCTATTTGACGATTTAGTGTCCTGCTTTAGTCACTGACTGCGTGAATGTACCTTGGCCCTGGCATAAACGCTGCCATGCAAAGAGCAAACTTAACTTGAAATGAAGCACTCACAGTTAAGTTATAGCAATAGCATGGGGCCCCCATGATTAATGTCGAGATTTAGAATATCAAATCAGCTGGCCCAATTTCAAAAGAAATGGCTTTAAATTTTAAATTATACATTTTGTTGTTAAAGATAGGAAAGGACCATTTTTACTCCATTGTCTTTTTCTCGGATGATCACCAAGTGTTTTGTTTGGAGAAGGCTACATATTAAAATTTGTAGACTTCATTTGTCGATGAATCTTTTTGAATAATTTGATGGATAATGTCAAAGATTCATGCTATCGAGAAAGAATACTCAAAATGTACTAAAGGACTTAGGTTTTGTGGATATTACAATTTTGTGCAGTGCAAACACAAAAATTTTATATGTTTTTAACCGGTAGATTACATTTCACAAACATTTAGAGACTTTAGTTTTTGATCAATCTTTTTGAAAACGTCAATGCATAGGCCTAATGCAAAAGGACCACGATTGTGAGGAAAAGTAGTCAAAATGTACCAATAAGAACTAACTTTGTTAAATCGCCTGAAGAATCGTCATCCTGAAGAATGGTTCCACCTGAAGAAAGGGTTTCCACCTAAAGAATGGTCACTCGAGACTTCAAACAGAAACAGCGAATCATAATGAGATATTGGATCACCTGAAGAATTATTATTACAATCCAATCTGGGGTGACGATTTTTCAGGTGATCTACTTTGCTTAACAATTGGAAGTTTATTAGGCCAAGTAGGACAATTGTTCAACCAAAAATGAAACATGGTGAATGGCAATCAATTTTTGATCAACCATTATAAACTAATTCTTAGTCTTAAGTAATTGGAGTCACATTCTTTGCTGGAAAGAAAATTTTATAGGCTTTCAAAGGACAGTAATTGCTAGTACTTTATCATAACGTTTTTGTCTTGAAGTCACCTGTTTTTACTGAGCTTACCACTTTTTGAGAGTGGCAAAAAATTACACCACAGGTCTTAAAGTTCAGTGTTTTCAGTATAAAAACTAATATTAATTGTACATATTATGATCTGCGATAGTGAAAACTTGTGTTAATCGTACCAGACATATTATGACATCATGGAGCTAGTTTAAACGTGCAAGCGAAAAAAATGCTTAGAGGGCTTTTAGTGCTTAAATAAACAATTGCTCGTACCATAGTCAAATAAGCTTTGATTGTTGTAAAGTTGTTTTTATCAAAAGCGGCTTATTAATATCTCCTAAAACAACGTTTAATCGCGTTTCTGCGATGAGCACTTTTTTGAGAAAGAACAAAAAACAGATTGAGCAATAAATCGTTGATTGTGGTAGTTTATGTAATGTGGTAAGTCGGAAGCTGTTTTTCGTTTGAGCAAGAAGCTGTTATCCTCTGTCAAATAATGCATATTCTAAACAAAATATTTCTGATTATGACGTCACGAACTCTCTATGACACTTACTATGGGGCGGTGATCAATCGTGCCAAGTTTGACGCATGTACCTCTAGCAGTTTCAGAAGAGTTGAAACAGACAGACAGAATTGCGCTTCGTAGTATACACTTAATAGTAGCCGTTTGTTTTGTTCAGACATCCGAACGTCTCGATAGTTGATTAGCAGACTAACAAAAATCAACGTTCTTCTCTCGATCTCACTCGAAGAAAGCTTTCAATTTCCCGCCTTTTTCGGGATCACATAGCTGCATTTGCAAATGGCCAAGAAACTATATCTTTTTCTGGCTATTTTCTCATCTAGTCACTCAAAAGAATTTCTTATCTACTTCTGTATTTCGCGGCCGTACCAGCAAAAAGCCACCCTTTTTGAATGCCAAAGTAAGACCCGGATTTGCTGCAAATCAAAAGTACGTATCCATTTTGATCGTGGTGAAATTTGTGAAAACGTTTTAGTCTGCAATGATTCAACGCAATCACCATAGAAATAAACACGGTCCCAAGACATTTCAAAGTACAACAGTGGTCCTAAAGACCTTTTGATCTTTAGACCAAAAAATTTTCCAAACCACAAGACCATGACCATGCAACCCAAGATTAAGACCAAGACTTTGAAAAATCGAAGGCCTACATTACTGGTTAAAAAGGGCACATCCGCACTCGATTTCGACATACAGACAGTTATTTTTGAATCTGCTAGAGGGCGCTGGTAAGGTAGATATTCAGTTGTGCCTTTATCCTCTGATTGAGTGTTACGAGTTATTGCAGCTTTGCAGACTGCAGTTTTCAAGAAACAAAGTTGAGAACGCGTCTTTCTTGTTATTGGCCTACTTTGTATGAATAAAATGCTTGTTCGAGCATAGTACTGACAATAAGTTAACAACGTTGATCATGGTGTAGAATAGCAGGCAAAAATGAACTGGCATTCATATTCATAGATATTATTTTTCCTCGTCCTTTGTTTAATCAAGCTATACTGTTCAAGTGTTCATCTATTAATTGTCAGAGGTGTAATAAAAAGATTTCTTAAATTGACTTGAAAATTATGTCTCTAGCACAAAGTTATTTATGTGATTGTATTTAATTTAGCTATAAATAGCGAGGTAATAATTATTTTTGAAGTGATCAAATATGGATTTTAGTACATTAAAAGCAATCAAATAGCTACTGCAAGTAAATTTATGGATATTCTTCCTATTTGTCAACTGTCATTTTTTCGCGCAACTTGAGGCATTGTAGCAAAATACCATTGACTAGTACAAGAAGTTGCATGTATTGTCACATGACTTGAAGACTTACTACTGGTAGTCCTGTTCTTGCAATCCAAGTCCTAACCCCTGCCAATAGAATATGTCTTGGTCCTGTGGCATGTGGTGGAATGTCAATTTGTCATTGAAAAAATGTCAGTTGAAACTAGAATAGCACTGCTTTCCATAATTTTCAAAGCAATAAAGTTGGAATTTCTAAAGTTCCATAATTTTTAAAGTGATGAAACATAGCTTTCCATTATGAAACATAACTTCAAGAAATAAAACTGAACTTTTGTTGTTTGGAAAAATCAGTCATGAATTCCTATAATTTTTAAAGTGATCAAATGTGAAAATTTATAAATCTGCATCTCCTTATTCTTGTGTTGCTCCTGAATGGTCTTTACTGCACTAAATGAATTAAGACTGCTTTAACTTTCATATTATTGCCCTTCTACAGTTCTATTTGGGACTGTTTAGGGTTTTTGATCGAATATGTTAGTAAAAGTTGATATTAGATAGTGGTTATTTTGTCATTTATGGCAGTTATTCCTTGGAATCTTTTTGCCATTGAAGGTTTGTGATTGGTCAATTTTGATGACATTAAAAAGGCAGTGGCTAATTTGCTAGCTATAGCATATTCCCCTTGTGAGCTATTTTCCCATTGAGCATTTGTGATTGGTGAATTTTGATAACACATAAAAACGTGACTTTTGGTCGTTTTTGATTGGTCAATTTCTATTACAAATTAAAAAAAATTGTACTCCAGTGTACTGGTGTACTCTTCCAATAAAAGTTCAAACTTATAACGATCATGTTTGAAGGCAGCAGCACTATCCATTTCACCACAGTACCACATCGTCACTACCAGAATTGTAGCATTTTATTGATATGGAATGTTGTTGATGGCATTTTACCCTTGGAGGCTACTTTGCTGTCACTATTCATTTGTCTTTTAATAGGCATATTTGCTGCAATTCTAGTAGTGTGGTGGATAGTGCAGGTACCTTCAAATGTGACGGTTATGAGTTCGAATCTGTGCTAGAAAGGTAATATGACCCAGGCAGTGTACACTAGGTGGGGGCTGGTATGTAAATGTAAGCGAGAGTATGCGCTGAAAGGGGCCAGGTACACTGGGGGTACAATTTTTTTTAATTCATCTTAGAAGTTACTTGCAAGCAACCAAAAGTCATGCTATTGATTTGTTATTGAAATTGACCTATCACAAATGTTTGATGGCAAAATAGCAACTACCTATTAAAAACTTGACTCTTTTTTACTTGTGATTGGTCAATTTCTGCGACATATTAAACCATGATTTGACAAAAATTTTAACCCCAGAGTACACTCACCCTTACATTTGCATACTGGAAACCCCCAAGTGTACACTGTTTTTGTCCAAGTGCCATTCCTGCAAACACTCAAACCCATCACAATCACATTTGAAGACAGCAGCGTTATTCACTACAGCACAGCATCACTTCATGCTCATTTAAAGACCCACAATTGCTCAAAGGCAAAATAGATTCCAAGGGTGAAATGCTGTCAACTGCAAAATATTCCCTTCCTTGATATTGTTGCCATTATGACTTTTTCTACCTAAACTCAACAAGCAAGAAATCGCAAACCAAAGAATTATGCATGATAGAATGCAGTACATGTTGACCATCACTAATTCAGCAATCAGTTATCCGGCACTAATTTGACCTAGAAAACAGTACCTGTATCTTGTACTGTAATTAAGAAAACTGAATTTTGTACAGTACTGTACCTATACCAATTATTTTACTTGCGTTTTATTACCATTTTGCTTGTCTTTTCTTTATTAACAAACTTGTACTGATTTAGAGGATATTTTGATTTTCAGATGAGGTGGTTACCAACGGGGATTGTGTATTCTAGGATAATAAATGGCTAATCCAGCACCCCCCCAGGCCCCAATGATTCCTGATTAGTAATGGTCGACCCGTACTCACTATGAACATATTTTCACAAAAGCTTTATCAGGACATATCCCTGAAATTAATCAAAAAACTAAGCCTTGTCTAGCTTCTGCAAATTAATCAATAAACTGAAGAAAATATAATATTGGTTAAATCTTTCATATAATTCCAACTTTTATATCAAAAGTAACATTTAAATGACAAGGTAATGGTAAAACTGTGGAATTTGTTTTTTTAAAAAATTCCATTCTTAAAGTTTTGTAGCAAGCCTCTAATAAAGTTTTGTACTACCAACAAAACGTTTTGGACATTTGTTCAATGAATTAGAGCAAGTGTTGCTCACTGAAAATTGATATCTACTTACAGCATTTTAGAGTGAGTTGAAGCAGTGAGAGCACTGTTTTGTAGTGGCAATGATAAAATCATTCAGTGTTTTACACAATATGTGACTGCATTGATGTGCTTGTAAGAAAAGCGCTTTATTATAATTTCTTTTGCTTGGTTAGTTCTAACCAGTGGAAATGTCTTAGAATACAAAGTAATTTAAACGGAATGTAGAAACTTGGAAACTCCAAAATAGATCAGGATAAGTTATGTCATTGCTCTTTACCATCTGGTGCACGGCACTATAAACTGGCCACCAGATTTATAATCAAAAAACTGAAAGTTGTTATACACAGCTTTTCATTGTGCTATGTAGTGAGTAGTAGTAATGATTCAGTTTTTATCCGGTGTTGTCCCTTTAGCAGAGATGGCCGGATTTACCCCATTCCTTCTGCTATTGCCCAGCAAAATCAGCATTTGTATTGAAGCTCACGTTTTGGATTAAAATTATGGCTTGTGTTTATTGTAATGGTTTGTACAGGTGATTGCTGATTTATAGACTGTAAGGTCACTTTGCATTGCGCGAAAGTTTTGTTACTATTGTGTTGGTTGATTTTGCTTTTATATCTTGGCGTGTGCCCGAAAATGCATGATATTAGCTTACAATAAGCGTGCTCAACTTTTAAATGTTGCCAAAATACCATTAAATAAAACAATCCTTTTTGTCAAATGTCAAGATTTAGTGCCCTTGAAAAACTGTCAGAAAGGTGGGTTATACAACGTTACTTTGATACTAAGACGTGCACCTGCTGTTGTATTGACAACATGCAACTTGAAATAAATTTGATGTGTGTTTCAATAATCGTTAATTTGCTAAAAAGATTGATTTAGGATAAACTATGTTTAGCTCAGCTGTCACTGCCGTGTGAATCTGGTTAATAAAAATGTATTTCTCTCTTTAAAAGATATTTGGCTTTCGTAGTTAAAATAAGAATTTTTTGAAACAACAAAGACGATTTGTTTGGAAAAATTTGTGAAAACGTAGAGGGTTTTTTTGGTCGCTATTTTAATCTCGTAGTGTAGTCATGGTGCGGATTTTGACAGTACAAGCAATGAAGCGCAGCATCGTTGATCATATCATATCCTGTATAAAAGAAACTTCTTCCTTGTTGCTGCACTGTATACGCACAATTGCGCGTATCACTCATGTCATTCAAGTCAATATCTAATAGATTGCTCTAGAAGTTCGAAGAATATTGCATGGTCGTTTGAAGTGCATTGTATTGCAATATGCATTGTGGTTGCATTTTATTGCAATCGTGATAATATATCATTAGTTTCTTTAAATTACTTATTTTTCACTGCACAAAACATCACTATTACAGAATTTGCAGTTATCACAAAGTAATCTGGCACCTTTGCATTACCTTCAAACTAATTTAACCAGTTTTGTGCCGACGAAATTTTGTGGGTGGCTTTGTGGTCCACATTTATATAGCGTAAAAATATCACTGCTAGTAGTGTGGAGCCAAGGTCATATTTATGGGGCACATGTCTCTGGTATTTCATTACCTTGTTTGAAGACCTTTTAGTCTGTCATCGCTAAACCATCAGCTCCCTTTTTCCAAAACATCAATTTTTGCAGTGCATAATAGTCTTCTTTGATGTAGCAATACTCTAATATTTACGTGTGGGTTACAATATACTCGTATACACATAGCAGTGGTGTTTTACATGAAAACCATTTTGTATAAACCAAATGGTTAAAAATTATTTTACTTTTGCAGAGCTTATTTCTTTTAGTTTAATAAAAACTGATTTGCTGTAGTTAAATCTTATACACGATATAGATAAATGTAAGTATAGTAACTATTTGATTAGCAAATAAAAGTGTTTTTGTGAAAATGCTTTTGCTGAATATTTTTTATTCAAATGGTTTATTAGTAGAGAACAATGAGCGCAAGTCATAATTTTTCTTTTAATAGCTTTAAAAAGTTCTGTTTTTCTCAGAAGTTATTTGTAATGTTTTCATCAACGACTGTATCACATAAAATGGGAACGCAGGAGTGAATGCGAGTAAAACGTTGAAAAAATTATTGATCTTATCCTCCGAAACAACGTGAAATATTTTTAGAAATCCGAAATGTTTGGCCGGACATATCCTTCGTGGCAACCTGCTGCTCCTGCTCCTCAACCACCTCCAATGTCGTCAAGTAAATGTTCATGTTTTGCACAAATAGCTTGCAACATTGTCAGTTTAGATCGTTAGTTGTCAGCTTCAAACCACAGTAATCTGTATAGAATTATTGACATTAATATTACATTAAGCTGCAAAAGCACAAAAAGAATATTATAGTCCTAGAATTTTGTTTAAAGCTAAAAATTTGCGGTGGTCACCACCAAAATTCCTCACGATCCACTTTTATTAATCAGGAAATTAGTAGCGTGCTTGCTTTCCCGCACACGGTACAACTGCATTAGCAAGGGTAATACTCTTCACATGTAAATTCAATGTTTATTCTTCGACCTTAGTGATAAGTTAGAACTTAGCAATCCAAGTATGACAAACTTTTATTACGATAGGACCAGCTAATTTCGCATCATCGAATGTTCATAATGCGTATCCACATAGTGAGCATGCTAGTTACGATGAAGATTTTGATGATGATGAATGGGATGATGACTCCGATGATGAAGTAAGCAGACGCTGGATAGCAGAAGTTAAATCACTTTTATTTTTCAAAGAGGTTCCCGTTTATTAGTTATATGTTACAAAACACACGATACATGCTACACTGAATTATTGCTGCCTAAACATTCTCAATAATTGGTTAATTTCAATTGTAGTAAAACTTCGTCAAAATGAGAATGCTATGCCATTAAACGCTGGATCCCCAAAGAGGTTTCAGAAGTTACGGCAAATTGCGATCACCAACTGTTAAAAATTGTCTGTGTTTGACGCACGACAGTACTTTTCACGCGTGGCCTATACAGCGTAGTTGTGCGACAGTGTGGTTTTCCGCTCTCACTTTGTTAAAGATATCTGAAGCCATCGAACACGTGCAGACTAGTCCTGCTTGGTTAGAAAATGTAGAAAGTAGACCTGATTGAGATTCTCCAACTTCAGGAAAATTTTAGATTTTTTTGTTAGCCAAGATTGTGTCTATTTCGAACTGTCTCTTAACCTTTTTCTTTGAAAAGCAATGAATGGCGATGTGGGTATTGTGTACAACATACCTATATGGAATATTTGTATTTACTTTAGTTTTCACGGGATGGTAAATATTAAAGTCGTTATTTTTTGAATCTTCTACGACAAATCAGAGACAATGGAGGATGTAACTGGCCCTAACTTTGCCGACTTCGAATTGTCGACGTAGAATTTTCTGTCATTATGAATCCCGATTCCCGACACCAATACGACTTATCTGTTTTGCGTTGGTGTTTGGGCTCAGGTGATCACGTCGCAATGATTTTTTCACTGCTATGTGAATAAGCAGGAATTACTTTGCTGTTATAACGTTATTAAAGTTTTTTAAGGCGGAAAAAATGTCACCAATTTTTTAATGTGGATCTGTCTCTAACTAACGCGACTAATGCCATTACTTTTGTTTTTTTGCCAAAATTGATGATATATCAAAAAACCGTCATTTCCGTGTTGCTCTGTGCGTCTTAAACTGCCGTTCAGTGTGATTATTATAGAACGCGCCTCATGAGAGTACTGATGGTCTGTTTGTCTTAACTTCTACAGACCCACTGTCAGTCTACGTTGTTAATTGACGTCATTTATGAGCACCTTGCTGGTCGAAAGAAAAGGGGAAGGTGTTTTTTTAAAGTGACCGATAGGTCGCGAGATTTCGCGTGTCGACTCTCGTTGAAATCGGTTCATATGTATTACAGCTATATGTGTTTGATACTACTGTCAACGCTTGCTGACATACATGTGTATGAACAATACTAGGAAAATAATCGACATTAGGAAAAATTATTGACATTAGAAAAATACTGAATAAAAGAAAGTTTTTCAAAATCTGCATACATTTATTTTGAACAATCACAAGCTGAACTACTCCTGTGATATTGGAGGAAACAATCTCTGTCCCCTGTGACGCAAAGAAGCCGCATGCCTTCAGTACATCTGATTTTTGTGTGGCCCTATCCAGGAGACAATATAATATTCGGTGTTTGTTCCAGCTAGTTTGGCAGTAAAATTCAACATCCAGTCATCATTAGCGTTTCATGCTGACACAAGCTTTGCTGTTTTCCTTGGTTTTTCTTTGCCACTAGATGTTTGAGGCATGGGCTCATAAACAGCTAGGTGTTCGTCTACCTCATCACCTTCTTCATCTGATGATTCTTTTTGTTCATTGTCATCCAGCAGAAGGGTTTGGTTATCAAACTCATCATCAAATTCTTTCTTACCTTCTTCCAATGCTGATGCAATTACTTCATCTGTAAAAAAATATAACCTTTTATTTTATTCAAGAAATTTTTTAAATTATGTCATGTATTTCTAATGTCAACAGGTGGTGGGATTATAGTTTTTCCCAAATAACAGTTCATAGAGATACAGTCACCAGAATTTACCATCAGTATCGTTTACATTATTATTTTAGCAAACCAATGTGAAGTAATCATTTAGTAAAAATAATTTAAGTCCCAAATCCTGGCCGTCTCCGTCGTCTTGAAGTCATGTTGAAACAACAATTTCACTAATAAAATAATTTCATACGAAAGCACTTGTAGCAAGTATAGCAGTTTCTTATAATGCTTCTCACGACAATTTTAGAATCTGTAAAGTAAACCGCAAGAAATATGTGATAGACTTCTTTTATGTTATGTTAACGTACGTTGACCAAAGGCTGTAGAGGTAAAAACAAAGTTAAAGACCTTTTTCGTGGGAAATCAACTTTTTAGAAATGGATATTTTGATCTCTCAAATAAGTCGAAGACCTTTTCTTTGAGAGATCAACTTTTCAAGTCTGATTATTCTCTCACTTTCGTCTCAAAACAAAGTTGACTTTTTAAGATCAACTTTTCGTAAAATTTTTCATGGAGTTCCGGTTGAGAATCGCTGTTATGGAAACCCAAAATGGGTACTGCAATGGTTTTCGAGAATGAATGATTACGATGCCGTATAATTTGCATAGTGTTGTTGCACTAGATTGCATTCTATGAAAAGGAATTTGTTTAGATTTATGAAAACGAGCTTCAAAATCAATCCCATCCGACTAGAGGTATACTATGCTAAACAGATCGTTAAAGCCTGCAATTTTGTTCAGTCGCACTATTGTTTTCGTTTTTTGTGAATGCTTTTTTCATATTTGATTTTTTGTGCAGGCTGTGATAAATGCCCAGTTTCTGGACTTTTGTAGTAACTCGCCATGGGCTCATTTCGAGAAAGAATTAGTTAGCAGCAATAACAGGTGGTCATAATCATATGATCATAACCTATTCGACTCGACTTCGGTTTTTCTCCGTTGGTTGAACTATGTTGCGAATGTTACAGAATTTCGCTAAAAGTAGCGCTGCTGTGATCTAGTAAGAAAGCTGTAGGCTTTACAGCACACAGCAAAGCGAAGATATAAAACTTTCTATGTGCTACATTAGAGCTAAACCGAAAAGGCATCCCGAGTTTAAGTGTGTTGCACAAGCAAGTGATTTCTGGTGGCATTTTGCAACTTTCTTTTTGGAAGAAGCATTTGCTAACATATACATATATAATCAGTTAATCACTTGTGCAGTTCATTATGAAACATAAACTTGATTTCGTCCCAATAATACGCGGGGTTTGTAACGGCTACTCTTAATTAATCGAAATCTAATGTTGCTACTTTAATGTACTAACGCTTAGCAGTGACGTGTTGGTTTTTCTGACCGTTTTCCTTTCCAAAATAATGTTCGCGATTTACACAGACGGCATTTGCTGCCATATCCCACCCACGCACTGCGCAAGAGTTCGCAGGAGGGTTTTGTTTTTGCGACAAGCTGTGGTATGGCGGTCATGCATCATTGTATGAAAGTACAATACGCAAGAGAGTAAACTTCAAGAAAAATGCCAACCATCTGGCGGTTTTAAGTAACAAGTAGAACGTTGACTTTAATGTTTTGGATTTGAAAGTATTCCAGATGACGTTTTTTTGCCTCTTGTGAGATGAATATCACCTTTATGGTTTCTCACTAAAAGTTGAACTTTCAACAAATGTCTTTGAAAGGACTTTTAGTGCGAAGCTACATTGTATTTCCACTATTTTGTGTAACAACTATCTATAAAAGCGAAGCCTGCATTGGCAGTGTCTATATAAAGACCACCTTTGTACATTATTCGCTGGTGAAATAATGGACTTGGGATGAACAATTTTGGGATTACATACTCGATAAAATACAGCATTACATTTCTTTTGTATGGGTGATCAGTCAAGCCATGTATTTCTGTTTAAAAATGTAAATCATGCCTGCATCGACTTTACGCTTTGCGGTGCCATCTTGTAAAGTGATGTAAAAAAAGATTTCATTAGTTTTCGCTGTAAGAGGAACATGCCACAGCAGTAGTGATGTCGATTTTTCCTTTATAGATGCCCCCAGTAGACCACCTGCCCGACCGCCTTTCAATCCTTCGCATGGTGTGGGACCACCCTCCTCTTTTGGTCATGTGATGCCACGTCACCAGCCTCCACCTCTACAACCACGTCATGATCACACAGCATCAGGTATTTCTTTTTTTTTTTTAAACGTTTAGATATTGTTGATATCTGCATAAAGTATTCTTCCAAGATGTAATTTGCATTAAGTTTGAAGAAAATACATGGCAATAATGTTAACTAGCTAGCTCATTGGAGGTTTAGCTAAGCCAGTTTCTTGTAGTTTTTTATTCATAAGTAGGACCAAACAGTTTTTGTTTTGGCTTGAGTAAAAAACTTTTATCTTTGCGGTCAAGTTTGAATCTCTCGATGTGATTGTAAATGGGAGAAAAGGCGATAAATTTTTAATGCGCCAATCAAACTTTAAAGCAATTATTCTCGAACTGGGGTACGGAGACCACTAGAAATCCGTGATGAATTTTCAAGGGTTACCAAACAACCTTTAATGGACCAACTTTAAATGCCTCCCGCCACAAGTCAGCTATCGAAAACAATTTTGTCGTTGAAAACAAGAGAACCCTTACCACAAGTAAGATGCTCTCCGAAATAATCTTATCAATATACTTAGAGGAACAAACCAATGGGTTTTTTTCATTAGTTTAAATAAGCAATAGGAAATCACCAGTCATAAAATTTGAGCACCACTGACCTAAAGGCGCAGCTTTTTCTCCCCAAAGTGTGCAAAATCTTTTTAATCTCCTATTTCTGATTTCTGTAAAACGTTTCATACTAGTAGCTTAGCTTATTTAAAAGTATCCGAAAGTAATTATTACACATGTGCTTTCATAGCTATCATTATTAAAATTTTGATCAATTCAAGCAGAAATTTCAGAGGAGAAAATTGTTCACAAAAATCTATTTTTTAAAAGTTTGCCACGTTTTGATGTAGCTACGTTGCAAGGGTTAATAGTTCACTCGAAGCAATCGTTTTTTACTTTTAAAAATGGCGAAGATGCGTCGATTGTTTTTCTTTGAATTGTGCTCCTTGCGAGTGTGTGCAGAATATTCGAAGGTTATACATCTCCCGAGATCTTTTATCGGTGTTTGTCAGAAAAGAATCGCACGATACGAAAGCAGGCCGTTGTTGGCAGATTTCCGCCGGATAGGCTAGATTTAGCTTCGTAGAACTTAGTATGTTAAAATGACGTGCAAAACTACAGGCGATGGTGATGAAGGCGACTCGTTGTACTTGCCAATTGATAACGATGCAGGTCAGTAGAAATTGTTGTAGAAATAAAAAGTAATTTTCGAGAAATGACCTTGAACAATGGAAAATAAATGAAGGGAAGTGCCCGAAGTAACTGGGACCCTCGGGAAGGCCAACAACCATTTCGACCCAACCCAAACGGGGTCTGGGACCGCACCACCACGTTGATTGGTGTAGTGCTACCTTTCTGAGCTCTGGCGAGCCTCGTGCCCTGAAGAATCTCACTTGTCCTTTTCTCCTTTCTCTTCCGCTGAATTTCTTGCAGCTGCCTCCAACTTTTCCTCCTCCACTGCCACTGGCCTAGACCAAGTTGCCTATCCCATGCTAAAGCATCTTCCTCGCTCTGGCATGGATTTTCTTCTTCACATTTTCAATCTCTCCTGGACTTGGCATTCTTTTTCTTCCATCTGGAAGACATCTTCTATTATTCCCATCCATAAGATGGGAAAACCTCTCGACTCTCCTGCTTCCTTCCCGCTTATCTCTCTCACCTCCTGCGTCTCAAAAGTTTTTTGAACTCATCATTCCATTCCGTTTACTCTTTCTGGAATCTAATTCCATTCTCTCCCCGCCAGGCCGGTTTCCGCCCTGGACGGTCTACTCTGGATCAAGTTCTGTTCCTTTCTCAGTCCATTTCGAATGGGTTTAAGAAACCCAGGCCGGGCTCTCCGACGATTCTTTCTACTATTGATTTCTCCAAAGCTTTTGACTCTGTTTGGCATCCCGCCCTTTTCCACAAACTAATTTCGACTGGTCTCCCTTGTTGTATTGCTCATTGGACTCGACCTTTCTTTTCTGATAGGTTTGCTTGCGTGGTTTATCAAAATCACGAAAGTCGCTTCTTTCGAGTCTCTCGAGGTGTTCCGCTAAGATCTGTTCTTGGCCCTGTACTTTTCTCTCTATTCATCAATGATCTTCCGGCTTCTCTGCCTTCTTCCGTCGGCTGCTTTCTTTACGCTGACGATCTGGCCATTTGGTCCTCTTCCCCCTCGGTCCCCACTGCGGTGGAGGCCACACAAGGAGCTCTGTTTCGATTGGAGCGCTGGTCGAAGTACTGGTGTCTTCCTCTCAATCCAAGCAAATGTGAGGCCTCCTCAGTCGATATCCATTAAGCTAGCCCAACCTCTTATTCAACTTCTGCCTCCATATCAACCCCACTCCAACTTTTCTTGGGGTCACCTTCGAACGCACTCTTTCCTTTTCCAAACACGTATCTTCGCTGAAGGCCAAATTTTTTCCATGTCTTAAGGCCTTACGCTGTATCTTTGCTTCCTCATGGGGCTCCTCTAAGGAGTCCCTCTCTTCTGTATAAAGCTTTTCTCTAGCCCCTTCTCACTTATGCTTCACCTGGATGGTTTCCTTTCCCAAGCGTTACCAATATCACCAAATTGGAACGCCTCCACCTAGCGGCTACTCGCGCCGTCACTGGCCGCCTCTCGTTCTCCCCTATCCCTCTGCTTCTCTCCGAGGCTTCTCTACGGGAAATTGGCTAACAATCGATTCACCTGACGACTTATTTAAATATGGAATGGACATAGATTTTGATAAACTTAATTATACCCCATTGAAATTTAATATTGAATGCTCAGCGAAATCTGACTTTAAATAATGTTTTTTCGTATTCAAATTGCTTATCAAGATCGTTTTTTTTTCTGTTAAATTATGGCCTCTTATAAATTAAAAAATGACTGTGTTGATGATAACAATGGACCTGTACATCATTGCGCAATCTTTGACAACAACCATGAGTGCAATGCAGCTGCTGAAAAGCTTATCAGATTGCCTACTGATAAATCCCATGCTGACAACGAAAACGACGTGACCTTTTATGATGTTACTGATAATAGTAGTGGAAACTGTAAATTAAATCAAAATTACGCCTCTGTAACTAACAGTTGCAAAGCAGGTGTCAATCAATGCAACAACAGTTTAGGTTACAGAAACTGTGTTGATTGCGATCAATTTTTTGTAAATAGCAATTACAAGAATTCTTCAAACTCGTTTTGCCGCAATCAAACACATGTCGATCAAAGCCCAGGTTTGCCACCAATTTTCGGTTGTGCTAGCACCATTGTTAACACCATTGAAACTGAAAATCCAAACGTATCAAATAATTTACCTGATGTAGATGCAGAGCTAGATTATAACGATTTATATTCTATGCCAAGTGATTACTATGACGATCATAACTCTATTAATAATTTGCTCTGCTCAAAAAATAAATCTAATCACTTGTTCATGATTCACTTTAATGTGAGAAGTTTACAAAAAAATATTGACAAATTATCGCACTACCTTACTGATTTAAACCGTAAACCTGACGTAGTTGCAGTATCTGAGACCAAACTTAAAGAAAATATGATTTACAGTAATATTGAACTAGATGGCTACCAATTTATTCACCGTAATAGTCATACGTCTGCTGGCGGTGTTGGAATTTATGTAAAAAGTTCTATTTCTTATAATTTAAAACCTACTATTAACATTGATTTGTCTTCGGTTGAAAATTTATGGATAGAAATAGAAATTAACAAAAAAAAACTAATTGTAGGCGTTGTTTACCGCCATCCTGTCCAAACAGTGGAGCAAATTGAGCTATTTTCCAGAGCATTGACGAACATCTTTCATGAACTTAATTCTAAAAAATCTGAATTCTACGTGTTAGGAGACTTCAACATTGACCTAATTAAAATAAAATCTAACAATCGCATCAAAACATATGCGGATGATTTAATAGGCAGCGCGGTAAAGTGTCTAATAAATCAACCAACAAGAGTGAGCAAAAATTCAAAGTCATTACTGGACCATATCTATTCCAACAACCTAAATAACCAGCTTATGCCAGGCATAGCAATTAGCGACATTTCTGATCACTATCCTGTTTTCGCTTTAATTCCTTGTGTAAAGCATTTCAAAAACAACGCTCGCCAAGTATGGAAACGAGATATGAAAAATTTTAAAGCTGAACACTTTATCGAAGACTTAAACCAAACTCTAAATGCATCTTTATCGTCATTTGACTCTACAATCCATAATCAATTCGAACAATTTATTAACTCTTTTACGAGTGTGATAAATAAACACGCCCCCCTTAAATTAGCTACCAGGAAAGAAAGGAAACTAAAGACTAAACCATGGTTATCCTCTAGTCTTCTCTGTTCAATTAAAACCAAACATAAGTTGTACAAATCGATTTGTAAAACATATGACGAAACAAAATACAAAAACTATAAAACGTATCGTAATGTTTTAAATCGAACGATTGAAAAAGCGAAACAAAAATACTATAATGAATTAATAATAAAGAACAAAAGTAATAGCGGTAAAATTTGGAAAATAGTGAATGAATTAGTAAACTTAAAACCTTCACAACAAGTTGACATTAACCAACTCAACACAAAAACAGGTGAGGTGATAACTAATCCTGCTACTATTTCTGAAAATCTCAATGCATACTTTGCCAACATAGGGAAAAAAATGGCTGAAACCATTCCCGAAGTTGACATGGATACGAATGCAACAGCGCCGACAGGCATAATCAATTCTTTTTTCTTAACTCCAACGTATCCAAACGAAATAAATAATATTATCGACTCGTTTAAAGATTCAAAAGCAACCAGGTATACAGACGCCGAAACTAAATTTATAAAAATTAGTAAATCAGTAATATCTCCTTTTCTTTGCAAATTGATAAACGATTGCTTTAGTAAAGGCGTCTACCCAAACTGCTTGAAAATTGCTGAAGTTATTCCAATTTTTAAAAAGGGTGATCGTAAGGAAGCTTCTAATTATCGTCCCATATCAATTTTATCACAATTTGATAAAATTTTAGAAAAATTAATTTACTCCCGCATCATTAATTTTATTGAAAAAAATGAACTGCTCTGTGAAAATCAGTTTGGCTTTCGGAAAAATTCTTCTACTATATTCGCAATCAACTCAATATATGACAAGTTTATAAACAATATTGATCAAAATTTATATACATGCTGTTTGTTTTTGGATTTATCAAAGGCTTTTGATACGGTTGATCATGACATTCTTTTAGATAAATTGTATCGTAACTTTGGAATTCGTGGTAAACCTCTGGATTTATTAACCAGCTACTTAAAAAATAGATATCAATATACTAATGTACGTAAATTTATGTCTTCATATACTAAAGTATCATGTGGGGTACCCCAGGGATCTTGCCTTGGGCCGCTACTTTTTTTGTTATACATTAATGACATTTCGTTGATTTCCAATTTTGACACCACATTATTTGCCGATGACACCTGCTTGATGATGGCTGATAACAATCTGAAAAACCTGGAACACAAAGTTCAAATAGAACTCAAAAAAGTTAACTCCTGGCTCTGTCAAAATAAGCTATCCCTAAATTTTTCAAAAACTAACTACATGTTAATAAACAAGCAACCCCTTAAAACTTGTCATTGTAATTTTAAAGTAGCTCTTAACGGTATTACTATTAATAGAGTGCATACTGTTAAATACCTTGGGTTATTCATTGACGACAATCTCAAATGGACGTCGCAAATAAATTATTTGTCTACGCAGCTTGCCAGATGCACAGGACTCTTTTACAGATTGCGCAATTTTGTTTCAAGAGAAACCCTTTGCATGCTATACTATAGTCTTGTATACAGCAGAATTCAATATGGAATTACTGCGTGGGCAACAGCAAATAAAACTTCACAAGAAATAATTCGAGTAAGGCTTAATAAAATTTTGAGAATAATATTGTTTCGAAACTTATATACGCCAACTTCACAAATGTATAAAGAACTTCAAGTGTTAAAAGTAGAAGACATATATCAACTTGAGTTAGCTAAATTTATGTATCAACTCCATCATAGTCAATTACCTAAAAACTTTTACCATTCTTTTCGTAAGTTAAATACTATTCATCAACATGAAACGAGATTAATTAATTCGACTACTTACTACCGCCCCCGAATAAATAAATTATTTAGCCAAAAACTATTTTCTCACAGAGGTTCAAAGCTGTGGGGTAACCTTGAATCCGAATTAAAGAGCATGCACTGGGTTTCTTTTAAAAAAGCGTATAAACTAAAGTTAATAAATGAATATTAACGCTTGCAAAAGCTTTTGATTGTGTAAAGAATATTTATGGTTATTGTTTGTTCCGTTTCCTTTTTTTTCTATTTTTATTTTTTTTTATCATTTGATAAAAACTTGAACTCAACTCTTTTTTTTTACATAATGTACTCAAATTATAAGTGTCACTTAATACATCTCGCTTATATCTCAATCTGCTGAGATCAGGGAGTATCTCGACTCGATAACCGAAAGGTTCCTCGATGCTCCCTGGCTTTTGCTACTAGTGATTTTTTTTTGTGTGTATTATCAATCTGATTATTGTGTCGGTGCGCAAAGCAAATCAAATAAATTCTCTCTCTCTCTCTCTCTCTACCTCCCCTACGACTCACCCTGACTCATTTCATTCTCTCATCTTACGAGTGGGCTCTTCGTCTCCCAACCTCCTTTCCTATTTCAGGTTTGGCCCGACTTGGAGTGAAACCAAGACTCTGCAGATTGTCCTGGAGAGCTTTTGCGTCCACTCACCTGCTCGTGCTTTCTTCTACATCTCCTAGGGAGGCTATCCTTGTTTGCACTTCCTCACCTCCATGGAATCTTCTTTCACCGCAGAGTCCACCCTCTCCTCTTCATGCTCTGTTTCTGATCTCCCTCTCTCCCTTGACTCTCTCTCCCCCCTCATGATCTGGTGCTCTGGACTGACGGCTCTGTTCCTTTTCCTTTAGGCAAAGGCGGTTTCGGCGTTCTTGCCAACTGCTTTCTCTGTGGCGCTGAGGTCACTCTTTCCTTTTCAGCAGGCCCAGTATGCTCAAGTTTCTCTTTTCTTCCTATCTGACTCTCGTTCTTCCTCGCCACACTGTCCTCTCCTCCATCTTTCTTTTTACCTCAAACTCTTTGGCACATCTGGCAGGAACTGTCTTCTCTCTCCTCCTGTTTTATCAGGCTACAATGGATCCCCGGACACTCGTTTCTCCCGGGGAACAACACGGCTGATGAGCTGCCCAGACGGGGAGCGCTACTTGCGCCCTCCGCAATTCCTTGTAGTCTCTCTCTTATCTCTCGTATCCACTCTTGTCTTTTCTCGGACTGGAGGCGTACTGTCTCATCTAAATTCTTTCACACAGGTTCCCTCGATTTCCACCGAGAAACTTGTGCTCCCTTGTCATGTTCGCTGTGTTCTCTTTCGTCTTCGCTGCAACGGACACAGTCTTCTGTTAAGTTCTTATCTCTCTAGGATTGGCAGAATCAAGAATCCTTCCTGCAGCGCCTGTGGACTCGTCCCAGGACATCTCTCATCTCATTCTGCACTGTCCAGCTACGGACTCTTTGCGCCGCTCACTCTTTGGCGACTCTCTGTATCTCTACGACCTCTGGTCCAGACCCTGGGGTGTTGCTCGGCTTCTGGGGCTCCATGGTCTTCCGCCATGCCCCCAACCCTCGGAAGGGTCGGGTAACAACAACAACAACATGGAAAATAAATGCATTTAGGTTGTCGGAGAAGAAGCTTTTGGATCATTTTTTAAAGCCGGAGTAGGTGCGGCACCATCTTTGGTGTTACTTGCTGGCAGTGCATTAAGTTAATTAAGTTAAATATTGCAGCTCCTGCCAACCACGGACGAGTCAGTATGTCGTCATCTAGCCCTTATAATTCTGTGAGTATGCTTGTGAACCATAGCAAATAAGTGGCCATGATCAGTTACCAGTGACAACTCAGTACGATCAGTCGCAATTGAAAGGTTGCCTGTTGAACGGTCGCTGGTGTTCATTTTACGCTCCACTTGCTAAGTCGAAGTACGACAAATTGTTACGCTTGATTGGAGGCTTGGAGCAGACATGCGCTGTGCCGGCAGTATCGGCGGCTCCGAAGGTCTGAACACAACGTTCTATGTTTAGCCGCTAAACTTTTTCTTTGGTTTTTGTACGAAATTATATACTGTAACTGCAGCGAATAATTAATTGATGCAAGCGAATTGAACATCGAACTAAAACGCAGATATTTGGTATAAAACGAAACTTATCTTAGAAAGCAAAAGTGTTCTCTGTTGAATTATCGCTGAACTGCGCGAGCACTGCTATGATGATGATGGCGATTCCGCGCACGAATATTTGCTTTAGCAATCTTGTTGCTTAGCGTAGTAAGATGTACTGCCTTTTAAAAATTTGAACTTGACTAATGGAAAATTGAACTTGATGAGTTGGGGTTATAGTGATTAGTAACTGCTGCGATTGCAATAATAATTGATTCCAAGGATGCTGGTTTGGTGAAAATAAAATGGCTTGCGGAGTCAGTGATTACGTGTGAAATTATTTTTTCTCGCAGAACGCCATCTCTCCCGGCAGACCTTCTTTTCCTCCACCTTCACCGAGCAGGCCACAAATGCCAATCCCACCTTCATATAGCGATAAGTATGTGCTCAGTTGTAATAAATGACGCGGTAGGGGTTAAGTATTGAGTTGAACGTATCTTTATATCGCTTTTTGGTAACAGCCGTGTCATAAGGCACGTTACGTTGATCCATTATTAGCCAGCTTGTTGGTAACATTGTTTTATGGATTGTTGGTGGTTGTAATTCTGGCATGCACAACTTAAAACAATATACGGGCCATAAAAGTCGAATATTTTTTTCGAGGGCTACATACCTACACTGTTTCCTACAGATTGGGGTTACAAAAGAGGCGCTGTTTCTGACATGTTTGTGGCGGCCACATTTGCACTTGCAAGCACTATCGGGTCATTTTTTGGTCGAACAAGCACAAAGACTCGTTTGTTTTTTAAATTTTACAGCCAACACAAAAAGTCAAATTTTTCAAACAGGTCATTTTGCTTATTTTCCTCTCAAAACAAACGTGATTTTAATTTATTAAACTTCCATTAGAGATAGGTCTATATATGGCTTTGTTTGCATTTTAAGATTTTTTTCACATATGTGATCCTGTCCAACTTAAGGCCGTATGCTGCCTACCATTGTACCTGCCGCTTCTAATATACTGATTGTTTTGCAGGCCGAACCGAACAGGAGGTAAGCATTGTGTTGGATGAGCAGCTAGAAATTGTTAATGTTTTGGATGAGTTGCGTTACAACTATATTCATTAACATTAATACAGAATTGTAAAATATTTTCAAATTTTTTTTTGAAATTCAAGTATGGTATTTCGTGATTTTCGCTGATGGCTTTGTTTCACCTTAAATCAAGTGATGGTTTAAATTGTGAGCAATTTTGTTTTTGAAGCTATTTGTGAGTGATTTGCAATTAAAAGCGGGTTATGTTGCTACAGATAACGTGGAAGTGTTTGAAAGTAAATCCACATAATTCGGGACTTATAATCTCTTGAGAACGAACGTCAATAGCTTTCGTCAGGAAACGCATACACCATTTATATGTCCAAAAGGTTTTAAAATCTAATGCAAAAGCACGTGGTTGGTGGTGCACATTTGACCAGTAAAGTAAATGACGTTGTTTTGTTTGAATTTTGAAGCAAAGAGTCTTAATAAAATTTTTAAGCGAAAAAGAACTGGGATTTCCTTTGGGCTCAGAATCAATTATAGTCATATTATTAATTCATGGTTAGTAAAATCTGACAGCGGTTGTTTTCCATTTAGGGACTCCAGTCTCTCATCATTCGAGCCGCAACAGTAAAGGTAGTCCTTCATCTCCCGGTCCCCCCTCACGGGGAAGCAGTGAACGGTCCTCAGGTTCTCGAACACCTCATCGTGGCGGAAGTAACAGAAGTATAGGTAACGTTTATCTGGTTCATTTCGACATTTATATTTCGCATCGGCTGTTGCAAACGGTTTGTGGTCGTGGCGAGTCTCTGCTATTTTTATGAAACCGATTTTCTAGACAGTACTTTCGAATAGATTTAATGGCATAACGTTTTACCTTCGCTACGTTGGTTTCGTTTAATGTATTAAGCACAATATCATTGTTTTGCTTTCCTGCAAGGTGTAATTGTAGTTGCTGTCAACCATATCTTTAATATTGTACTATTGCGCTCAGCCTGATAGGACTGAGTAAAGCAAAAGCTGGAAAGTTCACTTGTATTTTTTGGAAAGATATTGAATTTCTTACTCTTTGCGAGACGGAAGAATGATGGAAGCGAGCGGTTTACTCGCCATGGTGCACAAGGCTGACTTAGAACTAGCAAAACGCACACGTAAATAAAGCATAAAATTCGAAAGCAACTGCTCTGCAAAATATGTCGAATTATTTTCCAACGTTGTGTTATTATTTTGGACATTGAATGTTGCTTGCAGATAGCACCGGTTCGGGATCGAGCGATCATGGGGCTGCCTTGCCGTTGCCACCCAAACCGGATCACAATTCTAGAAAGTTCCAGAACTTTAAAGATCAACCAGGATTCCATACCAGAACGTATGTACTAAAGTTATATGTTTTAATATGGGTTCAGTTTCGCCCGATGGCTATGTTCACTTGAATATCAAGAAAATCTTTAGACATGTAGCTAGCTGAAAATATTGATTTTCTGTTGAATAGACTGATGCCAGATGGTGGCTAACGGTATGATTTAAGGTAGAATCAATGAAAATCGACCTAAGTTTGTGTTTTTAGGATAAAATTTCAATAAATCTTAAAGTTTGTTGTTAACTACCCTCTGTTTTGAATTCTTTGCTTATGCTTACTTTGATGTAAACCTCGCTGTTGGAGGATTTTGAAAATTATGAGCTGAGAATAGGACTGCCTCATAATTTGTCTGTGGTATGCCATTTTATATTTTGTTGTTGTTTTAGCTCAATTTCAACATTGCAGTATGGAAAGTTAGTTTTCTATTGTGTGATATACGTATTGCTGAAACTTGTTAAAAAGCTCAATTGGAATTACTTCCCGGTGTTTTCCGAGATTTTTCATTGCTGATGCGATGTTTGCATACGGCTGTCAACATACTTTTACATAAGAGTTTAGTGTTCCGTCTGATTTTACTAACTAATGCTGGTGAACTGTTGGTAGATTTTGAACCTCAGACTAAATGCTTTGGTACTCAAAACACTTCACTGATTCATAACTAGTCGTGGAGTAATTTAATTTGTATTAAATTACAAAACTTATTGTCTAAAGATAATATATCATCAAGTCAGTGCTATGAGTCATGCTGAAAAAGTTATTTTACAACATACAATAGCGTGATCAATATGAAGCAGTGAAGTTGCTTATTAAAGAAATATAGCTTTGATTTTTTATGTAATTTTATCTTAACGTCATTTTATTTGATTTTATTTACGATAGCTTGATCCAATTGACTTTATTAGGGGCATTTTTTAGTTAAAATCTGAATTACCTTTACCAACTAGCTCACTCTCACTTCAAAGCTTTGTTTTTCTATATCTTGTTAAAAATAACTTGACTCGTTCACGCGCTGATTGGCAGTAAAACAGAAACTAAACACACCTAAGTGCGTATATAGAAAGTGCAAGTGGATTCCACGTTGCTAGCTAGGAAGATGCTAGCGGTTGGCGTACAGTTCTTTGCAAGTTTTTGCCGAAAAATGATCTTAAACCACATTTCTACTATCCGTTGTGTTACCTGTTGAGACATATGGTGTGTAATTTGCTGGTATGTACTTTATTACCTTCATTTATTCAATTGAAGCAATCTACTATCGTCTTGCTGGCAAACAAACATAAATAAAGTAAAACTGTGTTGTTACTGGCGGATTTATAGAATTAACGATCAGTTTCTAGAACGAACAACATCTCAACGTTTTATAGCCCAAACCATTTTTGATTTTAATGACTTGTTTAGCAACGTGTAACGTTACAATAGTACAAAACTGTTTTGTCTGGTGAGTTTTTAAGTCACCTATGCATCGTCTGATGACAACTGATTACACTTCGATAAGTTTTGAAGTCATAAATATTAGCTCAACTTTAAATCTGATTAATGAGCAAAGTACAGTAATGTGAAGTGGCCAACGTGCGCCCAACCACACACGGCTGACTTCGTACAAGTATCGTCATCACAGTTTTATGCTTATCGTTATCACGATTTACTTTTTAATCGTGATTGAAAAAATCTTTCACTAACTCTGTGCATATGTGGGTTTGTTGCTTTCATTAAACAGAATGATGTGTATGGTATTTGATATGTCGGAATTTATATGTGCTTTGTCCGTGCGAATAATTGGACGATTTGACTACTTTCAAAATCATTTACCTAGCTGATATGTTTTATTAGGATAGTATTGTGTGCATCCTCCCACTTTTTGGTAAATGATTATTGATATAAATAGTATCAGTTGTTTGATTATTGAATGCTATGCATATTGTTCATGCTCTATAACTATAACGTCATTTATATATATATGCAAGAGCGGAAACAACTATCACGACAACTCACTTGCAAGTACATATTTATTACAGACACTACACCTTAAACTGCCGTTTGGCTCATTTGGTGTCTTATTGAAATAGAAGCGTAACTAATAGTTGATTTTGGTAGCCATGCTCAACTTTTTGATCTTTTGTGCAAAAGATTATCGCTTATACCCATCTCCACTGAACGAACGTCGGTTATGTGAAGTAGCATCATTTTAGAGGTCATAAACGACAATTATTGTTTTTGGCGTTTCTTATTGTATACCGAAGGTTCAATTTTTTGGCTCTTTCTAAGTTTTATCATCCAACTAACTTTGAGAAGCATCCCCCTCTATTTTTCAAGGCAAGATTTCTCACACACCACTAATGATACAAACTCATTTTTTGCCATAGATTAAATTGGTTCTATTTTACGATTATTTTAATAAAATTTTTACTTTGCAGTCCCTTGCCACAGCCAGGAGGTCTCACTGCAATGCCACCCACATCACTTCATAACAAGCCTACATTTGCTGGTTAGTCTTCATTTTATTGAATTGCGTTGGGTGTGCATGGGCTCGTTCTAATATTTCAGCATAAATACTGTATTTCAATGCCTTATTAACAAAAGTGCCTTCTAAAAACCAATATTATTTATCAAAATAGCTCGAAAGAACTCAAAAAATATAAAGCTCGTTAGAAAAACAGATACTGTATTTAGCAAAAAACACTCGCTGCATCAGTAACTTGTAACCATTTTTAAATTGCTCGAAAAAATATTTTTCATATATAGATGTTTGCTATTTAATTACGATATTACAAAGTCGTTAGAATGAATTGCTTGTGATGGCTATAAATTACATCAGTACACTAACCAATAACCAGTTAAATATCTTCAGTTTAACGTGACAATGTCTGCAATTGATAATTTACTTTATTGGGTTTCACTTGCACACCTTACAGAACATTGCTTTGCACACGCCAAAGCACCAGAACAGTGCTTTGCTAAAGAGAGTGAGAGGCGAGCGTATTTTCGATTAACCAAGCTGTCCAAACCACGTCTGTAGCGTGTGCGGGTGAGAAACAATCTTTGCCATTGAAGTTTTGTAAAATTATTTTGCTTTCAAATCGCCCTTTTTGATCTGTGTCATTTTGTTCTGCATGGTTGTAAGCTGACCTTGCAAGCACGTGCATGATCTTCATCTTTGCATGACTAACAAATTTCTTTTCCAAATCTTTGTTTCAGATAAGCAAAGCAAAAAACCTAGTCTACCTCCCACTCGCAAACCAGCAGTTATGCCGAAGCCAACGAATCAGCTCCAACCTTTCACTTCAGACTCGTCAGAGTTGGCAAATGTACTCAGTAATCGCTTTAAAAAACTAGAAAGTGCCACGTCTCAAACAGGACTTTCAATTGCGACTGTACCTCCTAAATCCGGCCGTTCTTCCACTACTGATCCTCCATGTTTCGGGCGGCCACCAATTTCTGAAGGACCACGTTCTGGGCGATCGTCAGCTACTGAACCGCCCCACGTAGTGCAGTCGCCAGTTTCCGAACTGCCTGTTGCTGACAGGAAGTCTGATTCACCATTTATGAACCATCTTTCCCGTGCTATACCGCCAACTACTAACCGACCAACATTTGATTATCCTCAGTCTAGGTGTCCATCACTTACGACCGAACCACCACCATTTGAAAGTCGATCACCTGATCTACCTAGTTTGAGACGACCAGCAGTTGTTGAACCACCTCAATTTGATCGCTCTCCCACTTTAGAACCACCCCGGTCTGGTCGCATTTCTCAAACCGATCCACCATACTTAGCTCGATCACCACCGTCTCCATCTTCTTACGCTGGCCGTCCTCCGCCTTCCAACGCTGGTCGGATCTCTGTGACGGAGCCACCACCAATTGAGCGGCCTCCACCGCCCGGAGCCTCCCAATTTGCTCGCCCACCCATATCCCCGTCTGAGCTCAGCCAGGTAGGGCATGTTCCGTTTTCTGGGCTGCCCCATCGCCTGGCCACTCCAGGTTCTGACCACGTTGGTCACTTCCCACCATTCCAACCACGACGCACCTCCCAGCCAGAAGCATCGGAAATGACGTCATCAGATCACCGCCAGCAACCACAAACAAGTGCTGTTTAAATTTTGTTGATAAGTTGTTATTGTGAAATAATTTAGCCCTAAGCTTCCAGTCAGTTATAGTGATATCGTTTAGGACTAAAAGTGTCACATTCATAAATTTTATCTTTAGGATTGGCCAAATTGTGTTTAATTGCGTTTAAGAAAAGCGCCTGTAAACGTGTTTTAGAAAGGCAATTTTTGCTAAAAAATCTTTTTCAAAGTGCGCTTTGTTAATGGTGGCTGTTGCTTATTCCGTTAAATTCGCTTCTAAGGAGTTGGTAACTTCCCGATTACGCCGCAGGGGTGCGTGCTCAGTCGATTATTTTGTATTTGTGTTCATAGAGGTTTTACAAGTTCCGAATTTAGCAAAATTTACAATAAGTTAACTCGTAAATTGGTTGAAAATATTACTTGTTTTTAAGTTTGCCTCTAAATCTAAAAAAATGAGATATTTGTAGCCCCCAACTAGTGAGAGATGTTGATTTTTTTGTACTCAAAGTTTGCGATCGAGTACATTCGGGTTTAGGGATTTTAATTTTTGTTGTTGTGGAAAATAACGAATTTTTTAATTTCGCAACCCCGAGACATATGAAAGGCAAAGTGAATGCTCTGTTGTGCTCACAATTAAGCGCAACAGCAGCTGTGTTGCATATCGAGGTGGTTCTCTCTCTGCATATTTAAACAGCATGATTTTGTGACATTCATTTACCTAATTATTATGAAGAACAAAGCAATTCTTCAACTTTCTAACTGCATTTTACTGTTTAATTAAAACACGTGTTGTGCAAAAGTTGCAAGCATGTCTGATTTGCTTACTAGACCGTCAACAACTTTCTGTTTAGGAGAAGACAAAGTTGAAAGATTTAGCTAGATGATATGATTCTTGCAGTTCATGCGTTCTATGCATTGTACTAGGCATGAACTAACGTTTTCTGTATTGCACTGAGTATTGATTGATTTTTGGTTTAAAAATTACGTAAATCAACTTTACATATACGAGTCTGTATGTATGCGTATCAGTCATGGTTCACAAGGTTTTTTCAGCCTTTTTGGGAAGTCAAAGCAATACAGAATAGTTGATTATGAAGAAGAAATGTTTATTCTAACTCGAAAATGACTTTACAAAAGTGGTTTTCAGCTCTCCTCGGTCTTAACCTTTTTTAAACTTAATAGTTTGCTATACTTTTAGTCAAAACCATAATTATCGGGGTTTAAAGCCTCAGAAAGCTCATCCTCAGATCAAAGCCTCAGAACTAAACTAAACTAACTACTAACCTAAACTAACTAAACTAAGCTGAAAACTTCCTGGAATAGAACTGTACGACCTTGAAAGTGGAACAGTGTAGTATAGTCCGGGTTTTTGATATTGTCAACGTTTTTCTGAGGCTCAGCAATAAAGCTTTCTACAATAGTTTCACCAATCACAAAGCAGTGTACTTAGACGCTAATGCTATATGCTTATATAGCTATTGTGAAAGCCGAAGTCGCAGCTCCTAATCGTATTAAACATATCGTAAAGTACAGTAGTGATAACTAACTTGTCATTATTATAACAGCTCGAGTGGAACAGCAGAGTTGGTTCAAGAATGTGGCAAGACAAGAAGCTCTTAGAATGTTCGAGAGAAATTGCCAGGTGATATAAAAAGCTTTCATTCTTTTTTGTCGTTAGAGAAGGATGACGTTAAGACGTATTTCTGCCCTAAAAACTTCCTAAATTAGTTTCAAAGTGAAATCCGGTAATTGTGCCGCCATAAGCAATCTATTATGGTTGGGTTGCCTTTCCTGGCGAGTAGCAAGGTCTCCAGTGTGTTTGAACCTAAACGCTATGAAGCTCTGTTGCATTCTGACCACTTCTGCTTTTTAACGATTAGTGTCTGTATGTATGTATATATATATGCATGTATTTTTATTTGTTCAACTAATTCAAATAGAATTTGAATAAGACGTACCACCTGATAAGCCTCAAGGCAAAACAGACTGTTATGGTTTTAGTGTTTATTCTGTAGTTGTACAAGTGGAAATATTACGGTTCTGGCAGGTTTGCTGTTGAGCATTGTAAAGCTGAGTTATCCTCTCCTATGCATACACACACACACATAATATATTGCTAGTTCCAAGTCGTTACGATCGATAGCGTCTTACAAGCGAGAAACAAAACAACAAAGCGAGTGCTGAAGGCGCGAGGCTTCCGAAGGAAGCAATGCTATTGAGAGATATTTTCAAATCCTTGCATGCATGTAGTAATATGTGTATATATGTATGTAGTATATACACAGTCATTTGCAAAAGCTTAAGACCAGTGATTCAGATTTAAGGTATTTGTAGATTTTATCATTGTGATTGTATTATGCAGTTTTATATGGCACGATATCCTACTGAAATTCCATCAGCCACCTGTCCATCACCAACATATGGTATGCTTTCACTAAGAACCTCTTGAAGTTCATTTCACTTCATTTTACAGCATAATTGGTTGTGTATAGACTACTGTTTCAGATCTTGAAAATAAGCAAAAAAATCGTCCCTTTCCGAGACAAAAAGATTCCAAATCGTGGTTCTTAGTAAGGAAGGCTACTCAGAACAAGAAATCAGTGCAAAGATTCGTTGCAGCAAGCCCACTGTGCATATCGCAATTGCAAATTTCAATGATTATGGGAGTTACAAAGACTTGAGTAGAAGTGGGAGGCCAATGAAAACATGCCCGAGATGATCTGATCATGAAACGAATTGCTGTATGCTCCCCAACAAGTTCTTCGGAGAAAAATCGTGCAGCGCTGCTTGGAAATGGGGCAGATGTTTACATTACCACAGTTTCTCGGCGTTTGAGATTTCAGTTTGGTCTTAAATCATATAAACCAGCTTGCACAGTTATTGGGGAGCATACAGCAATTCGTTTCATGATCAGATCATCTCGGGCATGTTTTCATTGGCCTCCCACTTCTACTCAAGTCTTTGTAACTCCCATAATCATTGAAATTTGCAATTGCGATATGCACAGCGGGCTTGCTGCAACGAATCTTTGCACTGATTTCTTGTTCTGAGTAGCCTTCCTTACTAAGAACCACGATTTGGAATCTTTTTGTCTCGGAAAGGGACGATTTTTTTGCTTATTTTCAAGATCTGAAACAGTAGTCTATACACAACCAATTATGCTGTAAAATGAAGTGAAATGAACTTCAAGAGGTTCTTAGTGAAAGCATACCATATGTTGGTGATGGACAGGTGGCTGATGGAATTTCAGTAGGATATCGTGCCACATAA